>JBBBDQ010001395.1:3652500-3875000 GCA_037127315.1 Ascarosepion bandense | reverse complement strand
TCCTATCTATCTATCTATCTATCTGAGCCTGTTCCTATCTATCTATCTATCTATCTGAGCCTGTTCCTATCTATCTATCTATCTATCTGAGCCTGTTCCTATCTATCTATCTATCTATCTGAGCCTGTTCCTATCTATCTATCTATCTATCTGAGCCTGTTCCTATCTATCTATCTATCTATCTATGTATATATATATATATATGGAGACATGTTTCTATATATATATATATATATATATATAGATAGACATATATATATATATATATACATATACATTTATATATATACATATATAGATAGATATATATATATATATATATATATATGTATGTTTGTGTATATATATATATATCTATGTATCTATCTGAGCCTATCTATCTATCTATCTATCTATCTATCTATCTATCTGAGCCTGTTCCTATCTATCTATCTATCTATCTATCTATCTATCTATCTGAGCCTGTTCCTATCTATCTAAGCCTGTTCCTATCTGTCTATCTATCTATCTATCTATCTATCTATCTATCTATCACCTCTGAATTGCTGCTGTTCTCTGGTCCACTCTGACCCGGAGTAGTAGCACCTGTCAAGGTCCCAGCTATGGGCAAATAGTTGACCCCTAAACTGGGATCAAAACACTATGAAAGTATAAAAATAAACTTTTATAGAAATATATACATATAAATAGACTTTTAGAGAAAAATATACATTTTTGAAGGAAAAATATTACCAGCAATACATTTTTGAAGGAAAAAAAATATTACGACAACACATTTTGAAGGAAAAAATTATTACCAGTAATATATTTTTGAATGCAAAGACATCTTTAGTTTTCTAAAATAAAAAATAAAAAAAATATTTTTCAGCAAAATCTGACTAAATCAACCTTCTCACGATAACCAAACATTTAAAATACCTAAAAACCCCACCTTTTTAACCCACAGAGGTTGATATGTAGTTAAAGAAAACTCAAACTCACTCTGTACATATCTATCTATGGCACCTCGATGTGGTGTAATGGTTAGCGATTTTTTTCCTCGCTAGAACCTGTTACAACTGAGTAGTGAGTTTGATCCTCACTGGGTGCCCCATACTTTCGGACTTGTGCCACATCTAAGCGGCGCTTAGAAAATTGGCTATCTATATATCTTGTCTACTTTCAGGGAGAGAGAGAGAGAGAGATCAAAGAAAAAACTAGTCAATATAGTGATAGTTAGTAATGTCGAACTATTCAGTAGCTAATTAACAATGGAAATCGGATTTTGTAAGTCAGATTGGTGGCTGAAGTAGATGTAAAAACCTGTTGGGTGATACTGAAGAACTAATGAATGCAACCTCTGTCTGAGGAAGGTCAAGGAATATATCGGCCGAAAAAATATTTTGTTTAGCTTATTGAGAAAATTAACGTCGGTTGGTAGAGCGTACAAGAGATGGCATATTCAAAACAGAAACAATACAATCCATGTATAATAATCATGAAATGCCACAGAAAAAGTAATTTTCACTTTTCACATTAGATGGCATCAAACATCGACGTGAGATTTCGAAAACACTTTCAGCATTTTCAGCAGTAGATTATTTTAATCATTATGAATAGTAGTAGTAGTAGTAATAATAATAATAATAATAATAATAATAATGCATATTCTGAAAAAAATAGTTGTTTTCCCCCGACCTTTCAACCTTTAAAACGACTAAAGATAATTACTTATGCAAACTACTAACATCCCACCTCCAGGGGAGTTGAACAAAATGAAAAGAAAGTTTTATATGATTCATTTTAAAACGCGTGGGCCCGTGTCGCCGTCAAAAATGATCAATATTTGTATCGATATGCTGTCTAAAATGACGGCAACATATATATTGATGTACCTACTATTAAATATCTTACATTAAAATTCAAACCTCCGAAGGAAAAGAAAGAGGAAAGAAAAGATGAGATGCTAACAGATATTATCACATGTATTCTAACTGATATACTTTCCCCTTCCTTTGTATGTGTGTAATATTCTCTCTTCTTTGATTTTTCCTTCTAATCTCTATCAGTAAGTCAAGTGCCATAAGTGAAACACGCTTGGGCGATCATGTCTTGAAAGAGACATGACTAACTGGGTAGAAGATTATGCTGCAATACTTTCTGCGGTAGACTGGTTGCAAGCCAAGGCTATAGAACCCAATCTGTCTTGTTATTTAACCCATAACTGGAGGGGAGAGACGGATTAATACCTTTCTCAAGGGCATTTGTGCGTAAGTGAATGCAAGGAATTCAACTGAAATACAAACTGGGCTCCCCGATTTGCCGCATTGATTACTTGTACAAATATTTTTCTTAAGGCAATGACGTCTATACAAAGACGTGTATTTTTTGTACTTGCATTCAATTATTAAACATGATTTGAAGAAGACCGGCATATTGTCGAAATACTGTTAAATAATATGTCTTTTTTGCCTTTTTTTAAATTGTGATATTCTCTAAATGTTGCAAAATATTGAAAGAGTAGCGCCAATCCTTTTGCTTGTTAATATTAAAAATAATAATGATACAAATAAAAATAATAATATCATTTATTGATATAAGCTACATTTTGTAATTTAACGTATATCAAAGGAGAAGAGAAATGATTTCTACCCATAAAGTAGTCGATTGTAAACCATACCATTAATACTTGAATCATAATATAATTTCACAAAACATATCAGAGGTAAACTTGGAGTTTCTTGATTTCTAACTCGTTAGGATTCGGATCAGAAGGATTGTATCCAAGTTCTGTTGAGTGAGAAATACGAAACTTCGAGTCGACCTCTGATAAGTATTACATATTTATATTACTCGTAATTCTATGATGAAAAATAAAATATATAAATTAGATTTTAAATAATTTTATAATAATTGGTAATTAAATTTCGCGTCATTCGATGAATTCAAAGCCGAGATCATCGGTTGAAAAGCAGTAGGATGAAATGTTAAAAACAGTCTTTGGAGTCTTTGTTTGAATTTTCAATATTAAAAGGACTTTAAAAAACTCTTCGGTTATTTGGCTAGATAGCTGCTTGGACGTATTAATGGTGAACTCTGAATGAATCTACTAAATCTTTGCGTAACCTGAACGCACACTTTTACGAAGATCCCAAACATCGAATGACAATTGATTTGAGGTCCTTCAAGGGGCGTGAAGCATATGACGACGACATAGCTTTGGTTTGGTTTATTTTATTTTACTCTATATAAACCTCGATAAGTTTTTTTTTAATGCCGATGAGATTTTTAAGATATGTTCGTATGAACAGAATGTGTTGTTTTTAAAAAAATAATTTGTAGATCAGGTTTCACTGACGTATTTTTGTAAAGAGAATTTTTTGTCGAGAGTAACATGTATTGTTAGTAATATTTTTTCAAAAATATATTGCTGGTAATATTTTTTTTTGCAAAATTGTATTCCTGATATTTTTACGATAAAGATGTGTTATACTTTTATATGATTTTGACCCCAGTTTTGGGGTTAACTATTTGCTCATAGCTGGAACCCTAACAGGTTCTACCACAACATCATCAATTAAGAGCTGATTTCACGTTCCCCATAAACTTACGATCAGAGGTTTTGCTACCGGATGTAATTTATCATCATACCAAGGAAAATCGTTAGCTTTCAAGTTCTGCCTAGAGTTGTCTAAACTTATTTGTCTGTATCTCAAGCGAACATTTTAAAAGAACAGATATTAATAGGTCATCAAACACTATCGGCTGGAATTTTTTCGACTCATGTAGTGTTATGGTGCTCTATCTATAGGAATGGAATCTTCCTCCTTCAATAAATATTAACCTGAGTGACTTCCAGGGAGGCAGTCAAGAGGCAGTCGTGACGCAGTCCAGATCGTAACTATACCGTTCGGACGTACACTTCTTCTTGCTGACTACTAACACTCGTATTTTTATATATGTTCTGTTATTTTAATACACTGGTTGAATCTACTTTCTTGTTTCGTTGTCTTTCTTACAGGTCCAAACAGGTCACAAAATGGGGAAAATCCTTTCCTGTATATAGATTTCATATTTCGAGTATCTGGTGTATTCGGCTATTTTATTGGTTATTTTGATGAATGAAACCATTACTATTTAAGGAAGATGAAACTTTTTTTTACTGGTTTTCTTTTGGTTTAGTAGACCTAGATTCGTTTCCATGTGCTTTTTTCGCTTCATCTTGGTGGACGTAGAGAAGTTCAATATATCGATCATCACTTATCGGCTAGAAAGAAACAGCGTTACTGAAGTTGACAAGAATGTCGAACTGTTACATGATTCTCCAGAAGTGTAGTGATTGGTCAATGTTAGCTTATGAGCGTTTCCTTTCCATGTTAATCTTTGCTGTTGGCAAAGGCGTCTAAGTGTCTACAGCAATACTGTTATCACCCTTTAAACAAGGCTTACATTGTTATTATTTTTATAATTATTTACTTTCAGCAAGTGATGATGCACCAAAATATGATTAGCGCCTAGAAGAATCATCACCATCATCATCGTCATCATCTATGATCTGCAGGAGTTCTTATCACTCTGGACATCATCATCACGGGAGAGCGATGAATATGACTAAAATTTCGAATTGGGAAGTGTTTTACACACGCTCTATCCCTGATATCACACACACACACACATATATATATATATATATATATATATATATATATATATAGTAAATAGCTAACCTAAAGAGCCAACGAACCTACCAAGTTTTCACCTAACCGGATCTTCAGGGAGGGTTGGCCAACCTTCCCTGAAAATTCGGAAGATTGGTAGGTTCGTTGGCTCTTTAGGTCACCTATTTACATTGTTTGCTCTACTTGCGTATTGAGTGTTTTTTGTTTTAGGTTATTCGTCTCGGTTTTTTTCTTTGGGCTACGTACTTTGACTGATGTTCAAGTGCTTAGCTCGTTCTTTTTTTATTATCATTTTTTCCTTCCGCGTATGTACTCGGAGGGTTTTTTGAAACGAGTATAGCGATAAGTTTATATATATATATATATATATATATATGGCGAAAATGTTTTTATTATGAACTCTAGTAGGAATATTACTACATATATTGCTATACAACGTATCAAATATTGTTAAAAAGTAGATGCTACGAACCGTGGAATGTCATTCAGTTAGTTCTTTCTACTATTACTACTACTACTACTAATATATAATAATAATAATAATAATAATAATAATAATAATAATAATAATAATTACCAAAACCTGGAACCGGCCGCGACCAGGGTTTCATGAACGTAAGTTCAATATTCAAGTTAAAATTACACCGAAACATTTATAACCAGGACGACTGTAATCGAACCATTACTTGATATCAGAGGTAAAGCCTCTGCAAAACACATTACAATGCGAGATTTTAGTCATATTCATCGCTTTCCGGTGGTGAAGATGTCCAGAGTGATGAGAAGTTCTGCAGATTGTTCGATTCCGACACCCCTGTGTTTTTAACAACTTACACTCATCCGGGTTCTAAATATTCCAGTGTAATTTTAGCCTAGTAATCCAGTGGCTTGAAGATTGCACTTACATGCATGAAACCCGGGTCTCTGCTGGTTTCAAGTTTCTGAAACGACCAAGATGTTAATTATATTTAATTTTACCGCCTTGTGTAGTATTGAGCAATTTTTATTATTTTGTTGTATCTTTAGTTGTTTATTACAACAAGTTCCCTGTGTGTAATATATATATATATATATATATATATATATATATATATATATATATACATATATATAGTGCTGCGCAAAAATATTAGGACAAGAACTATTTTATCTTTTATGAGTCACATTGACAGAAAAACAATTAATTAAAGTAATTTTATTTGATTTACTCCACAAATGCTTTAACAAGAAAAATACTTGTTACAAAATAAATTTAATATTTAGTATAATAGCATTTTGCTTTGATCACAGCCTTCATTCTGTTAGGCATTGACATCACAAGCTTCTTCAATGTATCTAATGGTATCTCCTGCTAAGCAGCTTGTATTTGTCCCCAAACTGTGTCTTGCAAAGTAACATTAGATTTATCAATTTCATATCCAAAATATCCCATAGATGTTCAATAGTATTGAGATCAGGGCTTTGTGGGGACCAATTCAAATTCAAAGCCTTCCTTCCTATTTCAGTGAGGTTTTGAGAAAAATCACCTCGTATATATATATATATTAAAGATTAATGTGGAGAATTTTGTCACTTAGAAGAATTATCCCTGAAAAATGCGTTGAGAATTCGCATTTTTCAGGGATAATCCTTCTAAGTGACAATATATATATATATATATATATATATATATATATATATATATATAATTAAATAACATAGATATATTATGCTAAGTTGTGTAATAAGTTTCGTGATGTTAAAATGAAATTCATCAATAATGGTACCGTAGTCTTTTTTAAACTCAAGTAATTTCCATTTTCTGGGGGAAAAAAAAAACTGGATTAAAAAAACAAAAAATTATGGCTCTTTCCTTGAATCATGTTTACACTAAGAAACTGAATATAAATGTAAAATCTGCCCCTAATTTCTCTTAAAATAATAATCACCAATTGATCTTATAGTAATTACAAATAAATATAAATCCCTCTGTAATTTTAGAATTAATGATAGCTCATAAGTTAGTTGTTTGGCAAGCTAGTTTAACATACTGGATGACATGGTGGATGACGGTCAGGTGACACCTGTTGCGCATGTCGCTTCTTACCAGGCGAGAATTTTAATCCTGTAGACTTAACCCGCTTCACGCCGTTAGATTTAGTATTTGGTTTGATAATTAACATGGTATTTCTTGATAGTAGAGTGGTTTCCGGTCACCTGCTCCACGGTGATTTATTGAGACACCGCCTCTATTTAGCTGACCTTTAACTCGTCTATCTTTTTTTAGTTTGTCGTCTCCCTCTCATCTGTTAACGAGGAAAGGCTTTAAGGATCGAAGTCAGGAGGTTGGTATGGTTTTAGCAGAGAGGGAAATAACTATTATTTTAACTTATACTAAGTTAAAATAATAGTTATTATTGAACATCTATGGGATATTTTGGATAAAAATTTTTTTGAAAATGCGTCACTTATGAGAGGGGGTAGGTAGTGGGAATTTGCCTTTTCTCTGGCTGAGGAAAGCAACTATCCTACTAGCATGGAGGGTTATCATCCATTTGGGAATTTTTTGAGATAGAGTTGAATTTGCGCGTATAAATGGCTAACACTATCGATTTACGTGCCAGTTTACAACACAAACAGACTTTCATTAAAAGTGACCACTAATTATCATTAATGTGCAATTAAACAGTATAGTAGAGAAATTTAATAAAAAGTAGAGAGATACACGTAAGAAATATGTGGATTACTTTGCAATACATAAAAAATATGAAAGAGAAAGTGGTAAACAGCTAAAAGAATTAACAAAAGTAACAACCAAAGTGCAGAAAAGATAACACTTTTATAAATAAAAGAAACAAAACATAATAAAAATAAACAAAAGTACATTGTTAGTTTTGTTCGAAGAAACACACACACACACACATACACACACATATATATATATATATATATATATATATATGAGAAAATATTATTTTAAGATATTTTATATTTATCGGTTAAAATGTTCAATGCCAGGGAGTGTATGTAAATATGAGCTTGTCATTGAAGTTAACAGCCATATGCGACATTCTGTTTTATGCTTAAATACAATCGTTACCTCAGAGTTGTTTCATGCTTAAACGCAATCGTCAGGTCAGAATTGTTTCATGCGTAAACGCAATCGTCAGGTCAGAGTTGTTTCATGCTTAAGCACAATCGTCAGGTCAGGGCTGTTTCATGCTTAAGCGCAGACATCAGATCAGAGTAGTTTGAATGTAGTCTTCAGGACAGATCATGGCTTGATTTTGCTTATATGGGCTGTTTTTCGAATCTCACCATTATTGATTAGGATAGCTGGCCCAAGCCTTGTGACCAAAAGTGGTTAGACGGAATTTTTCATTGATCTTTGTACCATCGTGACCGAGAATTTAAGCGAACTGGCCTTATTCAACCCCTAAAAGAAGTATACAGCGCGGGTGGGCTTTGAACAAGCACAAAAGTGCTTTACGATGTGTTCGCAACCTGGGCTGGCTAGCCTTTCTATCAGTCAGGCATTCTCGGATACGATTGCCTGACCATTATAACGTAAGCTTAGTTGCATCCAAAATTACGAGTGTAGTGTATTCAGTAAAGTTTCGAAATCAATACATTAATTACTTGTCTACTTCTAATCTCGTATTGACGACGATATTTCTTAAAATTAATATTGTACTAAAGTTTGGCAAAAGACCGTAGGCGTAAGATATGTAATAATAATAATAATAATAATAATAAAACTTAATATTGTCCGAATATTTTGACGGTGAGGAAATCTGAAATCAATACTTGCCTAATGAAAATTTGTTGCATTAAAATTAATCTTGTACTGATGTAAGAGTGTGGCAAAAAACACAAATTTAGCATATAATAATAATAATAATAATAATAATAATAATAATAATAATAATAAAATTATGGAATGATAAAAAAAGACAACACATTGAAAGAATCCCTGGAAACCCCAGCTTAAGAGATATACAAAAAATTGTCTTGTTAAGTACAGCCGACACACTAAGGAGAACTTTGTCTATGTAACGCAAGGGATGTTAGGGGAGATAGAAAAAACATTAAGTGGAGCCACAATAACACACCACGACCTGCCTTAGGTCTTCCCGCAGACTTGGTAGGTAGTGAGACCATAGCAGAAACCGAAATATGATGAAAAATGACAACATAATAATAATAATAATAATAATAATAATAATAATAATAATAATTGAATGTATATTAATATCTGCTTTTGATAATCTGCTAATTTTATAGAAAGGAAACTGCAAAAAATTGGTATGAGTACCACCCAAACCTGGTTAGAGAAAAAGAACGAGTAATAATTTTATGCGACATTACAGTACACACTGTCAGAACAGTCAAAGCTATTCGTTCAGATATTGTGATCAGAGACCAGAAAATGTGCCTCCTTTTTAACATGGCAGTCCCTAAAAACTAACGTATCTTTGAAGATCTTCAAGAACTATCAAAATACAAGAAATTGAAATCGAAATCTCAAAAATATAGCACATAAGGACATAAACAACTGTAGTTGTAGGTGAAGCCATAGGACTGATTGGAAAAGGTACTGATAGTCTCATTGAAGGGATTCCTGGTAGCACAAACCTTAAAGAATTTAGAGAAATGTACTCACAACTATAGCTCACTCATTTCGAAGAGCATTAATTAAGTAAAATGTGTCTGTTCTTGTTATTTTTTTCTCAAAAATGACCATTAGAAAAACTTATGAAACCATTTCTGACATTAGATCCCTGGTTGGTACCCGGAAAGAAATAAGTATACACCAGAAATCAAAGGATAAAAAAAAAAAAAAGAAATAATAAAATTTATGTTTGTGTGATTTTCTTGCTAATTACTATTCTACATGTGCGCTGTGGTGCAGTAGATATCGACTCGAAACGGGAAATCTGGGAGCCGAGTTCGAATTCCAGTTGAATTCCTTGCATTCACTTACGCACAAATACCCTTGGGAAAGGTATTAATCCGTCTCTTCTCTCCAGTTATGGATTAAATAATAGAACACGTTGGATTCTATAGTCTTGGCTGGCAACCAGTCTACCGCAGAAAGCAATGGCAACCTACTACAGGATAAACTTCTGCCCAGTCAGTCATGTATCTTTCGAGACGTGATTGCCCAAAGCGTGCATCACGTATGACAATTAACTGACTGACTATTCTACAATATATTTTTAAAATCAACAGTTGCGTAATGTAGATTTGTTTGGTACAAAGTCAAGGACATCCAGTAAGAACAGGAATTACTAAGAGAAGGGACTAACCCGTTAACAACTACTTCAATGCGAAGTATCTTTCGTTTGCCTCAAAATCTTTCCTGGCTCAAAGCTACTCGATTGTTAATGTCGGTTACAACTCTAAATTCTGCGACAAAAGAAGGAGACGAGAAAGTGTTATTTGCTAAGAATAGACATTGATAACAAAGCTTTATGTCTATGGAGCTCATAAAATTACTAGAATAAAATGCCATAAGATAAAATATAATGAAATGTTTCGGCCTTTTTTCTTGTAGAAATGAATTTGACAGTGTTGTCACGAAAGATGATAAAAGGTTGTTGAGGTCAGTGATTACTTTTGTTTAGCACGAGAAATGGAAAAATATAGAAAAAAGGAACTTGCAATTATGACAAACATACTAAAATGGACGAGAGCAAATTCAGTCAAAGTAAAAGCAATAATAATAAGAAGAATAAGAATAATGAGAAGAAACAAAATATAGAAGGATAGAAAAGATTAAAACACCCAGATGTAAAAGAATGACCAATAAATGGTAAGAAATAAAGATATTATCCAGAGATGACCCATCGAAAAACAAAGAATTATAAGTAAGAAAATGAAAAATGACGAAAAAAATAAAAATAATGTAAAAACCTAAAAAAAATAAAAAAGTAATAAAGTTAAAAAGATAAAGAAAGAAAAAGAAGGAAATGCCACTGAATGAAAACAGAAGAAGAAAAAAAGAGAAATAGAAAACATGAAATAAAAGAAGGAAAGAAAATACAGATGGAAGAAGAAAAGAATAGTACAAAAGAAATAGTAAGAATTATGAAAAAAA
Source organism: Ascarosepion bandense (assembly GCA_037127315.1). Taxonomy (NCBI): domain Eukaryota; kingdom Metazoa; phylum Mollusca; class Cephalopoda; order Sepiida; family Sepiidae; genus Ascarosepion; species Ascarosepion bandense. The sequence goes on along the minus strand of JBBBDQ010001395.1, from coordinate 3,864,263 downwards.
AAAAAAGAGAAAGCAAAGAAAGCTAGAAAAGATATTATAGTGAAAGAAAAGAATGAGAAAATGAAAGCAAAAACAATAAAATGAAAAAAAAAAGAATGAAGACAAGAAGAGCAGGATGAAGAAAAGAAAGAATGAGAACAGAAAAAAGGAAAAACATGACAAAAGAAAGAAAATAATGAAAATTAGAATGAAATAGAATAAGAAAAGCAAAAGGAATGAAGCAAGAAAACAGATGAAAGGATGAAGAATAAATTGAAAAATAATACTGAACAAAAATACAATAAAATTAAGAAAAAGAAAAACAAGAAGACGAGAATGAAGAAAAGAAATGATATAGGACAAATCGAAGAGAAAAATAAATGACAGAAAAAAAGAATCAAGAAATTAAGACATACAAGAAGAAAAGAATAAAGAAATAAAGAACAATTAAAGGAAAAAAGATCTGGATTAAGAAAAGGAGAAGAGGCAGAAAGAAATGAAGAAAAGAATAAAAACAGGAGAAAAGGAAATGAGGAAATAAATGACAGCAAAGAAGAAAATTAAAAAAGAAAAAACAATGAACGCAAGAATAACAGAATAGAGAAAAGAAGAAAGAGACGATAAAAATAAAAGTAGAAAGAAAAAAGAAAATGTGAGAATATTGCATTAAAAGAGAACGGAATAAAATAAAGGCAGACTGTAAGGAAAAGAAAATCCGTTTTCTTTACAAAAATCACACACATAATATGTCAGTAAATTAAATGCCATACGTGATACACACTTGGGCGATCATGACTCTTTCGAGACATGACTGAAAAGGCAGAATATTTTCTCACAGTAGGTAGCCATTAGTTTCAGCGGTAGACTGATTACCAACCAAGGCCACAGAACCGAATATGTCCTGCTATTTAACTCATAGCTGTAGGGAGAAAAGACAGATTAATACCTTTCTCAAGTGTATTTGCGAGTAAGTGAATGAAGCGATTGCAATTGGGGTTCGAACTCGGCTCTCTAATTTCTTCTTCCGAGCCGATACCCACTAGACTAGAACGCACATACCATAGATGTAGTTTTGGGACAACTACATAAAATGAATATGCACATTTATTTAATGAAGAGGTTAAAACTGTTCAGCAGTATTCTAATATCAGTATTGTCGGTAAACCTTGAGGATTAGAAGATTAGTCTTTGAGTTTTTTAAGATGGAGCGTAACGGATGATACGGTGCCTTAAGCCAGAGGAAGCTGAAAAAAGCCATGTAAAACTATTTGGCCAATAAAGTCAAGCAAAACTATTGGGCACATAAAGCCAAGCAAAAGTATTGGGTCAATGAAGCCATGCAAAACTAATGGACCAATGAAGCCATGCAAAACAATTGTGCCAATGAAGCCATGCAAAACTAATGGGTCAATGAAGCCATGCAAAACTATTGGGCCAATGAAGCCACGCAAAACTACTGGGCTAATGAAAGATCCAAGATGATAAAGTCATGATAATATGTAAATTTCAAAGCATCAGTTGATCCATTTTATTAACATAGGTGTAAAATGTCTTGGTAAGTCATTGTGATTGAACATTAGTTTACCTAAAACCCTAATTATATAGCTAAAATTTCTACTGAGACGCCGATAAAGGTTGTGATGAGAGATAGCAAGACAGAAATTTTAAGAAATAGTGTTCAAACCATCTAAAAACGGTTGCTAATAATAGAAGTGTTCTAATCATAAATACAACAAGAGTAAGAGAAGAGAGATGAAAGAAAGATTGTGCGAGTTTCTGTAGGCAATCCAAAATTAACAGCCAGACGAGTGACGAGACAGTACTCCTTGTTACGCACCTTCTTCTTTATCTGCTGTGTCATTTCAGGAGTTGGCAATCATGGACTTCCACTTGCTCTTATGCCTTGTCACTCCAAACGGTTTTTCTCTTGGTATCTCTCTCAAACCCAGTTCCGTCACTCACTTGTTCAAGCCCATCAAGTATGTCGCGCGCTGGTTTCCCCTGTCTCTCATTCCCTGTATCCGTCTTGTGAGTATTAGATTCTCCAAGTCCTCCTTTCTCATCACGTCTCCCAGAAGCCTCAAGTGTCTGTTTCTGATGCTAAGTATGTTTTCCTTTTCGTATGCATCTTCTCCAAAACCTTGCTGTTGATCACGTGTTCGGTTTATGATATCCTCAGCGTCTTTCTGTCGAACCAGGTTTCTGTTCCTTCGAGTCTCTCCTTCATCTTTGAGGAGATTGATCAGCATATAGGAGGACAGATTTCACATAACACCAGTACTCTTCTTTGTTTCCAATGAGATTTTCCTGTCTCTCAATACTCTGCTTAGCTTTTGAAATGCGTCCTTGAACATGTCAATGTGCCTTCGGATCTCAGTGTCACACTTTACATCCTCTGTCAGAACAATGCCGAGGTATTTTAATTTCTGCACCTGTTTGATTTTAGTATCCCCGATCTGTGGTTATCCTTTTGGGGGTCCTTGTTTTTGCTGATGACCATGCATTTGCTTTTTAAGTTTATGTTTAGCTTTTCTTTTTATTTTCACTTGCTTTCTTCTGTAGGTGTTCCTGTATTTTCCTTTATGTGTCTGCTATCAGCACTGTATCATCTGTGTATCTTATATCGTTCAGATTGTGGCCGTCAATGACGAATCCTGGCAGGACTTCTAGCTCTCTCAGAATTGTTTTGCTGTACAAGTTGAAAAGATCCGGTGAGAAGACACACCCTTTTTTGTTTTATATACTTGCTGAATTCATTTGTTAGCGGTTTGCTGCCAGTATAGATCCTTGATGACTCTTATTTTCCCGTATTAGTTTATAAATCACAGGTACATTTCTGCTCATTAAAATCTGGATGATGAGTTTTGTTATGTGGTTGTCGCTGATAAATGCTCCGTTGTCTCGTAACCTTATTTCGTATATACCTAAAATGTTGATGTTTAATCTAATAATCTCTTTATTTACATTTTCTAGCTGTCCACAGTTGTTCAAGGTTCTCACGCTCTTTCTACCGAGAATTATTATTTTTTGTTTGGTGCAAACAGTCGCAGGAGAACGGTCCGGTGACACCTGTTGCTTATGTTGTTCATTCCGGGCGAGGGATCAGTTCTGAGGAATTTAATCTCCTTTACGACGTTTGTGCAGATAAGTTTATTGTGGATTCAAACTTTGGAAGGATGGCCAGCACTTATCTCAATAAAATTGAACTATTGTGAGGAGAAATGAAAAATCTTATGCTCCAATGAAAATCACGCATTCTCTAAGAGTTTTAAGAATATGACCAAGAAGAATGAGAATAAATTTCCTATGAGAAAATTAGGGACCATGTTCCATTCAATGCCATGTCGATTCGGGACAATGATTCATTAAGAAGACAGCAATACAAATTACTAAATTTATACTTTGACGTACTTTCTGTAATAATAAAAATCATTTAGGAAATCCTTTTTAACTTACGGAAACAGGTGAAAGGCTATATTTTCGCTGGTAGCTCAGTATTTTTGTATGAACTTTTTTCAGCATTACTATGTTTAAGATTCTCTATTAACTACTAAACAGCATTAGTAAAAACAAAACAAAACAGAAACTTGCTTTTTTCTAAAATATACGGAGAAAAGCATACTAATCACTCTTGTATTGAAAATAAAATTAACTAAAATAATTAATTTATCAAGGTAACCCCCAAATTTTGCCGTGAAAAGTGGAAAGTAAGAACTACATATAAACTACTAGGAAACTGGATGCATCATCATCAAAGAATGAAGTCCAAATTTGTAAATTCAGATAAAACTTAGAGTGGAAATAGCCATTTTCAACATGTCATTTTAAGACATGCATTTTCAGCCCCATATAAACAATAAACAATATATATGTAAACAATAAACAATATATATAGATAAACAATAAACAATATATATATATATATATATAAACAATATATATATATATATATATATATATATATATATATATATATAAATATATATATATATATATAAACAATATATATATATATATAAACAATATATATATATATATATAAATAATATATATATATATATATATATATATATATATATATATATATATATATATATATATACAATAATAATGAACGTAACGACGGAAAATCCTCAAAAAATTGAATTCTTGCAGTTTTCTTGCTATCTGCTTTTCCCTTTTCTATTTCTTTCTTTTTTTCTTTATATTTTCTTTATAATTGTTTGTTCATTGTCTTTATTTATTCTTCCTTTCTTTTTTCTTTCTTTTTCATATGTTTTCTTCAGTTTTTGCTTTTTCTTTCTTTGTTTTTTCTTTTTTACTTTTTCTTTTTTCCTTTTCTTTCTTGTTTCTTTTCTTTTTGTTCCTCTTTTCTTTCTTTTTCTTTATATTTTCTTTTTCTTCTGTTTTTCTGTTTTTCCTTTTTCATTTTTAGCAGATATTATTTCAAACATTTCAGTAATTGATAAGCGAAGTAAATAGAACGAAGCTGTCAAGTCCAAGAGTTTCTTTTATTTAATATTTGTTTTTTCAAATATGTTTACAATTCCTTTGCAGATTCGTGAAAACTGGCTTTATTGAATACGTCAGTAAACATTGTCTACAGGACATTTCTGTTCGTGGACATTGAAATTAAGCAAAGCATTAAGTTACATTTGTCTATTTACAAATGAGTGTGGGTGTAGCTCGGCGGTTATCAGCGTAGAAAGTGGGAATAGTGTGTCGTGCTCAAATTCCAGCCAAGGCTATTGCATCCTCCTTCGCACAAATGCCCTTAGTAAATGAATGAATTCATCTCAGACTGAATTATTTTAGAAGAAAGAATGCTCCTCTTCTTTTTCTTCTTCTTCAATTTGGCATGTCCCTTCACGTCTATTCCTGGTGGCTCTTAGCACGCTTTCTCCTGATACTCCACCCAAACCACACACTGCCATCCACCTGCTTAGGCCTGTCAAATATGTTATCCGCTGCTTTCCTCTGTCTCTCTTTCCCTCTATTTGACCTGTGAGTATCAGATTCTCCAAGCCCTCCTTCCTCATTACATGTCCAAGAAACTTTAGCTGTTTCTTCCTGATGCTCAGTATTAATTTCCTTTTCGTTTCCATCCATGATATCCGCAACATCTTTCTGAAGAACCACAATTCAGTTGCTTCAAGGTTTTCTTTCATCTTTGATGATATTTTCCAGCATTCGCTGCCATACTGAAGAACAGACTTCACATTTTCCTGTCTTTTTATACTCTGCTCAGTTTCTGGAATGCATTCTTTGCCTTGCCAATTTGCCTTCGGATCTCAGTCTTCCGTTAGTACACTTTCCAGTTAATTAAATTTTTGTACCTGATTGATTTTAAAATCCCCAACCTGCAATTGGCATTTTGATCTCCTCTGTTTTCTGATGACCATCATTTTGTTTTCTTGTAGTTTGTTTGCAATCCTTTCTTTCGACTTTTTTCATCTATCTTTTTAGGAGGTCTTGTAGTTTTCTTTCCGTGTCAACTATCAGCACTTTATCATCTACGTATCTTATGTTGTTCCTATTGTGACCGCCGATGACGAATCCTGGCATATCTTCTAGGATCCTCAGAATAAACTCGCTGTACAAGTTGAATAGATCCTGTGAAAAGACACATCCTTGTCTTACGTGTCTTTCTATCTTTGTATGTCTGCTGAATTCGTTTCCTGTCCGTATGCAGGCGGTTTGCTGCCAGTGACTGTTCTTGATTACTCTTATGTTTTTCCCAAACATTTCGAGGTCGCTGAGCATTTCTATCAATTTTTCATGGCGTACTTTGTTGAACGCCTTGGCATAATCTACAAAACACAGGTAAACGCCCTTTTTCATTTGTATCGTCCTTTCTGATAGTATCCTAAGCATAAATTCTTTGTTCTAGTGTCCGAGACAAAATCGCACTGTTCTTGTCCTATCTTAGACAGGATTTTGCTTCAGGATTCGGACAATGAATTTCGTTATGTGGCTTATCAAACTGATTGTTCGGTGGAGAAAGAGAGGAAATATTGCAGTCATTGGAAGAATATATAAAATATCTCTTCCACGACAAGAGAGAGATAGAGAAACCGATAGTAAAATAAAAGATGAATAGAAACAAAACAGCTGGATCAGTATTGGTATTGTAATAGCGATGCTGACAGCCTTGGAAGATTTTGGCATAGAGAAAATTACGGTAAAAATCTCCAACAATAGTGTAATACCAGATGACCTAAGCAGATCAATCTTCATAGCTCTGTCTAAGAAACCAGGCACAAACGAATGCGAAATCTACCGAACAATTAGTTTGATGAGCCACATAACGAAGGAGAACTCATGATTCCAAAATACTTTGGCGGGCTAAAAACTGTAACATAACGACAGGCTGATTTTGCACCGTGTTATATCACTCAGTTTGAAAGTTGGAGATTGACATGATAAATAAAGATACAACACATTTTTCGAAATCGTTACAGTTTATTGAGAAAATGAGTTTAAAGATTAAGTTTAGGTTCAAAATCGTAGCGTCGGAATTTAATTTCGGTGATATGTGGAAATATTTTAGCACAGCCCTATCAAATTGATAATTTACTGAAGCTTTACAAATTAAATATGGACAAGATGCCTGGCAGAAACACATTATTGCTAAATCATTGTGTCATCAAGGAAGAACTTCAAAGAGAAATTATACTGAACAATTTAGCTATATCAGGATGTAATATACTATGCAGAGCAGTATATATATATATATATATATATATATATATATATATATATATATCTTGTGTGTATTTTGGCAGCATTTTTTCATTAATATAGGTTTCGTTGAATAATATAGACAAGATTTGTCTATTTTATGCAGGATCCTTTCGTATAGTCGACAGGAGAGGTCATAGTTACTTCGCTTACCCCCTCTACCCATAGCAGTAGTAGCTCGTAGACCATTCCCCTCATGCAACTATACCCTCATGTGACCAAGAACCATACCATCACCATTTTGTCACCATCTTTGGCCATCCGCCACGTTAAAAATGGTCTCTATGTTTAATTCTCTTTGTTTAATTCTACTTTGTCAATAACTTATATGTTCACTCTTTGATAATGGCTTATGTAAGCCGAAAGCTCAGACCTGATAAACAACTAACGATAGCACTATCAAGATTATCAGACTATACGAAAGGATCCTGCATAAAATAAATAGACAAAACTTGTCTATATTATTCAACGAAACATTATATATATATATATATATATATATATATATATATATATATATATATATAGGTTTCATTAAATAATATAGACAGGTTTTGTATTGAAAATAAAGTTGAAAATAATATAGACAAGTTTTGTGTTGAAAATAAAGACAAAAATTCTCCAATATTTGGATAATTTTTTATTAATTTGCTTAATTAAGTTTTCGGCTCACATGAGCCATCTTCAGAGAGGTTATTTAGACGGTAATAATAAATCCAATAGAAGACTGTAAGATTGGTTTATTATGTACAAGATCATTTAATGCTACGGCATCATGTAACTTAAATTTAGTGTATCGTGGCAGTAAATAATTTTCTAAACATATACTCTTAAATATAAGAGACGATGAATGTCTATTATGTTTAATCATGAGCCATTCTAAACGTCGTATTTTGGCTTTAATTTCAGTTGAACATTTGAATAATATTTTATTAATTTTTTATTAATTTGCTTCTAGGTTATTTAGACGGTAATAACCTCTCTGAATATGGCTCTTGTGAGCCGAAACCTTAGAAGCAAATTAATAAAAGATTATCCAAAAGTTGGAGAATTTTTGTTTTTATTTTCAACTGAAATTAAAGCCAAAATACGACGTTTAGAACAGCTCATGATTAAACATAATAGACATTCATTGTCTCTTATATTTAACAGTATATGTTTAGAAAATTATTTGCTGCCTCGATACACTATATATATATATATATATATATATATATATATGCGAAGAATCGGTCGGGTTTCAACCCTGGGTTAAAAGCAATCGGAGTCTAACCGTACTGATGAGCTGTGATACAGCGAAACAGATCTGTCTGCGAAAGAATATATATATATATATATATATATATATATATATTCGTCACTACTCACATAATTTTTGCAAAAAATGATAATAATAAGTCACTGTTAAAGAGCAAATACGCGGCAAAAGTTTCATAATTAAAAGTTTAATAATTGGTTTGGTAATATAGAGAACTAGCAGTATAGGCCGGCATTGCACGGGTGTAATGAAAGCTTTAAAATTAATCCATGGTCCTGGTGCTCAGACTCAGCTTAAAGAATATTTGTGCGAAGTTTGGTGAGAATCGGATAAAAATTGTGGATTTTTATAAAGGACATACAGGCAGATACACAGACACACACACAAACATCTTGCTTTTATATATATATATGTGTATGTGTATATATATATATATATATATATTATCGATTTTCTGCACTATTATAACCTTGAAACTTCTTAATATCGTTTCTTATGTCTTTGTCTATGAGTGTATCAAATTTGATTAAAATCGGACCACTCCTTCTATAACCCGATTTTTTCGATTATCGATTTTCGATATTTATCGATGGAACCTCGACACAAAACCGAGCTAAGAACACTCGCAGACGCTTATATTACAACTGTGTAAATTTTCAAGAAAATCGGTTCAGCTGTTTCGGAGTCTATAGGTAACGGATACACAGAGAGAGAGAGAGAGAGAGAGAGAGAGGGTATACACATCTACCTATTTATTTTTAGCTTTTATCAATTGTTATCTAACAAATGAACTAAGAAATTTTATTCATTGGATAGAGTTTTTTGTAATCTTTTAAAAACTTTTTGCCACAGTTTTACATTTCGAATACAGTAAAAAATTTTCAAGATTGGGACAAACTAGAAGATGCTCAATAATTTGTAATTGCATTTGCATTGGCAGTTGGGATCAACCACGGTAGCATATCCCCGTTTCTGAAGGTTGGCCCTACAGCGACCAACAGCTTTTCTGAGGCGAAGAATCGTCATGGATCACTGGAGCCATAGGAAATTAGATATTACTCAAGACGCTACACACACACACACGTATATATATATATATATATATATATATACGCATGCGCGTAGATATGTATTTATATATGTGGGTATATATATATATATATATATATATATATATATATATATTTTTTTTTTTTTTAATCGTATCACCCCGAGCAAGGCGGTAACGCCACTGATGTGCAGGGGGCTACGTAATAGTGAAAAAATTGGAAAAGAGAAAGCCAGAAACCACACCCTAAACAGGGAACAAGGGATGAGCATCTTAACCTGTTCAATAGACATGGGTGGAGTGTGAACCGGGCGATAGATAGATCTATCTACTCCGATTGAAAAAAATAAAAATAAAAAATAAACAGTGAGAAGATTGGAAAAGAGAAAGCCGGAAACCACATCCTAAACAGGGAACAAGGGATGAGCATCTTAACCTGTTCCATAGACATGGGTGGAGTGTGAACCGGGCGATATTGCAACTAAGTTATAAGACTGGAGACATTTCTCTACATTCTGTCTTTCTTTGAGAGTTTGGAAGATGAAAGTAAATTTTGTCAACAGTTTTTAGAACTGTTAGAAAGTTTAGGTCAGTTGTTAAAGCATCTCATATTGCCAAAATTGACTCTTAAGACCTTACCAAGTGTTGATCTGCTGTATCCAATTTTTCGTGATATTTATTTCAAACAAATTCAAATTAATCTCTTTTGGTTAAATATCATGTCAATAATGAATAATTGGAAATTCTTCAATAAGCATTGTGGCAGGCAATAATTTTTTTTTATATTACGATAGATTATGCACTTGGGCACCCTGATGGTGTAATGGTTAGCAAGCTTGTCTTGCTAGAATCTATTACAACTGAGCAGTGATTTCGATCCTCACTGGGTACCCCATACCATTGGCCTTGTGCCACATTTAAGCGGCTTTTAGTAAATCAACTATAGATTAAGCACTCACAATAACAAACAGCATGTTCTTTATTTTTTTTTAAATTTTATGAATGCTAATAGGAGGAACCAGTTTGCTATGTAAATCCATTGTAAATTGGTCCACCCTACAGAAGTCAAAACAAAATATGTTCAAGCTACATGATTTCTTAAAAAAATGGCTTACTGGCACATCATATTAAAACACCAGCTCCTATATGATCACCAAAATTAAGCAGTCACCCATCAAGATACTGGTCAGTATCTTGATGGGTGACTGCTTAGAAATACGAGGTGCTGTAAGTTTGGATGAGTGGGTGGAGTAATGAATAATGACTGAGAATTGTTAATTGGAGAGCTGGGTTCCACTTCCAGTTAGGCATGTTATATTCACTCAGGTGCAAATACCTTTGGGAAAGGTATGAAGCCATCTTTTCTCCCTCCCCAGCTATGGGTTTAATTAGTAAGATTCTTGCATCAGTAAATGATTACTGTCTAAAAAGAAAAACAAATTCTTACAATCTAAAAATTTTTTCTGGTTTTAAATAAAAGCTTGGCTGGCTTAGGAAATATTTTTAGTTTAGCATATGTACTGATTCTTCAAGTTTTTGTATTTTCCAGTTATGTTCTCTGTCTGTTATTTCAACCTAATCTCACAGGATGTTGTGATCTCTCTTTTTCCCTCCATATATGGTCAGCCATGCTTGATTTTTATATTTTTCCTTGCGTTATGGCTTTATAATGTTTCTGCAGTCTTATCTAAAGGCGGCAGTTTGTTTCTCCTTTGTATTTCTTATCACTACTGCATCTGATGTTGTATACACAGTTCTTAATCATGTTCTACCTCTATGGGAAGTTCTTACATGGAAGAGGTGTCTGCACATTTTTGAATAGCATCTGAAGATTGCCATGATGTTATATGGACCACAGACCTTTTGCATCTTTTTCTGATAATTCCTTCACTATAGAGTAGGCAGACTGAAGATGTGTTTTGAGTGTTGTTATCCTCTTCCACCATTCTATCCCAGTTTGTCAGAGTTGCTGTCATGTATCCACGGTAGTTGTTATGTTGTAGGGTACTGCTTATACTGACCATTTCTTGTTCATATGCCCCTGTGTTGCCATTTATATAGCACCTAATGAGTCAGACGAACCTACCTAGGTTTCTCCTAAACGGATCGTCAGGGAGCCAGCTTTCCCTGACGATCCGTTTAGGAGAAACTTAGGTAATTTCGTTTGGCTCATTAGGTGCTATTTAGTTTTACTCTACCTTTGTATTGAGCGCTTTCTGTTAGATGATTACTCGTGTCGGGTTGTTTCTTTGGGCTTTGTGCTGATTTTGGTCCGAACACTTTTGACTGACTTTCATGCCCTAAGCTCTTTCTTCTTTTACAACCATTTTTTTCTTCGTTCGATAGTTTTTCGAGGAAGGTTTTCAAGACGAGTATTATTATAATCACGTTTATATACAGGCGCACAGACGCGCTTGTATGTTTGTATTTGCTATAAATTATACCAGTGATAGTCAACACTACTTCTCTTTTTACATTTTCTGCTTTATTTTTATTCCGAAACTGTAATCTAATTGTTGCGATCGCTACCACTTTTAAGACAGAAATGTCTTCTTGTAACTAAGGAATTTACTTACTAAAGTCAGCAAAAATTGCTCATTGACTGATTTCAAATGAACCTACACATTGAGTCAGAATAAATATGTGATTATTCGCGCATTAACGGTGTTATGAATGCGAAATATTGCCTAAAGGAATATTAGAATTAGCAGACTTTCGAATACGATTTTCAGACAAACTAACTCAATTGGAAGAACAACGCAAAACAATTCGCTAGCAACGAGTAATTTCATATAATCAGAATATAACTTATATATGTTTTAAGTCAAACTAGGATTTCTAAATTAAAGCAAGTAATGTAATCTTCTAAAGTGACTGAAGCTATACAATCTTCTTTCATTGTACATTTATGTACTCAAAAGTTAAATAAAATATTAACTTGAAATTTAAATAATTATCATTAGAAAATAGAATGCAAATAAATATGAGGGGTGCTGGAAAGTCCCGTGATCTATCAAGAAGCTCTTCCAAAAATACATATTTGGTTATTTTATTAGATTTTGGAAAATGTAAGGATTGTTTGTTGAGAATTTGTCCGTATCCTGTTCCAGTGTGTAGAGAAATACGAAAATCGATTAATCCTTTTTGATACAACTTCCACCCAGAGTTACGCCCCTCTTGCACTTGTAGAAAGCAACATGTTAGAATTTAGGCTACGATTGCCTTTCATAAAACCAGTAAATTCTCATACTGGAAGTGCTTGCCATTCAAGTATTACTTGCTTATGGCAATATCATGTTGGAATACCAGTTTTCGTCCAATCATTGAAGTTAAACAAAATCGAACCTGGTCATTGTCTACTTCGATAAGCACCTGGGAAGTAGGACTTGTATCAGTAAACCATTGTTATTATCCCAAAATTATAACACCCCAAAAGATTTACTGGCTTTAGATAACATGCAAATATTTGATAAAAAATTAAATCAACTAAAAATCACAGATAACTTCATGAAGAGAGAGAGAGAGAGAGAAATTTCATAGTCACTGAAAAGTGATTCTATTGATTTGTTGTTTTTGTATTGATGAATTGTCTTGCAAAATATTTACTATATTAATCACCCAGACCGAAGTCTTAGTGTGTTCTGTGTTGTGCAGCAGCACGAACACTTGCCTTGTCGGAAACCTCTGCAGGGTAGAGTCTCGGCTGGAGAATGCCCATGCTTTTGGGCTCGGATTTTCCACATTAAAAAGGCCTTGTGCCACATTCTGCCTCAATAGAGAGGTACATAAATATCGTTCTGTGTTGTTACATCTTTCCGGTGTTGTGCGTTAATTCAAGAGATTTTTTTGAGTGAATTATTCAAGACTAGCAGTATAGCCCGGCGTTGCTCGGGTGTAATGAACGCTTTAAAACTAATCTATGGTCCGGGAGATCAAACTCTTTGGACGTTTGCACGAAAGACTAAAAAGCAATAGTTGTTTCCAGTTAAAGCGAAACCGTAGACTGAAAGAAAAATGAATGGATGCAAGTCAAATTTTGATTTTCTGGTATCGATATCAAATAAGGTTTTTCGTCGTAAACTGAATTTTGAAGACTTAATAAGTCCTCTGAGTAAATGGTATCATGGCTGAGACTAAGAACTACAATTATATCTACTTAGAGCCAAAACCAAAAACTAAAATAAAAGGGCTGAAAAATACAGACATACAGACAGATAAACAGACACACACACAAACATTTTGCCTTATATATATATATATATATATATATATATATATATATATATATATATATATATATAATCAATTTTCTGCACTATTGTAAGAACTGCAACCTTGAAACTTCTGAATATCGTTTCTGATGTCTTTGTTTATGAGTGGATCAAATTTGATTAAAATCGGACCACTCCTTCTATAACCCTATTTTTTCGATTATCGATTTTCGATATTTATCGGGGATACCTCGACACAAAACCTAGCTAAGCACACTCGCGGACGCTTATAGTACAACTGTGTAAATTTTCAAGAAAATCGGTCGGTCGTTTCGGAGTCTATAGGTAACGGACACACAGACAGACAGACACACACACACACACACACACACACACACACACACACACACACACACAGAGTTCCATTTATAAATAAGTTTAGATAGTTATTTCGAGAGCATTATTGTGTATTATTGAAAGGATTTATTTAGTACGTTGAAGTTACGCGATGATACCGAGTTACCATAAGTTCCCTTCAGAATAACGTTACGAAAATCTAGCGTTATAAAAAATATTTCTTATTATTTATATTATTTACAAAAAACAAAGAAAATATATCTTTTTGTTAGTATGACAGAAACAGATTCATTTTTCATCTACACTTATAATTCAACGCCCAAAACTAGCATCGTTTTGCTCCACAAACGCCATTCTATCATCACTTAAGATAAAACTGCAAGAACACCGTAAAGCCATAACACGAGCGGAAATAGAAAAACCAGGCGTAGCTGACCACTTGGGATGAAGTTAAGATAATAGACTGAGAACACTACTGGAAAATACTTTATTGGTTTGGTAGAATTAGATAGCGTAGATCAGATAGCGTAAAGTGGTTCTCATTGCTATTCTGTCATCACTCATTATGAAAGCTGTAAAATAAATAATAAACAACTCGTGATTATATGTTATATATATTATATATGATAAAGATTTCATAACACTGACAAATCCTTGAGTGCAAATCCGAAAAAAAAAAATTAACTCAACATAGTATCATAATTAAACCTATACAGAAGTTTCAGGAGAGGAACTTCGATCTAACCAGGTCAGTTATACCTTAAAGAGGCAGCATACCTCTAGAGACAGATTAGTTATCTAATTAGCAGAGGGACCTTTCAACAGAAAAACTACGACCTCGGGGCCTTAATGCAATCATCCCACCCGGTCGGCCATGGTATGTAATCTATTGGTGTAAAGGGTGGGTCCATTACGCGCACATCCATTAAAAACTTTACAACTTACAAGATATTCCTATATGTATGTGCGGGTAGTGTAATAAATATAGGCTAGGAATGAGAAATCTGAGAGCTGAGTTCAAATTCTAGTCGAGTTATTATTATTCACTTAGGCGCAAATGCCATCGAGAAAGATAGGAATTCATCACTTCTCGCCTAAGTGTTGTTAAATAGAAGAGGATGCTGAACGCATTATTCTTGGTAAAGATGAAGAAAATTGATAAGAAAAGCTAATTTAAACCATTTCTCTTATTTGTGACGGTCGACATAAAACTTCAATCATAGATTCATATATATCGATCAAGATATGTAGACTCAAAATGAGAATTATCAAGTCAAATGACCGTTTAAACCGTCGTCGAAGATCAGAGATCAACGCTATTATATCTCCAAACCATATTGAATATGTTCACTATTCGTCGCACCAAAACCAAATTTTATGATAACAAGATGCACAATTTGCAGTCGATGTTTCCTGAGAGCCCCTTCCAATTTTGGATTAACGTCTCCAAGATGTCATGACATAAAAGTTGATTTCCTACGAATAGTAATGAGATTCCCTATCAGGCTTTAATGGATGGATTATTGAAGCGGATCATTATTGATACACTCTCAAAACTGGTCATATCTAGTTGCATATCTGATATCAGATAAGGTAAGCTTTTATTTAGCTCACGTACTTGCGCGCACACACAGCTATATATATGAGCGCTTTTCAGTGTTAGTTATTGCAACAACTCTTTCTTAGTTTGATTTCTAGAGGTATTGTGTATAATATTAGGTTGTTTGGAAAATAATGTCTGATTTTAGAATAAACTATTTGTGTTCAAAAATATTTTTATAACAATTGTAAAAATTACTTATTTCTAATGATTAAAGTGTCATCTTTGTTAATTTTATATCAAGTTTCTTCCGATTTTAACTCAAAACGTTATATCCTCCTCATCTTGAACACGAAAACAGAAAAGATGCGTTTACGTTTTAGTTTGAGCTCAAGAATTAACCAAAATGCTTCTCAAGTTGCTGCCAACATTAACAGACCATCAGGTGAAAGATCCACTTGGTATGGGACAGTATGGTGCTGGCTTCTCAAAATCCGCATTAGAACTTGACGTCCAAGTTGGTAGAAGACGTCCATCTTCAATTGATAGCGAACATCTGAAGTCGAACAAAACCTATCTAGATTTGGGTGTCAGCATTTCAGCAATATCACACCGCCTCAAGAAAATTGACAAGATGAAGAAACAAGTAAAAATGGTTCTAAAAATGAATGTCATAGTGCTCGATTCTGCATCTACAAAATGCGGATGATCCATTTCTTGATCGAATAATGACTTTTGACGAGAAATGTATTTGATCATGACGAGGACTACAAACACTTTTCATAACCGAAATTGCAAGAGTAAAATATTATATTGCAAGAATAAAATATTATCGTATTTAAAGATATCTTCAAATATTTTAAAATGAGATATCTGTGTTATTTTCATTGTTGTACTATTTAGACGACAATTTATACATCAAAATCTTATATCTAAAAAGGAAATGTCAGTTTTATTTTTTCCCGTCATTTAGACGACAATGTATCTATCACATCCTGTATATTTGTTAAAATGAAATGACTATTATTTTCATTGTCGCGCAGTTTATGCGACAATTTATCCATTGCACTCTGTACATTAACTCAGGAATTAGAGTTGATTCTAAAATCGGACAATAATTTATGAACAACCTAACAGTTTTTTTTTATATAAATGTTTCAGTTTTCATTTTGTCTTTTTACGCATTTATTTAAATCGCAGTTTTGGTTTTAACTGTATAACTGTATTGTTGTCAAGTACTTTAATGAGTACTTGGTTTATACTGTCTGTCTGTCTGTCTCTCTCTCTCTTTATATATATATATATATATATATATATATATATATATATATATATATAAGAAAAGAGGTTTTCCCTTCCTCTCTACACCACCTGATGAGACTTTGTAATTTTAATGTCGAAACAAATGTACGATTTGTAGTGGATATATAAAACTTTGTACATGCTCTAAAATATAATTTATAATAAATATTCACACCTCTATATATTATATGTCGAGCACTGTTTTAAATTAATGTTTTGGGAGTCGTAAAATATTTTTTTTCTTCATTCCTTATCCACTCGGAGATTATATATATATATATATATATATATATATAGTGATTTTCTAAGCGAAGCTTGAATGTGGCATAAGGCCAAATGTATCGGACACCCAGTGAGGATCGAATTCACGACCCAATTGTAATGATGCTAGCCAGACAAGCTTGATCACCATTACACCACCTCGAAGTGCCCCCTTCTCTCTCTCTCTCTCTCTATATATATATATATATATGTCCTACAAATATTGCTCTATTATGTATTGAGCAATGTTAAAAAGTAAATACTACGAACTATGCAATGTCATTCCATTAATTCTTACTACTACCAAGATATATATATATATGATAAAATATTGTTTCAAGGTATGCTATATTACGAGTTAAAGTGTTTAATATTAGGGGTAGAATGTATGTACGAGGGTCATTCAATAAATAAGGGGATTTTTTCGGTATAAGAACTTCTAATACAGGTAGAAGTTTACTTTTTTTTATTTTTCAACGTAGTCTCCCACACTTTTCCCATCTGTGCACAAGCTTCCGTATTTTCTCAGCGTAAAAATCTTTGGACTGATGTCTCAGCCAATCGCTCACGGCACTTTTGACTTCATCGTCACTTTTAAACTTCGTGCCTCTCGTGAACGCTTTCAAGGGACCAAACAGGTGAAAGTCTGAAGGGGTAAGGTCTAGGCTGAAGATTAGGGGGATGAGGGAGCAGTTCCAAGCCTAGGTCGTTGATGGTCTGCACCGTTTGGGCTGTTGTATGAGGCCTTGCAGCTGACCTTCGGGTAGTCAATATCATCATGGACAAACCTCGACGGATGTGCGTTGTGCTGCAGGATCTGTGTTGCGGTGCAATGGATATCGGCTCGGACAGAGAAATAAGAGAGCCGAGTTCGAATTCCAGTTGAATTCATTGCATTCACTTACACGAAAATACTGCTTGGAAAGGTATTAATCCGTCTCTTCCTTCCAGTTATGGGTTAAATAATAGGACAGATTAGATTCTATAGCCTTGGCTCGCTACCAGTCTACCGTAGAAAGTAATGGCAACCTACTGCGGGATAATCTTCTGCGCAATCAGTCATGTCTCTTTCGAGACATGATCGCCCAAGCATGTTTCACGTATGGCACTTAACTGATCCTTTAGCACTCTTCTATCCCAGGGAAGTATTTGTTATTTATGTAGACATCATGTTGAAATTTTTTTAGATATTATTAGTGATAAAATAAACTATATACAAAGTATTTTTTTAATTATATAAAGCAAAGAATTTAGAAAGATATCAGTGAAGGTGTGTGTGTGTGTGGAAACTTTTTTTAGTTTGTATGTGATGTTCGTTGGATGTGCGTATTTGTGCAGTGGATTTCGGCTCGGAATAAAAAATCGGGAGCCGAGTTTGAATTCCAGTTGAATTCATTGCATTCACTTACGCGCAAATATCTTTAGGAAATGTATTAATCAGTCTCTACTCTCCAGTTATGTGTTAAATAACAGGAAAGATTGGGTTCTATAGCCTTGGCTGGCAACCAGTCCACCGCAGAAAGTAATGGCAACTTACTGCGGGATAATCTTCTGCCCAGTAAGTCAGGTCTCTTTCGAGAAATTGATCTCCCAAGCGTGTATCAGGTATGGCACTTAACTGACTGAAATGAAAAGTTCAAGCGAAAAATTGTTACATACATTTTGGGAAAAGTACTTTATTGGTTTGGTAGAATTATTAGGTATGCGAGTGAACCTTCAAATAAGTTTAAGACAATGTTTGCTGTGTACTATACTGCTTTGTATTTTTATACTACAGAAGTTTCGCTGGGGATTGAAAAATTCATCCATCGAGAAAAAACACGTCTTATCTTTCAGGAATCCTGTGGCCAACCGGAAAAAAGGCGTGAATTTCTTTTGCGTTATTTTCTTTTGTAGTGCTGTGGATATCGGCTCGAAACGATAAATCGGGGAGCCGAGTTCGAATTTTAGTTGAATTCCTTGCATTCACTTACACAGAAATACCCTTGGGAAAGGGATTAATCCGTCTTTTCCCTCTAGTTATGGATTAAATAACAGGACATATTGGGTTCTATAGCCTTGGCTGGCAACCAATCTACCGCATAAAATAATGGTAACCTGCTGCGGAATAATCTTCTGTTCAGTCTGTTATGTCTAGAAAGAGACAAGATCGCCCAAGCATGTATCAGGTATGGCAATTAACTGGCTGACTGTTTTTTGGTAATAGACATTAGCAAACCTTTTTTAGCAGACAAGTGGGATAATAAAACAATTTCTCTCAACTTATTGTATCTCTTCAGGATGTGAGTGATCATGGGTTTTCATAGCTTTGTCTTTTGTTTTCCCTTATTAATATTTTCTCCTTTATGATTCCTATTCCTTGTTGTGTTCCTTACCTTTGTAATCACTTTATCTGGACTTGTTAGTTTAGCTACTCGCTTCTTTTGTTTGTTTGTTTGTTTGTTTTTGAGGCTTAACGACCTATCAATTCTTATGGGATCATTTAAGGTCATAACCAGTGATTTTGGGTAAGGTTGTTTTTATTTTTACATTTTTCTTTTCACGATTCATTGGGATTTGTTTTTAAGAGCAGGGTCCCCAAGTCTTACCCTTGTTATTTAACCCATAACTGGAGGGAATAGACGGATTAATACCTTTCCCAAGGGTACCAGTGTTTAAGTGAATGCAGGGTATTCAACTGGAATTCGAACTAGGCTCACCGATTTCTCTTTCCGAGCCGATATCCACTGCACCACAACGCACATCCGTCACTATACGCTTACAGCACCTGGTATTCCCAAGCGGTCACCCATCTAAGTACTGACCAGGCTTAACGTTGCTTAACGTTGCTTAACCGGTGTATTCAACGTGATATGGCCGTAAGCCGGTTAGCTTTTGACTGCTTCTCTTGCTTACTATATATCCAGTGAGTGTTTGTCTGTTTCGGAAACTGTCCTGGCATAATTGTCTAGTTGATCTTTCGTATATTATGATGCCTTTTTCTCTTGATACCAATTCCAAGAAATTGGTTCTTATTGATGCGGCACGCAAGAATTCTTCGGATAATCACATTGGTAATACCATCAGTGACATTATTACCGTAATTATTGTTGCTCTTCTGGCGACCGTGTCTGGGGTATTGCTTAATTGCACGAAATACCCAGGTTGTCCGACCGTTATTTTAATGTTCATTTCAGTTGATGTTATGCCATCATGTTACTTCTATATAAACACACCCAATGCCACGCTCAATTCACTTCTTCTTCTGGCATTGTTATTATAATTATTAACACATAAATATTTGATAGAATAACTTAACCCTTGCCTTATCTGCCCAGTTTTAATCAAAATCAGGTTCATTCTTTTCGAAATTATCTAAAAAATTGTTAAAAATTATATTTTTAACGTACATTTTATTATTATATTCTCTTATTCGTCACTTAAGTGCCGTACGTGATACATGCTTGGGCGATCATGTCTCGAAAGAGACATGATTAACTAGGCAAAAGATTATCCCGCAATAGGTTGCTATTACTTTCTGCGGTAGACTGGTTGCCGATCAAAGCTATACGATCCAATCTGTTCTGTTATTTAACCCATAACTGGAGGGAAGAGACGGATTAATACCAGCGCAGTAATAGCTTGGCAAAAAGATCTCATTTTTTAAAATTTTAAATTCTAGATGTAACCGTAAGTTCTATGCTAACAGTTTCTTTTCTCTCATATTTTGTTTGTTGAAGACTCTTCCTATTTCTTGCTTTCCAGTCAATTTTGATTTTCACCAATTCAAATGCAATGTCACTTGTTACCTTACGTCTCTTTAAATACTGTTCTTATATTAGTATTTCTTCTTAATGATGTTTTCTTTTCTACTTGGAGTCTTTCACAATGAGTAAAACACTTTATCTTAGAGACCTTATTATCTTGTTTGGAGATGAAATGATCAAAATGATCACGCTTCAAAATGTAGCAGAAATTCAACAAATGTCATCTACATTGGTGACCAAAATGACCACTACTGATATTACTACGACGGTGATTAATAATAATAAAAATAATAATAATGATAATTTTCTCCTTTATAATAAAGACCGTTATATATATATATATATATCTTGTAATATTCTTGATATTGGAGTTTATAATAAATCATTTCTTTTTGCGACACAAAAGCTGTTGTGTTTCTGTGCTATATTTAGTTTGATGAGGTGATGAATATAGCACAGAAACAACAGATTTTGTGTAGCGAGAAAATGTTTTTATTGCAACTACCAATAAAAGAATATTACTACAAATGTTGCTCAACTGAAGATCGAGCACTGTTAGAAAGTAAATGCTAAGAACTGTGATACATTAGTTCTTACTACTACTACTACTACTATATATATTTTTTTAATCGTATCACCCCCAGCAAGGCGGTAACGCCACTGATGTGCAGGGGGCTACGTAATAGTGAAAAGATTGGAAAAGAGAAAGCCGGAAACCACATCCTAAACAGGGAACAAGGGATGAGCCTCTTAACCTGTTCAATAGACGTGGGTGGAGTGTGATCCGGGCGATATATATATATATATATATATAATTGGAGTAGATAGATCTATATATTTCTCATCTCACTGCTCTTGGAGAGAGAGAAAATAGTAAGGCAGTATCGGCTGATTTCATTCTCTTTACTACTAGTTATTAAACTATACCATTTATCATACCTCTTGATGCGTGTTCGCTGTTTAACAGTGCTTAAATTATTTTATTTTTTTGCAATACCTATGTCGTCGAGTAGTGAAGAGTATATATATAACTCACTATTATAATAAAGACAGTTGTGCACACGCATACATATATATATATATATATATATATATATATATATATATATATATATCGATTATTTTTGGGTCATTTTGATTTTTATTATGTTTTAATGTAAGATACTCAATAGTGGGTACATCAATATATATGATAAAATCTTTTTTGATAATAATGATGAATACCCTGATACTACACCGTGTATAGCTTTCATGGCTTTTGATATTAATGGATTGGAGATGTTAACATGCATCGGTTTTGTTTTAGCGAAATGAGACCAGCTACAGTAATGTTGCGTTGTGTGATATCTCAGACATCTCGTGGTCTATCGCTAATTTTCCAGGCATCAGCGCAGTATCACAGGCTGAATGAATAACGTCACACGTAAGTTTCCTTCATGTTTTTTTCATCGATTAATTTCAGTGGGTAACAGAGTAGGGATAATTAAATTGGAAAAAAGAAAAAGGTACTGGGCCGTTATGCGATATATGTCCTCCTTTATGGCAGCGAATGCTTGACAATCTCCTTAAGAATGAAGGAGAGACTTGAAGCAACAGACGTGTGATTCTACAAAAGGATACTGAGGAGACCGAACATGTGAGCAATGACAAGGTTTGAGAGTGGATGCAAACGAAAAAGAAACTAATACTTAGCATCGGGAAGAGACAGCAGACGTTTCTGGGACGCGTAATGAGGAACGAGAGCCTGGAGAATCTACTACTCACAGGACGGATAGAAAGAATGTGAGAAAGAGGAAAGGAGAGGGAGACACACTTGATGAGATTGAGAACGTAGATGGTTCAACAGGGTTTGGGAGAGATATCAAGAAGAGAAATATTAAGAACGACAAGTGATAGGAACAAGTGGAGAGCCATGATCGACTACGTCCTCATTGAGCACGACACATAAAAGAAGAACAAGAACAAAGCAGTAGCAGAAGCATCGTTTTTTTAGGAAAGGAGAGCGGTGTTGCTTTTTACGTTTGATAAGATTTGAATTTTTCTCTCTTCAACTTTTGGCATTACTATTAGATTTAATGAGAAGACCTTAAATAAATAAACAGTAACTTCTGTCTGTCCGTATGTGCGTTTCGAACCCCTTTAAATTGAACAACACTTGCTCTATATAAACATATTATAGATTTTTGGAATCGGGATAATACCAGGATTGAGAAAAAAAAACAACAACACCCCTCTTCTGGTGTTTGAACAACCAAGATTGGGGTTTTTGTCCGAATGAAGAAATGGTTAAAAATTAAAATTTTAAAATAACTAAAAAAAAGTCTTTATTTTGTTTTGAATTTAAAGTAAACACAAAAATAACAAAAATAATTTTAAATTCAGCTTAAAATATCTTAAAATCTTTGTGAATTGAAGAAATAATTTTTTTTACTTTCAAGGAATCACAATTAAAGTGAAAGATTTCGTAACATGAGGTTTGAAGTTTCGCAGAGTTGTGGTTTGAAAAATTCAAATCAATTGAAATTTCATGGAATTTGTGATTTGAAGAACTCAGTTTTAACACTGAATCGGACTTTCCGCCTAAGAAGACCTTTTGACCGGAATCGGGGACTTATAGCCCAATTCAAAGTTAAATTGATATTTGAAGTTTCAAAGTTATTTCAAAGTTTAAATTACAAGTTATTTCTTCAAGTTATCATTGCAGTTTTTTAAGCTAGATCAGAGGTTCCATAGTTTTGTGCCGGAGACCTTTAACGTAGTTCTAAATAAATATTGCAACGGCTGAAATATTGTAATAAATTCGACAAAGATAAAATAACTAACCGAATGAATTATGTACATATATCATATGATATTGTGCATTTTTTTGTTCAAATTGTATGATTAGACTAAAAAACTCGCATGTTATAAGAACAACTAACTATGGAAATATCCTTGGTGAACGTCGACGCTTGACCGACGTATATACGAGTGCATACGGTATTAGATTCTCCCCCTCATCACCATCTCAATCGTTATCATTATTGTCAGTGTGATCCGAAGAGTTTCGTATTTCCTCTTGAAGTTCTTTCACGCAGCAAGGTTTTTAATTATTTTCCCGCCCCCCCCCCCCCCCCAGCATTTAATTGCTCAATCGATTCCATTGAACGTGCGCATTTCCTCACAGCATACTGGCGCCTGTGTCAAAATGCCTCGAATATCAAAGATTCCATTCCATTTCTTAAGAATTTTGCTTGTTTTCTTTTTTGCGTTTTTTTAATTCTTTACTTATCAGAGTCAGAGCCAAGTGGAAATAAAAATTTGTTAACAAATAAAAAATCTTACTACAATTTCGCCTCAAAATCTATTATATATATTAGTCATCCACATACAAGACTGTTTCGCTGTATCACAGCTCATCAGTGGGGGCTAGACACATACTCCTGCTTCTGGCCGGGGTCGAAACTCGACTGATTTGGTGTCAGTCAGAGTCGCTTCCCTGCTAAGCCATAGGCGCATGCAATCAGAGAAGGGGAATTTTAAAGCGTTGTATTCACTTACGCGCAAATACCCTTGGGAAAGGT
This sequence comes from Ascarosepion bandense, assembly GCA_037127315.1. Taxonomy (NCBI): domain Eukaryota; kingdom Metazoa; phylum Mollusca; class Cephalopoda; order Sepiida; family Sepiidae; genus Ascarosepion; species Ascarosepion bandense. The sequence goes on along the minus strand of JBBBDQ010001395.1, from coordinate 3,840,257 downwards.
ATTAATCCGTCTCTTCCCCTCAGTTATGGGTTAAATAATAGGACAGATTGGGTTCTATAGCCTTGGTCGGCAACCAGTCTACCGCAGAAAGCAATGGCAACCTACTGCGAGATAATCTTCTGCCTGGTCAGTCATGTCTCTTTCGAGACATCATCGCCCAAGCGTGTATCACGTATGGCACTTAACTGACTGACTGATATAAGAATTGTATACACAGGCCAGTCACCGAACAAACTCAATTCATTATCACAGAATTGGAAATATTTTTAAAAACTTTCATGTACACAGCCGTTTGTTTATGAGTGTGTGTGTGTGTGTTTGTATGCCTGAAAAAATAATTTTATTGGATGACATTTCTGGAAATATATATATATATATATATATATATATATCTCCCATCTAATGTATTTACAAGTTGTTGAGTGAAATGTTTGGCCGAATGCTTCCCTAAAGCTGAACAATTGACCATCAAACATCAGATTTGTGAGAAAGATCTTTCTGGTTGGCAAAGAAGTTTTCAGAATTCCTTTATTTCTCTTTTTATGGACTTTATCAAGCCAAATGTAAAGATTTTATTTTGCAGCAAGTATTTAGGAATAGAAATAAAAAAAAAATATAGTGTTAGGTTTTCAAAATGTTAAGTGTAAGAACGCCGATAAATATTCTTCAGGTTACCAGTGAAGGTTAACTATGGAGGATGCTAAGTGATTTAATTTGATACCTAATAAATGAAAGTGAGTAGATGTTGTTATTATTAATGTTGTTGATATATTAATTTTTTTATTTGTTTATATATATTTATCTACTTTATATATATTATAATTATTTAATTATTATATATAGTTTTGATTTATTATTTATGTATGTATTTATTTTAAATGATATGTTTTGATTTCACCGTTTACTTTGAATTAAAAAAAAAGCATCGTCATGTATGTTGGCTTGTAAAAGAAGTATTTCTTTTAGGAAAAGAAATATTTGAAAAAATCCAGGCTGCAGGTTTACATCTTCTCAAGATTCGACAGCAGCATTCTCAAGAACTTTTCAACTAAGTTATTTTCTATTTTAATAAGTGTAACATCAAAGTTGCTGTTGAACTTATTTTTGTATATTACTAATGAATTTAGTAAATTGTTGTGTATAACATACCTTTTGTGTTCATAGATAACTTTAAAAGAAAATTCTGCAAGTTTTCTAATATATTGTAAGGAACCGTTGTGACTACTTCAGAATTATTATTTTTATGGGTATTTTGGGATTTTGAACATATCCATAAATGTTTTGAATGTGGTTGTTATTATATTGATATCATTAAAATTAGTTAAATTGTTTTGGATTGTAGATTTTAAAGAGTTAGTAGATAGTATTATATGTATGCTTTTATCTAGTTTATTGCCGCTGTTGTTCTTTTTCCTATTATTACATTAACTTTTTTGTAATTGCATATTTTGTATGGCATTCTCTTAGTGTTGTGTTTGAAATGGTAAGGATATTGGAGTATTTTAAAAGTATGTATTTCTTCTGCAGGTAAATATTGGGGGAATCCAGAGTATTAGTACTTTTAAAGAAAACCATATAATTATTCCAGATTTTATTATTTTGCTTTTGTAAAATCCTTTTTTCTGAGGTTGCCAGTGAATCAGCGAAGCAGTAGAATTTTTCCAAATTTCCCAGTATATTTACCATTCTGTCGGATTCTTAAAAAAACTGTGCACACCTGCAACTGTTGCAATGAATTAACAGATGTAAGAAAAGTGATAGTACTGATTCTATAAAAACATTTACTGTATTAACTATACGTTATATTTTGAATAAACTGTAACATATCCAGGGTTTTGTATATATATATATCCACCAATCACAATGTAAAATGATATGAAACTAAATGCAGGAACAAAGAGTAAAAGTCAGCTATTAATAAGCATTTATTTTTCAGGAACATAATAAAAACTGGCTTAAAACTGCAGAATGTCAGACATAATCCTACATAAGTCGATCGATAAATATTCAACATATTTCATGTATCCTTGCTTAAAGTCTATAATCTTTAACAGAAGAATTTAGGCATTGACGAGGTCAACAAGGAGCGGAATCATGACTTAATTAAAGCATCCAAGATCAAAATTGTCATCTTCTTGAGCTGAAAGTATCAAATCATTGCAAAAGTTCGTGGCAAATTTTCATTTGTAATATAAAAGGGCCTCAACTTAAGAGTGGCGTATATTTTGATGTCGATTTCTGATGCCTTCTAAATTGATAATTTGTATCGTTCACTACGAGTTAGACTTTATTGAAATAAATTTTGTCCACAAATAAAATGCTTTAACAGATGAATGATGAAAAGTTGCACTTTCACAATATTATGCTCTATGAATTTTAGAACAAAAATCACAGGTTTTATTTGACCTAGCTCTTCAGTCAGTCAAAAATGGTTTAGAAGCTTTTATTGGGGGTGTCTTTTTTAACCTAAAAGATCAACCACGCTCCGTGTGATCTTTTGACATCAATAAAGACGCTCTGCTTGTCATAATCGAGAATAAACCAAAGATTTCAACGGGAGAGATTGCTAAGTGTTTGAAAATTGATATCTCAACTGTCTTTCGCCATTTGAAGAGCGTTTGTTTCAAGAAAAGACTGCCTTAGTACTTCTCAGTTATTGCTTGTTCTGTTTCCATTGCCCACAGTTAGATACCGCCCACCCTAGGGATTGAACTCACTATTACTATGTGACCGAATTCACGAACGAACGCTTGAAACCATTAGGCTGTTGTCTTCTCGAGTATGATCATTGTTGACCAGTTTTATCTACAGTTCTCACACGAACAACAAAGGCTCTTGAAGTCAGCAAGTGACTAGCAATGCATATTATTGCAAACGCAGCAAGCTAAATTGTTCTGTACAGGGTGTGGCTTGTTTTGTAAATTTTGTTCAGGCTGCACGTGGGTTTTCATGTAAGGTTGAGCGTTATGTGATACACTCCGTTTGTTAAATTATTCGCAGCTTCGTATTGATCACAATTTGCCCAAGAGCGAGCAATATGACCCTTCTTGTGATAACGAGGCCTGCATTGAAAGGACATACTCTGCTACATTCATCATATAAACTGATAGGTTGTTGGATCAAGAATTTCCAAGCTACATGTTTGCCATTTGTCCATTAATTGTTGAATGTTCTCGTATAATTTTAGTGCCCTCATGAACTTTAGGCCTCCGCTTATTTTCAAACAATTGCCAAACCAAGATCTTCTATGTGATAAATTGCAATGGACTTTTTTTTTTTAACTTTCCTTGAAGAGCTTACATTGTGTTTGCTGTAGTCGATTGTCGAAGAGATAGAGAGTTACTTTCGAGCATTTCTTGGGTATTTGCTGTTTCGTGGAAATAACATGGTCTGTAGGGATGAATATCTGCTTGGATTTTTCGATGTCTACAATGTTTAGAGTGTGGGATATCACGATGATACTAAGGATTGACATAAAAACGCGTTAACATATACATACATACATACATACATGCATGCATAAATGGAAATATACATATTCATTCAGTCAAGTTAAGTGCCATACGTGATACACGCTTAGACGAGACATGACTGACTGGGCAGAAGATTAACCCTCAGTTACCATTACTTTCTGTCGTAGACTAGTTGCCAGCTAAGGCTATAGACCCCAAACTGTCCTGTTATTTAACACATAACTGGAGGGAAGAGACGGATTAATACCTTTCCCAAGGTAAGTGAATGCAAGGAATTTTACTGGAATTCGAACTCTGCTTCCCGGTTTCTCGTTCCTAACCGATATCCACTGCACCACAACGCACAACGCTATACACATATTAGGTGTATAATATTAGATTCATTTCGCTAAGCCATTCCTAATGAATTTCCTAATGAATTTTCCAACTATATTTGTCTCATCCTAGATAAAGATTAATTTCCTTCATGCCTATATAGCGATCTAATAAATATAGCTTAGATGTGGTAGGAAGCCGTAAATATGGAGTAAGAAACGGAATGTCTATTTAGTCTTAACTGATTAATATGGAGAACTTAGTGAGAAACGGAATGTCTATTTAGTCTTAACTGATTAATATGGAGAACTTCGTGAGAAACGGAATGTCTATTTAGTCTTAACTGATTAATATGGAGAACTTAGTGAGAAACGGAATGTCTATTTAGTCTTAACTGATTTTAACAGCGAAACAAGTTTGCGAATCATTAAACCAAATCGAAGTGCCTAGTTCATGTATATATTGAGCTCTATGAAGTGTAGCTTAGATATGATACAAGGCCACAAGTATGGAGTACTCAGTAAAGCTTGCACTCACTATTTAGTCGCACATTTTTTTTTTTTACATATGAAGTATAGAGAAAATGAGGGTGATTCGACTCCGCCGAAGCATCATGGCGTGATCTATATGTAAAGTTTTGAACTAGCGGAACTAAAGAATGAAGCTAATCTGAACATTTGCCACGAAAAGTGTGATATAGTAGAGATAGCCTTGCGACGTTGCATCTGTGAGAGAGAGGTTGCGGCTTGGAAATTATGTCATCCGAAACAAGAAAGCGTAAACAATTTGAAATCTATCAAAGGAGAGCAGAGCAGCTTCAGCCTAGATATTGAAAAAGTACCACAAAAAGAACTTCATAATAAAAAGGTGTTTGAGTGAAACTTTCTGTTTACATATGGAATACATAAGAAATGAGGATGATTCAACTCTGGGGAAGTAGCATGGTGGGCCCGTGATATGTATGTATGCCGCATTCACCCTAGTCGGGTTGAGCCGGCTTCCTCCCTGACGGAGCAAGTCTCATTGGGATTTGTTTAAGGGCAGGGTCCCAAGTCCTACCCTGTTATTTAACCCATAACTGGAGGAAAAGGACGGATTAATACCTTTCCCAAGGGTACCAGCGCACTGCAGGGCATTCAACTGGAATTCGAACTCGGCTCACCGATTTCTCTTTCCGAGCCGATATCCACTGCACCACAACGCACATCCGTCACTATAAAGGTTATATCCGTGATATAAAGGTCTTAACTGGTGAAAGTAGAGAATGGAACCCATCTTAACATTTACCATGGAAAATGTATTAATGAAAAAAGATTAATGTAGGCTCATCATATATTGGAAAGAAAAATTTATTTCACACAACCAATATTTATTTTTCTATATAGTATCTTTCTTTGTGAATGCACTTAAACCAAAGCCTTTTCATTAATTACATAAATAGAACATTATACAATGAACATTTCAGATCAAAATTAAGCGATAAACTCTATAAGATTTATTGATTCACTCTCATACATGACACAACAAATTTTGCTAGTAGAGCTAATAAGCATCCTTAAACTGCGTTTTGAAACCAGCAAATTTTCGGCTTTCCATATCGCTTTCCTTATCACCGCCCACGGACTTTAAGCTACTTTAATACATTTTTAAACAGAGTTAAATTTTGCACCAACAAAATAAATATTTTTGGCATTAAGGATGATCATAATTACACAAGACTACTTGTTCTCCATTCGGCATGTATTTTTTTTTTTTTTATCATATCACCTCGAGCAAGGCGGTAACGCCACTGATGTGCAGGGGGCTACGTAAGAGTGAAAAGATTGAAAAAAAGAAAGCCGGAAACCACATCCTGAACAGGGAACAAGGGATGAGCCTCTACACCTGTACAATAGAAGTGGGTGGAGTGTGAACCGGGAGATAGACTAAACTATCTACTTCAATTGAGTCTATAAACACTATGCGATGATTCATGATTCATTCTATTAGCCCGTTTACTATTGTTGCAATAATGAGTTATTATATGTAAGGTGTGTGATAATACTGATCTCTGTATAGGAAAATTTAATGTATTCTATAATATATTGCCTATAGGTTATATATTTTGAAGAAATTCTATCGTATTCAATCTGTTGTTGAGAGAGAGAGAGAGAGAGAGAGACAGACAGAATGTATGTGTGTGAGAGAGAGAGAGAGAGAGAGAGAGAGAGAGAGAGAGAGAGAGAGAGAGATACAAGAATTGCAAGGTTGCATCTGTGAGAAAGAGTTTGCAGGGTATAAATTAGGTCTTTCGAAACAAAAAAGCGTAAACAATTTCGAAATTTGTCAAATGAAGGCTGTAGAGGGAAATTATATTTACGAGTCGACTCGGCTAACTTGGTTCATGAAATAAAGCCGGAAATAAAGTAAAATAATCTTTTGCTTATTTTCGTAAAAAAAAAAAATAAATAAATAAATGAATAAAAGAATTATTTTTGTACAAAAATGTAGTTGTCCGTAAAGCTGTAAAAAGGAAGAAAGAAAGGAACTGGGAATGTGAGAAGGAAAGGAAGGACGATGTGTTGCGAGCGAGATGAGAAAAAGAGAGGGTGAAAGAATGTTCACTGATACGTGATACTGCCTGTTGTGTGAACTGCTGAATTCTGTGTGTGTGTGTGTGTGTGTGTGTGTGTGTGTGTGTGTGTGTGCTGCGAGCTGTCGGTGTGATCCCCTGTGGTTTGAGCTGGCTGCTTCTCCCTCTAGCGTTGAAAGTTTCTGCTTCCCTTTTAACTTGATGGTTAAACTCCGGGGAGATCAAAAAGTGTGTTTCTTATGGCTAGCCCTGATTGAGCGAAAATTCGTATTTTTGACCACGTGGTGTGCTTTCCACTACGTCCGAGCTTTTGGGTGCGCCGTCCTTGTTTTTGACCCCAAAGGGTATGGTAAGGGGTGAATCCCGCGCAAATGTATTTTTTGAGATACACGTGGTGCGAATTAATTTTTATTGTGTGTGTGTGTGTTGAGTTTGGAAAATAAAATAAGAAACAGCACAAGGCTGAGCAGCTCCAGCCTAGATATAACAAAGGTGCCACAACACAAGTCTGTTCTTTGTTGCATGGAGACTGTCAATTTCGATATTTGTCGAAGGTTACGGGACTTAGGACAACTGGATCAAACGGTGATTTACATAATAAAAGAAGGCGCAGGTTCAATCATTACCAAATCTCACTTTTTTAAGTCTCTCGGATGAACATGCTGGTCATATATAATTCCCACTGTTAAAGAATACCAGCGCCAACTGGGTGTTCTCTCTAAAATGTGTATCTACTAAAATATAATATATTTCTTTTATTAAACATTCATTTTATTTACATTATTCAGACTATTGTCTTCATCTTTGTTGCAAAATTGCAATATGAGTTCTCGTAAAAAATACTAGAGAAAACCATTAACATCAACAAATGACCTAGTGGATATATAAGTTGGTTAGTTCCTGTGATTTGACCCAAGGAGTTGTGAGTTCAATACCAGGCTACAGTAGTTACAGGGTTGAAAGGGAGGTAAATCATGACTACCAGAAGAGGCTTTAGGCAAGGAATAAGAATGATATAACCCAGTGATTGTAATAAAGGGTTCGATTCGTATTCGATTCTTAGAGCCTGAAGAAGGCCAGAGCGTACAACGGCCGAAACGTCGTACAAATGGGAACAAAGAGGAGGACAGTAGTCCGAATAATGTAAATACTGTAAACACTACCTCATCTCAGAAATATAGACAAAGACTAAACATTTATTCTATATTTTTATGTTATATATATATATATATATATATATATATATATATATGTGTGTGTGTGTGTGTGTGTGTGTGTGTGTGCGTGTGTGTGTTTGATTGGTTTTAGTTTCGGCCCTTTTGTAAAACCTGTATTCTGCTTGAACATTAATTTTGTGTATTGAGTCGCACCAGATCTTTTCAGCATCGATTTATAAATAAGATTTTGTATGTTTGTCTTTTATCGGAATGTTGTGTTATCGTTTTTTTTCTGATTGATCGATCCTCATTTACTTTGCATGATGTCTAACTAATCTCATACTTTCATTCATTTACATTCAGTTTTATCACCTGATTTTTTGCCTTTATTTCTTTTATCTTTCCTTTTCAAGCATTTCTGTTTTTTTCCTTTTTTCTTTATTTTTTATTCTTATTTATTTTTTATTCTTTTGAATTAGCGACTGAATACACAGTAGAGAATAGTTTTTTTTACCTTTTTTATATGTTGGAAACTCTTGCACACATATTTTGCCATTCTCATTCATTCATTCATTCATTCATTCTATCTTTATTTCATTCATTCATTTTTCTTTATTCTTTCTTTCTTCCTTTCTTTTTCTTTCATTTGTTATTCCCTTTTCTTCGGTTTTCATTTATCGTCTTCTTTATTTTATTTATTTATTTTTTTCTGTTTTTATATTTTTTCTTTTATATTTTTTAATATATTATATTTAATTATATTTTTTAATTATATTAATTAGTTATATTACTTTAATTATATTTTATTTAATTATATTAATTAGTTATATTACTTTAATTATATTTTATTTAATTATATTAATTAGTTATATTACTTTAATTATATTTTATTTAATTATATTTTATTCCTTTAATTATATTTTTTCTTTTATATTTTTTCTTTTTAGAGTGTTTTTATTTTCGTTTTTGCTGTCGTTTATATATTTAATTTTTTGCAGATTTAAAATATTTGGTTTTTCATTCGTCGTCGTTTCCGATGCATTCTAATCACATTTACCCGTTTTCTTTCGTTCGTTTTTATAATTTCTTAGTTCGTAGTTTCCTTCTTTATTTCTTTTTCATACCAACCTCCCTTCTGACTTTCTTTCCTTCTTTCTTTCTTTTGATTTCTTTCATAATTTTCTTTCCTTTCTTTCTCTCATTTATTTTTCAATTTGGTCATGCAGATCTTTGTCTATTTTCTTCTTTTTTCTCTCTTTAAGTTTTTCGTTTCTACCTTCGATAATTTGTTTATCATATATCAAATGCTTTGTTGATTATTGTTTCTTTGTTTGTACTTTTTTTTATATCAAAATTTAGTATATTTTTTTCCTTTATTCATTTTTTCTATTAAATTTAAATTTTCTTTTTTTTTTACTTGCAGATAAATAACTCAAATCTACAGAAATTGAGACAAAAACTAAAACTTAACTTAAAAGAAAGAATTGACGCTAAAAATTACAGCCTCAAAATTAAAGGAGATTTTTAGATTAAATCTAATTTTATAGTTCGTGTTTTACATCGGAGTTCCAAAATCTGCCGTCATTTAAGCACGGCAATTTCATTTGTACGGCAAAGAGAACGAGAGCAAGCAGGCCGAACTAAACAGATCTTTCCTAACGAAAGCAATCAAATGGATATAAGAGGGCAATTCTATTGCCGTGACATAAAACCATCAACACTAGAAAGGACATGAACTACAAATAAAAGTTAAAACTGGGAAAACGAACACATTAAAGTCTCCGGTCGTTCGTGTTAGAAACGAGGTATGAATCGATGGATGACATTTGGATAGGTTTTTAAAAAGACGCCATGTAGAGGACACAGGAAATAGAAATAAGAAAAATGTTTATTTTTGTTTTGGCTATTGATTCACGAACAGAAAAAAAACGAGTTATTTATCTATGCAAACGAGTAGAATTCTAATCGACATTCAACGATACGTACATAGATTTTTATAGCATCATATATATTCGTCCTAACTGGAATTCGAGTCGAGTTCAAATTCCAGTTGAATTCATTGCATTCATTTACGCGGAAATAATCTTTGGAATTTATTTCTTCCCTCTAGTTATGGGTTTGAATAACAGGACAGATAGGGTTCTATAACCTTAGTTGACAACCAGTCTAATGCAGAAAATAATGGCAACCTACTGCAGGAAAATTTACTTTCAAGACATGATCACCCAAGTGTGTATCACGTATGATACTTAACTGACTGCACAGAAAGATAAAACACACACACACACACACACACACACACACAATATTTTTGCGTGGATATATGTATGATTAATTCATTGATTGTTGCTATGTGATATCTGTTCTTTAAGCTGTTCTGTTCTTCAGTATGGCAGCGAATGCTGGACAATATCGTTAAAGATGAAGGAAAAACTTGAAGCAATTTAAATATTGTTCTGCAGAAAGATGCTGGCTCGAGCATGTCAGCAATGATGAGGTTCTGGAAAGGATGGAAATGAATAAGAAATAAATACTGAGCATCAGGAAGAGACAGTTTAAGTTCCTGGGACATGCAATGAGGAAGGAGGGTTTAGAGAATCTGATACTCACATGTCAGATAGAGGGAAAGAGAGACAGGGGAAAGTAGCGGATAACATATTTGACGGGCGTGAGCAGGTGGATGGCAGAGCGGATTTTAGGTGGGGTAACAGGAGAAAGCGTGACAAGGGCCACTAGGGATAACGAAACGTGGAAGGCCATGATCGTCTACGTCATGAAGGAACATGACACTTAGAAGAAGAAGAAGAAGAAATTGTTGTAGATAATAATGGCTTACTGATTGAAATCCTTGTAATTATCTGGGGTTGGGGATATAATATGTCTTTATATCTTTCCTAAGGGTATTTGTGCGTAAGTAAATATAACGAACGCAACTGGAATTGGAACTTGTCTCTCCGATTAACAATTCCAAGTCGTTATCAATTATACCATCGCACATCCAAGCTTCGAGCTTGTAACTCGAAGCTTGGATGTGCGATGGTATAATTGATAACGACTTGGTAACTCATCTAGGCACAAAGTCACCTAACTTCGGTGATCGTACGAAAAAAGGTGCCCCAAAGTCATATGAACATAAAAGTTGTGGACAGCAAGGATCACCTATGTTATGAGGGGACACGATACATAAAGATGGCTATATACTTGTATGTGAGAAGGTGAATATATATATATATATATATATATATATATATATATACGCATCGCTCATTCAATAATGAATTAGAGCACTCTAGCTATTGGGTGTGTGTAAAGATATACGCGCTAAAAGGTCTGCCTTCTTCTACTGGACGCTCGTGGCCCAGAGGTAGGATCGCCGACTGACGCCGATTCGGTCGCGTTTCGATCCTGGATTCGGAAGCGATCGGAGTCTAACCGTACTAATGAGCTGTGAAACAGATCTGTCTGCGGATGACTATAGTATTTACGCTCTCACACCCTGATTGAGCACTCTGGAAGAATGGGAAATTTGAAAACAGTAACTACCCCGGCATATACGCATCGCTCATTCAATAATGAATTAGAGCACTATGGCTATTGGGCGTGTATAATGATATACGCGCTAAAATGTCTGCCTCCTTCTACCGAACGCTCGTAGCCCAGAAGCAGAATCGCCGACTGACGCTAATTCGGTCGGGTTTCAATCCTGGGTTAAAAAGCAATCGCAGTCTAACCGTACTGATGAGCAGTGATACAGCGAAACAGATCTGTCTGCGGATATATATATATATAACGATTTGTACCCACAGAAATTACTAATGGCTTTAAAAAGAACAGACGTCATATTATTTAAACCCGAGGAACCTTTCAGCCAACTCTTATCAAGGGTTCTTAATTTTAAGGGAATTAAGGAAAAGGACAAGGCAAAATAAATTACTTACAATGCTGGGAGATGATGGAACTCGTTTAAAAATAAATTTATTGAGAAAAGAAAAACATAAAATGTAAGGTGGGGTGTACACATAATTCCACAAGAGTGTTTAAAAGTGAAAAAATGTTACACTCACAGACTCACCAGCAATTGTAGGGAGCGTAAAAACCGCTCTGTCTGTCTGCACAGGCTCGGCTGTTGAATTTTCAAGCAAATTGCTTCCAAAATACGAAGATGATGTGTAGACCGAGCGCTGTGCACGACAGTAAACCAGCTGTCCTCATATGCCGAGGCACACACTTGATTGTCCAAAAGATGTCGCCCAATAGCGGAATCCAGAACAGATTGTGTTGTTCTTATAGGTCTGTTCTTTTTAAAGCCATATATATATATATATATATATATATATATATATATGTATTGCCGGCAGAAGGATTATTTTAACTGTCCCTCGATAATCATTTACACGCGATTTCTCCTCTCCTCGTTATAAATATATATTTATATGCATATTTATTTTAACGTTCCTCCATTTTTTTGCACTTCGTTGCTGTTTTTTCGTTTGATATGTGATTCCAATGATTTTCTCCTGAAGAGACGTTGGACGAAAGAGCTCTTGAGACTGTTAATAAATTCCTTGTTTTTACAGTTAATATATATATATATATATATATATATATATATATATATATATTAATACAGGTTTCATTGAATAATATAGACAAGTTCTGTCTGTTTATTTTGTGTAAGACCCGTTCGTATGATCTGATTAGCTTGATAGTGTTGTCATGGAAAGACGACAAGAAATCGCAATAATTGTTGATTTTTTTATCAGGTCTGAGCTTTCGGCTTACATAAGCCATTATCAAAGGATGAACATTTAATGTTCAGTGAACATAGAACATTTAAATTATTATTAACAGAGTGGAGTTATACGGAGAAAATTAGACAGGTCCATTTTTTGAGTCGCACATGGCTGTAGGCCGAGAAAGAATGGTGGTAGTGGGTCTTTGGTCAATTGAGTGTATACTGGCATGAGGGATTGGTCTGGGAACTGCTGCTACTATGGTGTAGGGGGTAAGTATAATAACTATGACCTCTCCCGTCGATTATAGGCATTGAAGTATGTTAGTGGAGGTGGCGAATCTTACACAAAATAAATAGACAGAACTTGTCTATATTATTCAATGAAACCTGTATTAATGAAAAAATGCTGCCAAAATACACACAATATACATATATACTGATTTGAAAAATCACGAGTGTATTTTTTTATTAAGCAAACACTTCGTCGGAACAAAAACGTTTGCGCTAATTAAAATGATTAGCGGACTGGGATCTGTGCAGAACTGCGTAAGAATCGTTTACATATTTACTCGCACAGTCCGAGTTGTCAAGCAATTGCTGGACTATGGCCGAACTGAGTCGCCCGTGATAAGTGACTCGAATTGCGCAGTCTTATATGGATAGAAACGTGCTGACAAATTCAGGTTTTCAATCTCTGATTGGTTCGTCCCACTTATTCAATATGACACTGTCAATTGTATATGTGAAGAAATGAACTGCTTTGAAAGTAGGACAAATCATCTTTGACAGAAGAGGGAAACATGAAATTAAACAACACGTAATTTGACAGTCGAAAAACCTGATGTAACTCAAGTAAACACTCTGTCAGCGAACGTTTGACTCTTCCCATCTAGCAATGGTAATTTCAATTAAACAGGGCAAAGGCTGGGACCAAAAATTACCAGTTTTATTGATGCACTTAATCTTATATTAAGAACAAATCATCAACGCATGATGGACGAACGTAGATATCAGGGTCATTTTATGGGACTTAAGGAGAAAAGAATTCCAGTTAGTGTACAAACCTTGACCGTAGATTACGATAAACACTGAAAATGAACAAACCACCCTTAACTAATACGTTAAAAAATGGGATAAAATTACAATTGCCTTCCGCTTTTATATTAAATTGCAATGAAGAGAGCTGGAAATTGAGTTGGGTATTAAAAATTATAGCAGTATTATTAAAATCAAAGATAGATAAAAAGTATTATCAACGTAACATGGGGTTTACTGTATTTTTCAAATAAAAGGCTTTCATGAAAACCAGCGAAAAATATGTGCTAATACCGGACCCAGGAAGCTGCTCATCGAAATCCCATCGACTTAGCCATACATGATATTATTAAAGCTAAATTCAACCACTTCCGTTTCCATCTGCATTAACTTAAAAAAAGAAACTTTCCAGAATTAAAGTGGGTTCCAGGTAACCCTTATAAAGAGCATCGGTACAACCTTAAATTTTAAACAATTTAAACAAGAAGAAAGTTCAGAAATTATTCTGAAATCATCTGGAGGCCGTGAAATAAGCTAACTGCGATTTTTGAATAAATTTTCTCTTTAGTATTTCAAGATATATTTTGTGTAATTTTGGTAAATATATCTATTAAAATAAGATGTCAGTGTATTTTTCATTTTTGCAATTTAGACGACAGTTTAATAATCGCAACCTATATATGTGTGTGTGTGTGTGTGTGTGTGTGTGTGCGCGCAAGTTGAATTTTGAAGAAAAGAAATTCCTATTACTTTTTTAAAATATAAAATTTAAGTTATTAAGCTTAAATTCCTTAAAATAAAATTAAAAATAAATTGAATGATGAGTTAAAAACTACACATATTTAAACAATTAATACATATAAGAAAAAATCATCAACAATGCTGCATTCGCTCACACACACACACACAAATATATATTAGGAATTTCATAAGCACCATACTGTGCCACGATCAAAGCCTTGACCAGCTGATGACCTGGGGTGACGCAAGATTTCGGACCAGGGCCTCATTTCCATAAATCCAGGGCTCCCCAGCAGTACCTTACTTTATCAGTAGATTTTTATTTCGTTGCAGTGTGATACTGTCAAATGTAAATGCAATCCAACATATATTTAATTTGAGATTTAAAATTTTCGATTCAATATTTGTGAGCTGAATTAATTTAATGTTATGTCATTTGAATTAAGTGATCAATATTAATTTAGTAAGATAAAGAAAATGTGTCACAGATGTCTCTGGGATGGTTGCGGATAAAATTAGTCTTGTATTGACTATTGTAGTCTTAAATAGATTTTTTTGTGCATCATGAATTATAGCTAACACCAAAAATATTTATCCATCACATTCTTTCTTTGTCCCGTGATACCACGTCTTCTTTGTTTTCTTTGTACAATAAATACAATATAAAATATTCTAGGTACAAATGAATGATGATAGAGGAGGGATGAGTTACCATAATACCACACACTCTTGGCTTTATTATTAGAATGAATACAATATAAATGATTCTATATATAAATAAATGATAACAGAAAAGAAATAAGTTACTACATTATAAATGAATGATGATCGGAGAGGAATGAGTCACCGTATTACCGCACCCTCTTTGTTTTCTTATTAGATTATATATATAAATGAATGATGATAGCATCCTTTTTGTTTTTTATTAAAAATTTCAAACACGGCAATAACTATTGGCTTACTAACGTAAATGGAAATAACGAAGGACTGGATGATACGATTAGGCAAAGAACATAAAAACATAAAGAAAATATATTCAATAATGAAAGAAGGCAGTAAATACAAACAAAATTTACATTTAGTAGATTCTGTAGAAAATTAAAACAGAAACCAAGAATCAACTGCTGCAGCAAAAAAGTATGAAAGCCAAGGTTAAGACTCTTGAACCGATGAAACAACGCTGGCAAGACAAACCTCTGGATGGCCAATATCCAGAACGTAGTAATAAACCCGATTTTGATAAAGTTAATACTCATCGATGGTGTACGAGCATCTGAATTAAAGTCTGAAACCAAAGGCTTTATTCTTGCAGCGCAAGACCAAAGTCTTTTCACGAGGAAATTTCAGGCAAATATCACACATAATAATATAAATCCAAAATGCAGGTTCTGCAACAACTACCAGGAACAATAGACAATCTAATCTCAGGATGGTCTGTATTTGACCCAAATGAATATAAAAATAGTCACGATAGAGTGGGGCAATATTTACACTGGACAATGTGCAAACACTTTGGAAAATACGTAAAAAATACTAGTAAGAACATCACTCCGCACCGATTACAGAAATAGAAGATGTCACCATTTTATGAAATTACACCTCTACTCAGACAGAAACTTTGAAGAAAATAGACCGGACATTATTGTCAAAAACCAAAAAGAAAAAAAACTTGTCTATAATTTATATGGCTTGTCCAACGAATTGTAACACTGCAACCAAGAATTTGATAATATATCAAAGTATAAAGACCTGGAAATTGAAATAGAAAAAATGTGGAAATTGAAAACAAGAGTAGTACCAGTGATAGTAGGTGCACTTGGAATGGTAGAAAATTGGAACAAAACAGTACATTGAAAGAATTCCTGGAAACCTCAGCTTAAGAGATATACAAAAAAATGTCTCTTGATAAATACAGCTCACGCACTGAGAAGAACTTTGTCCATGTAACGCTAATGATGTAGATAGAAAAACAAATTAAATGTAGCCCTAACAACACACCACGTCCTGCTTTAGGTCTTTTCGCAGGCTTGGTCGTTAGTGTGACCATAGCAGAAATTGACTTTTCACCAAGCGGTCAATGACTGTTCTACGTTGTGTCTTCATTCTCGCTCGTTCGCCTAGGCGTACAATACACACTAGATAAGATCCACTGCACGCTCACAAATTAACGGACGATAAAAACAAACGCCGCGATGAGAACTTGTATCAATAATAACAAATCGGTGTTTTATTCAGGATTTCACTTGCTCGATCTGGATGGTTAGGTAGGTATATCTTTAAAACTTGAGACAAATTATGCCAAGTCCGTCTAAGAATTCAGCTCTATCTTCTTACGAACTCTTCGTCCAGTTACATATCAGGACATGTTAAGGACAATATGAACAAGCGGCTTCTAAACTACCCGAAATCAGTTTGATTTCTTAAATCCTTAATGTTATTTTAATCAACAGCAGAAATTATCAACTTTTGGCATATAATGTATTTACTAGATAAACCAGAACAACAATGCCTAGCATGGTGTGAATTTGGCCTGAAACACCACAGGAATTACGTTATAATCTTATTGGATTGCAGATGAAAATTCAGTCCCACCGCTTTACTTTCTTTCTTTCATATGGAAATGCGAAGTTGGTTGGTCCAACTGTTAACAGCATAGAAAATCGAATTGATGAAAGTAGGATTTCAGTTGACATAATTGATGTACACTTCGTGCTATTGTCCTATGAAAAAGCATAACCTCGCTAATCACAGTAGGTCAAGTCTTAAATTCGGCTCATCTGCTTTTAGCAAATAATCCGGTATTACTTGACCTCATGTTATTGGGAAAAGAAAAGAAACGATCTTTTTTTATTATTTTGTCATCATATTTTATTACGCAATAACCGTTACCCAACAAAAGAAATTGAAAATCATAAAACCTGAGGAACGTGTAGACCATTCTACCAGAACCATTTTTTCTTCATCTAATTACCCGAAATGTTGAAAGGCAACCCCACAAAAATGAAGAATTACACTCTTATATTATTATATACTTCGGGGTTTATTGATATATAAAATTTAGGGTGGAGTAGAGATTTGTAGAGTATCCTCATGTATGACACACTATTGCACGTGGCTACTGGGAATATTACCTTCTTAATTACTCACCTTGCTGGGAATAAGCCACGTTTATTTCGTATATTTAACATCATATTTTTCTATTCGTTACTATTTATTAATAAAAAATTAAGATAGATAAGATAGGTAGGTAGAGAGAGGGTGAGAGAGAGAGAGAGAGAAAGAGAGGTTTAAATTTCCATAACTTAAAGAAGGTGAGAGAGATAGAGAGACAGAGAGAGAGACCATTCAATTTCCTTAATCTAAAGAAGGTAGTAGAGAGGGAGAGAGGGAGAGAGAGAAACCAATCAACTTTCTTAAGCTAAATGTGGTAGAGAGAGAGAGAGAGAGAGAGAGAGAGATATGAGAGAGAGAGAGAGACCGTTCAATTTCTTTAACCGAATAAAGGTAGTAAAGGGGGTGAGAGAGAGAGAGAGAGAGAGAGAGGGAGTGAGAGACCATTCAATTTATTTATCTTTAAGAAGGTAGTAGAGAGAGAGAGAGAGAGAGAGAGAGAGACCGCTCAATTTCCTTAATCTAAAGAAGGTGCTAGGGCGACAGAGAGACAGATAGACAGGGAAAGAGGCCATTCAATTTCCTTAACCTAAAGACAGTAATAGTAGTAGTATTAGAAGAAGAGAGAGAGAGAAAGAGAGAGATCATTCAATTTTCTTAACCGAAAGAAGATAGTAGATGTAAAGAGAGAGAGAGAGAGAGAAAGAAAGAGAGAGACAGAGAGAGACCATTCAATTTCTTTAACCAAAAAAAGGTAGTAGAGAGTGAGAGAAAGTAGGGGAGAGAGAGAGAGAGAGAGAGAGACCATCAATTTCCTTAACTTAAAGAACGTACTAGAGAGAGAGAGAGAGAGAGAGAGAGAGAGAGAGAGAGAGATCATTCAATTTTCTTAACCGAAAGAAGATACTAGATGGAAAGAGAGAGAGAGAGAGAAAGAAAGAAAGAGAGAGAGGGAGAGACCATTCAATTTCTTTAACCTAAAAAAGGTAGTAGAGATTGAGAGAAAGTAGGAGAGAGAGAGAGAGAGAGAGAGAGAGGGAGCTTATCAATTTCCTTAACTTAAAGAACGTACTAGAGAGAGAGAGAGAGAGAGAGAGAGAGAGATACCATCAATTTCCTTAACTTAAAGAACGTACTAGAGAGAGAGAGAGAGAGTGAGAGAGAGAGAGTGAGAGAGAGAGAATTTAATTTCCTTAAACTTGTTACTTTGATTTTACGGGAAGATACCGAAATATTATAACTAGCTAATAGCGAGTTACCAAAATTTTCCTTCAGAATAACTTTACAAAAACCTAACATTATAAAATAGACAAATAGAAGCGTTCTGATAACACACACACAAAAAAAAGAAGATGAGAACAATGATATGTAAAAGAAAATCGGAGTTTGAAAAAGTTAAATCAATATTGTAAATTAAAATAATAAAGAACAAAAACTATTAGTTAAGCAGGAATGACCTGTGAAACATTTTGTTAAAGATCTTAGACAATTCCCCTGGCAATCTAAGTAGGACAAGTTGAGGAAATCTTCGATACCTTTTGAATAAAATTTCGCTGATTTTAATGTTAACATTTTTTTTCGACAAATCTGGTTTTAATTAGAAAAATAATTTGTCCACCAAGTGTTTTTCCTTCATCAATACGTTGGTGCAATGTCAGTTACATTTTACAGGTGAAGGTAGAACAGACCAACTGAGTTTTAAATTGTCTTCTTGTTATATGCGGCGCTTGCATTGTCATTTTTTTTTAACTAGCTCACAAAATTATAGGAAAACGTTCTGGTTCTTGGACTTATAAATACGCTTTTAATTTTTCAGTGTTAAGAACTCTAAATTAATAATGCAGCCACTACTTCACCGGAAATCAACATTTGAGGCAAGTTGTAAAGAATTATCCTTGTCAATCCACTGTCTTTAATTTTGAGGATTTTGGTTTGTTAGTGTAAGCCAAAAGCATTCTTGTTAACTATGTATGATTAGTAGTTAGGATGATATATTTGTCGTTACAATTGGGCCCACAAAATGAAAATTATTTATGGTTAACCTAAAAGCCTTAATCCATATTATTATTGTTGCTTTCTATTTCAAACTTCTAGGGCAGCACAGTTTTTAAAGAAACATATCGAAATTAGAAATAACTATATAAGTAGGCTTAAAAGTTCATATGATGTCTATGAAAGAATGTTGTTAGAGACGTGAAATCTTACATGAATTAATTTAAACACTTCTTATTAATAACTGGATTGCTTATTTCAAGGTAAACTGACTTTAACTCTTTAAAGAAGAAGTCAAATATAAGTAATCGTGACATTTTCTTAAAATTAACAATATTTCCCATCGTGATGTTAACAAGTATCTATAGAAAAAAGTTTTAACCACCAAGACCATTCATGATTACATGGTTTTTATATTAGTGGATGTGCAAAAGTGGACAGTTGAATAGAAGAAGAAAAGTATAAATCTTAAAGATGACTCAAAGTCACGACGTCCAGCAACTACCACCACCGAGAAAATATTGACCGTGTTCATCACATGGTGATGGATGTCTAGCGACTGACAATAAATCGAATAGCCAATGCAATTAGCATATCCCGTGAAAGAGATGAGAATATTCTGCCGAATGAAGTTAACCTGACGAAGATTTCTGCACAGTGAATGCCACGTCTTCTGACACATAATCAAAAGTGCACCAAACTGATAAAACACTCAAAAAACTGATATTGTTTGCGACAGATTCATCTAGTTGCCGTGAAAGCTTCCTACTCCAAGATGAGTGATTGACTCATCAATTGAGTCAGAGACCAAGAGACAATCAATGCAGTGAAAACACCCATCCTCACTTGCTCTAAAGATGGCCAAGATTGTTATATCTGCAGGGAAGATGATGGCCTCAGTGTTTTAGGATGCAAAAGTCATTGTGTTTGTTGACTATCCGCAATAGAGAGTGCTATGTCAACTTGTTACGAAAAAGGTGATGTGCCTTCAAGACAAAGTTCCGGCACACAATTCCTTGGTTTAAATGGCTCGTGTGAGTGTCTGTGGCTTTGAATCTCATTCATTATTACATTTGTAACAGTAATACCTTCCCTTGAACAAGAAGAATTTTGATATTAAAATATTTTCTCCAACGTCAATTTACATTTCAGTATCACTTATTCAAGAGATACTTCGCCCATGTTAGTCTATTCTGGTATGCGACTAAATAAACCGATTCATTCTCGTTCGACAAAACAAATTTTCTTCAAGACTCAGCGAAGTAATTCTGAAGAGATTTGCAACAGGATTACTGGTTGGCATTATCTCCAGAACATGGCTTGCAGTCAGAATTGTTGGCTTCAGTGATTTAAACTTTTCAGTCCGCATTTTGGTCAAAATTTCCTCTAGCCATTTCTCTGGAGATTTCTTTGGTTTCCTATTTCTTGTTCAGGATAACGTGATTGACGCGGATTTTAGCATTTGAAACGATTCTATAAGTTTGTCGAACTCTTGAACACATTTTAAAATGTTTGGCTGATCCATTCTACAGCTTTCTTAAAAGTAAAGAAATCTAATAATCGTTTTGTCTTATCTTTATTTTCTTATTTTTTTATAAAAATCATTGACTAACAGGAAAGATATTTTGTCTAATATGCTAGCCAACAAGTTTTATTTCAAGCAACATGGGCTACACAAAAATGATAATCCCCAGCATTCGTGTTAGGTAGAGTGTTTCATATTGCACACGGGGATGCTCATCAAACATATTTTTTTTATAATCATATCGCCCCAAGCAAGGCATTTTACTGCCACTGTTACACAGGAGGAAAGTTATGAGAAAAACTGACAGGTTATAGGGGGTGTCCGGAATTGGTTAAGAGAAGGATGAGAATACTGATGAAAGTGAAGTGGACGGAGAAAGGAGCATGAGAGAGAGGATGCAGGTTAGTGAGATAGGAGATGACTATTGACTTTACATTTAAATTCTTGGAGATTGTGGCTGTCGGGAAAGCAAGTAAATGGAAGGGAATTCTACAGGCGGAAGTGCGAGAAAAGAAGCTGATGGAGTAGAATTTGCGTTTACATTTCATTGGTTTCACAGTAAAATGTGGGACCTAGTTGCTAATCTTGTGGCTCGAGTAAATTTATATATAGGAGGCACCAGTGTGCTAAGGAAGCCACATTGCGCCGGTGAGAAAGTGACGGTATCTGAGCTGCCAAGTCGGGATCTATTACATTACAGATTCTCCGTTGGATTTTGTCAAGGACACCTAGGTGGATAGGTGGATATGTGCAGGATTGTTTCAGGCGGAAAAGAACTTCCTGGCCCGACACAGAGAACCGACTTTCTTACCAGCGGACTTAGCTATGAATTCTATATAGTCATTCCAATTGCAGTCTGTTGCATATATCTCTGCTGAGTAATAAAACTACACCGTGCTGAAATTTACATATCAATAAAGTGGCTGATGATGTAAAACACAGTACACTTCTCCATATATATATATATATATATATATATATATATATATAAGCAGATTTCATTAAAAATCACAGACAAGGTATTATTATTAAAATTTTTTATATAACTTTTCATGTGTTCTTATGATCTTTTTCTTTTCAGAACTCAAATTATCTAAGAATTGTCCAAAAGTTTTGTATTTTCGAACGCTTTCGTCTATACTTTTAGTCATTATCAAGAACGAATTTTGTTTTACTTGTAAATAAATATGTGTGAAGTTTATAGAGTCATGTGTATCTTAAGTTTCGAACACGGTAAGCACATTGTAACCGTGTTCATAACTGATGTTATTGAGTGTAGGATTTCTCTTTTTAATTAGTAATGTCTCCATTATTTTTAATCTTCTTTTGCATGTGGATGATGCTATTATGTATGTATTGTTAATAAGTATGTTACGGATAGAACCTGGTAGATCTCAATATATGTTTAAATGAATTTGATGACACTCTTGTAGGAAAGGGACTATGCTGATCTCCTCGTCAATTTTGTTTTGATGTAGCCAATGTAATTCTTTACAAATTTTGATTGTTGAGGAATACAGATTTTCGAAAGATATATAAATTCGTAAACGACGCAGGCTCTCTGTAGTTTAGATACTGCTGGTCAACTATCATTATTGACGATGGGTTTGGCAGTTTTGAATTTTTTATAATAAATAATTTAATTTTCTTAAGTTAGTGTTGCATAATTTCGGATGATGTTGTGAAATAAAGATTCATGTTTGTAATTACTGCGAATTTGTGTTTTGTAGAAAATATTAATGTAATTGCTTTTGTCCACGTGTTTTTAGTTGCCATTGGTTACGTTACAAAGAAAAAGTTTGATTTGATAGTTAAGTAAATTGTTAACAAGCGTTTTTTTTCAAATTGTAGCGTTCTTTGAAGAAAAGCGGTTGAGAAGATGAATTCTCGTACGCTGTCGTGAGGAAATTTTTAATAACACCAATTTTGTATATAAGAGAAAATTCCCTAATAAAATAAAGGTGGCAAGAATTTTTGCTAGGTTTTTATATACAAAGTAGTGAAAGTATTATTATTAGAATCCACAAGAACACCCAAAAAAGGAGTTTATTTTTTAGCTAAACTAAAGTTGAGAACAGAATCCTTTTCAAAAGTAGTCTTAAATTATCAATTTCGTTTTTGTTGTCAGCTTAAAGGAAACTATTATCAACATATCGAACATATATTTTCGGTTTGGTAACTTTTTTAAAAACCATGATTTCAACATGAGACATAAAAGTTAGATAACAAGAGAGTTTTACACGCTTACACCATTAGTTTGCGTGTAAATATTTCGGTGATGGTCGTAAAAAGGAAATATAGTGGTGCAGGCAAGTAAACTGTTCTGAGAATATTGGAATTGATAGATGGGGGTAATATTGAATTGTTTATATACAAAGTTAATTATTATATCAATAGTTTTAGCAACGGGTACATTGATAAATCGATTTTTCGACATCAAACGATGCGAGGGTGTCTAGGTTTGGCGTTGTAGATTTAAGAATTTGAAAAAATTCATGGGTCGACTTAATATGTGTGTGTGTGTGTGTGTGTGTGTGTGTGTGTGTGTGTGCTGCTATTATAGAGGGAATAGAGTGTCAATTTTTTTTAAAAACAAAAAGAGGCTCACTCGAATTCTAGTCACGCTTATTTTGCGAAAGCTGAGATTAAACACTCCTATTAAAAAAAAAAAACAACGCAAAATACAATACAACTTAAACAGTGAAAACACAAAGAAGTAGCCGAAAGCATTTGGGATAATGAAAATTATTGAAATTTTTTGAACCCCTGAAATGGAAAAAAATAATAAAATCTTTGTCTCTCATATTTAGTAAAAGATGTTTAAAAGAACGTTTGCCGCCGAAATATATATATATATATATATATATATATGGTAATATTTTTATCATAAGTTTATAATAAAAACAGTTTACTGCAAAACAAAGAGCCGTTGTGTTTCGGTAATATATTAGCACCTTGTCAGGCAGTGAAATATTTTTTTTTATTAGGAACCATTAATACATCACTCAATATGTCCCGGACTTGACATATAGATGTCGCCACTAATAAAAAATCCGTATAATTTTTATGAAGTACTAACCTTCAAATGCCAAGTGACAAACTTTGGGCTCAATAGAATTATTAATTTACAAATTACAGTTATTTAAGTGAAGCCACTGTTGCAAATATTCAAAATAATGGAAAAATCTGAATATCGTGTGTTATTTAAGCATTGCTTTCTGATAAGAAAAATGGCTTTTTAAGTATTATTCGGACTCTGCTCCGTCGGAAACAACATTTAAGAAGTGGTATGTTGACTTTAAACACGGCCGTACGGAGAAATGATGTTGAAGGCTCAAGTCGCCCCAAATCGACAGTTGTCTGGAAAAAATCCACAAACCCTTTTTAGCTGATCGTAAATTAAAATTGCGTGAGATAGCAGACGTGTTGAACATATTAGAAAGCAGTGTATTTTTTATTTTACATGAACATTTGTCAATGAGAAAAGCTGTGTTCGAAGTGGGTGGCGAGTTTAATCATAGTCGATCAAAAACAACAACGTGACGACGAATCAAAACGTTGTTTGCAACTGTTTGAACGCAAGAAGGAGTTTTTGCATAAATATGTGACAATGGATGAAACATGGATTCACCGCTTCACTCCGTAATCAAATCGGTAGTCAACTGAGTAGACAGCAGCAAGTGAAAGCCGTCCAAAGCAACCAAAGACGCAAACATCAGTAGTCAAGGTTTTGGCCTCTGTAATTTGGAATGCGCAAGGTATTTTGTTCATCGATTACCTTGAAAAATAGTGAATATTATATTGCATTATTGATGCATTTAAAGGAAGAAATCGCCAAAAAACGATCACAAATAAAAAGGGACTTTAAACAAGACAACGTACCGTGTCACAAGTCGATTGCAACTTTGGCAAAACTACATGAATTGCAGTTCTAATTACTTCCGTATCCAACCTATTCTTTAGATCTGCAGCCACCAGTGACTACTGGCTGATTGCAGATCTCAAAAGAATGCTTCAGGGAAATAGATTTGGCTCTAATGAAGAAGTGATATCGGAAACAGGTGTATTTTGAGACCAAAGTCAAATCATTCTACAAAAAAGCATCGAATAGTTAGAGAAGCGTTGGAATCATTGTATCATCCTAGAAGGAGACTATATTGATGAATAAAGTCGAATTTTGCGTAAAAGTTGTTATTTTATTAGTTAGACTCTGGATTTATTGAGTGATGTGTTATATGTAGAAACTTAAAAACAGCACAACTTTTACCCAATCCAGAGAATTAAAATGGGGGATTTTTAGAGTGGTTCTCTCAGTTGAACAGTAGTAAGTCAGAACATCATGTATAGGAGAAATTTGATTGTAAGGGTAAAGGGGAATAGAAACTTGAAATGAATTAAGACCCAGACATTTTCCATGCCAGTGATGAAATAAATTGAATGATACATACATTTTGTAGCATTTAACAAGTCTGAAAAGTTATTGCGTGTCATCGTGAAACGATTACAGGATTGTCTTTAGGTTATTTTTCAACTTAAAGTAGTAAACAAGAGACAAAAACGGGAATGTTTTTAATACATTACACGCCAAACATGTTTAACCATTTGAAAACTGTTTGTCCTTGAAGAGTAATAAAAGCTGCATTAAATATTGATTATCTTTCCAAATCAGGTTAAAATATCAGGGTCCTGTTTCAATTTTTAAATATTTACATAAAATAGCCAAACTAAGGGCAATGGCTCTATTAGAATATTCTCCTTGAGTTCTTACACATATACCTTATCCATGTTTAAAAACAATTTACAGATTCTTTTTTCGGGATGACCATTAGCAGCAATTTTAGTTTTTGAGAAAAAAGACAAAAATCAGTGGTTCAAATCCTGACAGACTTGAGTGATGTGATGTATTTCCAAAACAGTCTCTATAAAACATAAAGGGTTTAATCGCCTCTAATTTTTACGGTTCCTTTTTATTGTTTGTCAAATTGCATCAAAACCGCGCAACAGGTTCTCGAGATATTCTAAACATTTGAATAACATCCGAACAGAACTTGTTTTCACACACACACACACACACACACACACACACACACACACACACACACACACATTAATTTAATACAAAAACGACTTAAATCTCTCGCTCTCTCTCTCTCGCACGCACATACAACCACATACACACACACACATTAATTTTATACAAAAACGATTTAAATCTCTCTCTCTCGCTCACACACACATTCATTTAATAGAAAAACAACTTAAATCTCTCTCTCACACACGCACACACACGCACGCACGCAAACAAACACACACACACACACACACATATGCGTCTTTACATCTATCTGTCTAAGAATGAAAATAAATGGCTTCCGAAGTAATGCGAAGAAGCCTTCGTAATTCTTCAAATATTGGACAGATTGCCAGTCGTGTTTTTGATAAAAATAAGAAAGCGTGACAAAATCCATTCTTTAACAGAAAGGCGATGTTTTAATAATGTAAGAACCTATAAGATGTTTAGCTAGAGATTGAAAAAAATTGTAACAAACCATTTTCTAAATTGGGTACAACACTGAATTCCAATCTCGCATATATTGGTTTAGTCATTGCCAATGGGCCAGTTTCTCATGTGATGTAGCCTCGCGCCAGACTAGACTCCAACCCTTCTTACTGTATGCTGACTCTTATTCGAATCAGCCTGCTCATTTTAGAACCTATGTGAATAAGGGTCGCAGGTTCGAATCCTGCCGAATAACACAATGAAAGAAATGATCGTAAATAACCAGGCTGGTAGAAATATATATATACTATTTGATTATAACACAGAATATCTACTTAAATACGAGTATCGATCAAAAATAATGTTCAAACACATCATTTCACACACACAAACACACACACACACACATATATATATATATATATATATATATATATATATATATATATATAAAAGAATGGTAGACTTTGAAAAACAGTAGCTACTTTAGCATATACGCAACGCTCATTCAGCAATGAATTAGAACACTCTCAGTTATTGGGCGTGTATAATGATAATAGACACGCTAAAAAGTCTGCCTCCTGTCGGGTTTCAATCCTGGGTTAAAAAGCAATCGGAGTCTTACCGTACTGATGAGCTGTGATACAGCGAAACAGATCTGTGTGCGGATGACTATAGATATAGATATATATCTGTGAACTGACGTCTTAAGAAATCTATAAGAATAATCGTCTTTTCCTACGTCGGGTACACGTACCAGAATTTATACACAGGATCGATGGGTAAATTGTCGCAATTTTATATTTTTAATTTCGCGCATGCGTGTTAATGGTTTTTGATTTTGTCGGTTGTACAGTATGGAAGGAGTAGTTTGGAACTGTCTGTGAGAAAAAGAGTACCATAATGCAATTCACTCAGCCAAAAATTTGGAAGAGGCAAACTGTACTACTTGGCATTCATGCCGGAATATACTAACATTTCATAGTGTTTTGGTGTCAACTGCAGCGGATTCCGAAGGGTTGAGTGAGAATAATGGCCGTCAACAATTTCTAGTCATGGCCGTCAACAATTTCTGCAACCATATAACCACTTACATTTGGCTACGTAATTCCCCAAAGTGAATCTCTGTTTATTATGTGTGGAGCGCAGTTGAGTGAGAGACTGATAAACCTTCTTGTAACACCAAAGCAAGTGAAGGATTATGGCACCATTCACCAAATTAAAGAACACAGTCCAGAAGAGATGCAGGAGATTCCAAAGTCGTCTGGAGTCTGTGGTTGAAGCCAATCGCGATTTCATTGAATAAATTTCCTTTTTAGTATTTCAAGATATTTCGTGCGATTTTGGTAAATATACTTGTTAAAATGAGATCTCATTTCTGTGCAATTTAGACTATAATTTATCCATCGCAACATATATATATATATATATATATATATATATATATGCATGCCCTCAGATAAGTAAGTGTTAAATCAATTTATTAGCACACATTCATGATTATGCACAAGCTGAAGGCTGAATTGCGATTGGGTAGAAGTAAGATTTGTGCTAATTGGTTTGCGAGGCAAAACTGCGTCATACTGGCGAAATAGGATTAGTCAGATAGTCGGCATTATTAAGACGAGATGTTGCCATCATTCTTACCTTTCTTGCCTTTTCCTTATCTTTTATTCATAAGAACGGAATAGAATTCATGGCAGGAGAAGACATCTTAAACAATTCCATTCTGAGATCTATCGCTTAAATCGAGACTCTTCATTTTTATCTACCTCAGTGAATTCTTATATATTTGCTGCATATATTCATGTATGAATCGACTTTTGAACACTAGATTTAGGGGAAAAATTCCAGATTTCATCTATGCATAGGTTACAGTTTTTTCAGTTTGATATCCGTGCATGAGTCGATTTTTCTGTTTTTTAGTACAAACATCAACACAATATTCGAGTTACAAAAAACAAATATTTTGTATAACAGTAATATTACTTGTACAATTATTATATAATAAAGAATACTGTCATAATATACAAAGTATATCAAAATATAATGTAAAATTTAAAAGTGGTTTATGATACTAGAACTTTTTTAACAAGCTATGCGTGTTGAAATCCTCACAGCATTATTACAAACATCAATAAAATATTCGAGCTACAAAGACAAATATTTTGTATAACAGTAATATTACTTGTACAAAATTATACAGCATTATATAGTGAAGATTAATGTCACAATATAAATAATATATAAAAATATAATATAAAATTTAATAGAGGTTTATGACACAAGAACCTTTAGTAATAAGTTACGCGTGTTGAAATTCTCACAATATTAGGACAAACAGCAAAATATTTTAGTTACAAAAGACAAATATTTTGTAAAACAGTAATATTACTTGTATAAAAGTATACAGTATTGTATAATAAAGAATAATGTCATAATATAAATAATGTATAAAAATATAAAATTTAATAGAGGTTTATGACACTAGAACTTTTTGTAACTAGCTATGCGTGTTGAAATCCTCGCGGTTTAATAGAAACATTACAAACAAATCAGTCAGATAAGTGCCATAAGTGATACACGCTTGGGCGATCATGTCTCAAAAGAGACATGACCGATTGGGCAGAGGATTATCCTGCAGTAGATTGCCATTACTTTCTGCGGTAAACTGGTTTCCTGCCAAGGCTATAGAACCTAATCTGCTCTATTATTTAACCCATAACTGGAGGGAAGGACGGATTAATACCTTTCGCAAGGGTATTTGTGCGTAAGTGAATGCGAGGAATTTAACTGGAATTCCAACTCGGATCCATGATCTGTCGTTCCGAGTTGATATCCATTGCACCACAACGTACATTATCAACAAGAGAGAACAATAAAAGGACAGGAATTGAGAAGACAAGATAACAGTTGACATTCCATTTATTTTCTGAGTGACGTGTACGCAACTAATTTTCAAAGGTTGAGCTGAATCACTAAGGAAAAAATCAGGACCAATGACTTGCGGTGCGAATTATTTATTAATAATATCGCCCGTTCACACCTCTATTGAACAGGTGAAGAGGCTCATCCCTTGTTTCCTGTTTTGGATGCGGTTTCCGGTTTTCTCTTTTCCAATCTTCTCACTTTTTTTCTCTTTCAATTGGAGTAGATAGTAAACTATCGCCCTGTTTACACTCCACCCATGTCTATTGAACAGGTGAAGAGGCTCATCCCATTTTCTCTGTTTAGGATGTGGTTTCCGGTTTTCTCTTTTCCAATCTTTTCACTCCTATGTAGCCCCCTGCACATCAGTGGCGTTACCGCCTTGCTCGGGGTGATATGATTAAAAAAATAAATGTGTGCACATTAGCAAGTAGATTATAACTTTTTTTTTTTTACTTAAATTTATAATTACTTGCAAGATTAAATGAAGTAACGCTCTTGAACAAATGATACTGAAATGGATATGCGTGTTGGACCAGATATTAAATATGGCTAGCCAAATCTAACCCAATTATGTACTCCAAAGTAGAACACACTCAAGACAAGGCGCATTAGACAATCAATATAGAGTTTTATTAAATGAGGATGTTGCATTAACGTAAGAGTAGTAATGCTGCTTATGATTATACGTACGAAAGATAACGGTTAACCGTAGACTTTAAATAGTTAAGATTGACAGTTAAAGAGGAAACATCCTCTCAGGAGTTTATGTGGCTCCTAGAACGAAATTGTTTGAATGGCTCTCCATTTTTACTAGGAGATACAAATGAATTGAGGATGATTCGTTCTATTGTACATGGCATGGCGAGTCTTAGCTGTAAATACTTGTGGTACTAATAAGTGTAACTGGTCTGAACATTTGTCATGCAAATATTGATAGACTAGCAGTATAGCCTGGCGTTGCTCGGGTGTAATGAAAGCTTTAAAACTAATCCACTGTCCTGGAACACAGACTCTTTGGACGTTGACACGAAAGACTAAAAAGCAATAGTTGTTTCCAGTTAAAGCGAAACCGTAGAGTGAAAGAAAAATGAATGGATATAAGTCAAATTTTGATTTCCTGGTATCGATATCAAATTATCTTTTTTCGTCATAAACTGGATTTTGAAGGCTAAATAAGTCCTCTGAGTAAATGGTATCATTGCTGAGACTAAGAACTACAATTATACCTACTTAAAGCCAAACTTGAAGCAAAAACTAAAATAAAAGGGCTGAAAAAAAATACAGACATACAGGCAGATAAACAGACACACACACAAACATCTTGCATTTTATATATATATATATATATATTATAGATTTTATGGACTTTTGTAAGAACTGCATCCTTGAAACTTCTGAATATCGTTTCTTATGTTTTTGTCTATGACTAGCAAATTCGATTAAAATTGGACAACTCCTTCTATAACCCGATTTTTTCGATTATCGATTTTCGATATTTATCGGGGGTACCTCAACACAAAACCTAGCTAAGAACACTCGCGGATGCTTATCATACAACTGTGTAAGTTTTCAAGAAAATTGGTTTAGCCGTTTCGGAGTCTATAGGTAACGGACACACACACACACACAGACAAAGTTCCATTTATAAATAAGTTTAGATAGATTTAAATTAGATTAGATTAGCAAGAGAATTGTGATGTTTTATTTTTGGGAAAGGGGTTTTATAATGGAAAATAATTTACCATCTGTAAAGCGCGTAAACGCTTTGGGATTTTATCAAGTCTAGAAAGTAAGATCTTTGCTTAAAGAGTGTACTAACCTTGAAGTTTGGAATAGAACGCAGGTTGGAAAACCTTTTGGTTAAAGAGTGAATCAACAAACCTCCAAACAACATTTACAATAAAGAAAAACTTAAATTGTAACTTCACAAACGTAATTTAAACACTTAGGTGCAAAAAAATTCAACAAAGCTTACATAGAATTTACTCAAGCTCTCAACGACAGAGTCTCACTGCAAAAATTTACATTAAAATACCAGACAACAGAAAACTCTTTGTATCACAACACATCCACAAACGCAATTAGGGTAATTTTAATATTATGCCAATATATTAAACTGACGATTGAAGAAAGAAAAATTAATGAATAATTTAAACCACCACTTAAGTAATCATAACCACGCACATAATCACACATCATACAATATAGGCTCATCCCTTGTTCCCGGTTTAGGATGTGGTTTCAGGCTTTCTCTTTTCCAATCTTTTCACTCTTACGTAGCCCCCTGCGCACCAGTGGCGTTACCGCCTTGCTTGGGGTGATATGATTAATGTATATATATATATATATATATATATATATATATATATGCTTACGGCCATATAGCGCTGAATCCACCGGTTCTCGTTCGATCTCCGTGGAACCTTGCTCCTACTTAGATCGGTGACCACTTGGGAATGTCAGGGGCTGTAAGCGGTCTTGATGGATGTGCGATGTGGTGCAGTTGATTTCTCGGAACGAAAAATTGGAGAGCCGAGTTCGAATTCCGGTTGGATACCCTGCAGTCACTTACGCGCAAATACCCTTGAGAAAGGTATTAATCCGTCCCTTCAGTTATGTGTTAAATAGCAGGATAGATTGGGATCTATAGCCTTGGCTGGCAACCAGTCTATCAGAGCAGATAGTGGTACCTGTTGCGGGATAATTAAAAAATGGCTACCTAAGTGCTGTGGAACGCATTCAGAGCACAGTGAAAACGATAATGTCACTGTTGGCCATCCACTGCATATCTGACCTTATTTCTCTTTGAACATTTAACTCCAACAAATCATGTCATTCTGTTCTGTTAATAAAATTCCATTTATTTTACAAACGAAACTTTTTTTATTTTTTCAGCCTGTTGATATCTTTAAAGTGCGGAGATTGTCGGCTATGTTTGTGAATTGGCCTTGTACCGGATATGACTGACCGTCCCTACTACACATACACTATATAGATTTCCTTAGATTAATATAATATATATGGAAAAACGAATATATACGCATATACTGGAAAAACTAACTACACGGACGGACACACACACACACGCCTGCAATCTACACATATACACACAAAATATCATATCAGAAACACATGGATTCCCGCACAATTATGTGCAGGCAAATTTACGCACGTACATTGATAAAAAACACAAATACACACAAGACACAAGAATAGAGGAAGGAAGAAAGAAAGAAGAAATGAATGAAGGAAGGAAGGAAGGAAGGAAGGAAGGAAGGAAGGAAGGACGGACGGACGACGGTACAAAAGATTTCAGGAGATATAAAAAAATAACATCCTTCTCCCTTTCATTTCTCTAAAGAAAGTTAATTATTTTATTACCCTACAACCTGAAGAGCCTTTTTTCGACCAGTCGAAGACAGATACGAATGAATAATACACCACACAAAAGACAATCGTTTAAGAAAATCAACACAAGTAAGTTTTTTTAGAATATACGCACAAATAATCCGTCTCTTTCCTCCAGTTATGAGTTAAATATTATAGGACAGATTGGGTTCTATAGCCTTGGCTGGCAACCAGTCTACCGCAGAAAGCAATGGCAACCTACTGCGGGATAATCTTCTAAACAGTCAATCATGTCACAAAAGAGACATGATCGCCCAAAGCCTATATCACGTATGGCACTTAACTGACTGACGACCAGCCATTCTTTGCCTACAGCGAGTCACAAAACCCGAAAACATGTAGTGAAACATAAAAAATAAAATATGACAAGAAAAAACAAAAAACACATAATAAAAAAAAACGTTTGTGGTTTTCTCTTTCTCTCTCTCTCACACAAACACACGCACACACACGCACATGTTTAATAGAAAGCAACTCTCAAGGTACTTACGTTAATTTTTCTGGTGTTTTTCATCTGTAAACAAAATATATTGGAGTATGTACTTTATGGAAGAATTTTATATTATACCAAGTTGGTTGTGTTACCAGCACGTGACTAACGCATGAACACTACTGTTTATAACTTTGATGGATAGAAAATTTTAAAAAAATACGATTATAAAAGATTAAACGATTAAAATTGAAAATAATGTTAAAATATATAAATTAATATTAGATAAAAATTTAAGACTTTCCTGTTTATAACACCAATCTGTCCTGTTATTTAACCCATAGATGGAAGGAATAGACGGGTTAATACCTTTCCTACGAGTATTTGCGCGTAAGTGAATGCATTACGATTACATATAGAAATAATTTTAAAACGTACAAACAACATGTATTATCAGCTAAATTTTATCATTTTCTCCAAATATTGCCTAATTATAGGCGCTTATTGTACAACGGTGCGTTTTTATGCCGTGGGAGATACAATAAATGAAAACGAATTTTTTGTTCTAGTTCTAAAGAAAAAAAAAACGTTCTGTTTATTATGATATTTGCTGTCTCCATCTCTATATTCTTGTTTAATTCATATGGAAAGCACAGGATCTCGTTCAGTCACAAAAATAAATCCGCCTCAAGCCTGGCCGGTACTTGAACTGGGTTCCATTTGGGCACAGAAATATATCATAAGCATTAGGTGAGTAAACTTCGCCATAATCTTAATCTTATTTATAAATGGAACTTTCTTTCTTTCTTTCTTTCTTTCTCTCTCTCTCTTTCTCTCTCTCTCTCTCTGTCCGTTACCTATAGACTCCGACAAGCTGAACCGATTTTATTGTAAATTTACACAGTTGTACTATAAGCGTCTGCGAGTGTTCTTAGCTAGATTCTGTGTCGAAGTACCCCGGATAAATATCGAAAATCGATAATCGAAAAAATCGTGTTATAGAAGGAGTGGTCCGATTTTAATCAAATTTGATACACTCAGAGACAAAGACATAAGAAACGATATTCAGAAGTTTGAAGGCTGCAGGTCTTACAATAGTGCAGAAAATTTGATGTCGATACCAGGAAATCAAAATTTGACTTACATCCATTCATTTTTCTTTCAGTCTACGATTTCGCTTTAACTGGAAACAATTATTGCTTTTTAGTCTTTCGTGTCAACGTCCAAAAAGTCTGAGCTCCAGGACCATGGAGTAGTTTTGAAGCTTTCATTACACCCGAGCAACGCCGGACTATACTGCTAGTAAATGAATAAATGAAAATAAAAATGGCACTTATGGAATGCAGGGCGGTCGTAAAAAGACGGTGGGACGTACAACAGAAGACTGTTTTTTTTTTCAAATAAAATATTACATCTACTTGACAGAGAAAGATCACTATAAACGACAAAAAGATACCGTCTTTAAAACTGACAAAAAGCTTCAAGTGTCGACTGTTAAGTGAGGATCAACTCATCAACAATACAATTCTGTGGAACTAGCTTGGTAACCGTTGCTCCACGGCGATATGATTTAAGTTAACTTAGCCTGGTGCAAGACACCATGTATGGGAACTTAGTGAGTATCAATCTCACAGAAGTAATAGCTGAAATCTTAATTTACTAACCATTTCTCCAGGGAGGATCTGTCTCGCATCTTTGTTTCTTGTGTCAGCTGCTGTCTTTCATTTAGATCTACAGCCCGAAAGCGAATGAGAAGACCGAGAAGACGCTACAGAATGTATAATGGTGTGCAACAGGGTTTTTCTTTGAATATCTTTCTAATTCCACCACGAATCAATACTGTCTCCTTTGTCTGGCCACTCGTTCGGTTGAGACAAGCGTAGGCAAGGGAGGTTACTGTCAGCTTTGATCACATTCACCAATGAGTTTATTCTCAACTGGTCTTCATAATTGCATACTCATCGACATATTCACCAACACGCAAATATGTAAACACACACATGGAAGTGTGTGTTCGAGTACAAACTAAAGCGATTCAGAATTTATCCTGAAGAGATTACATTTTTATAAAGAAGTAAGTTTTGAAGTAATTTGGATCGAATCGATTTTGTCAATGTTTGTACAAGAATATCAATACTATTTTATGAATCTCTAAGGTATTTATATAGAGAAATTCGCAAAGTTTTATTTATCAACCACCTAAAATTGTACCTGCTAACTCGGAAAAAAGTTTGCACGCCAAACAGGTCGGTGGGATGTTAAGGACGATTACCACCCTTTGACGTGACGGCCGGTGAGTGACGTCAGTTCGTGGAGTAAGCCGCTAATATTATAGACATCAGAACAAGCCCACAGGATTTTGGCAAACAGTGGAATTACACGGCTCCACAAGAAGCATAGTGGACGTCTCTGGCTTGGCCGATTTCCATTCGGGAAATATCACAAGTTAGAACCTCTTACTTTTTTTTAACCTTTAATACTGTTTCATTCATATGGTTTATAAATATGTTATAACTTCTTTGCGGGGGACAAATCGTGACAGGCACACACACACACACACACACACACACACACTAAAATCAATTAAAGCATTTAGCAACAAGATTCGTTGCCTTTGTTATTTAATAAGTTTCCTGCCAACGAACAACATGAACATTCGTATTTGTCTATACTTCTGAGATGAGGTACTATTTACATTATTTACATTGTTCAAACCGTTGTCCTCATCTTTATTTCCATGTTTACAACGTTTTGTCGATTGTACGCAATGACCCTTTTCAGGTTCTAGGAATTTTGAACCGAACCCTTTATTTCGATCACTGGGGTAGATTGTTCTCGTTCGATTCGTCATCCTACTTCCGGATACCATGTAGTTATCACAAATCTTTGGATCAAGTCACTAGAACTACCCAACCTCTATATCCACTGAGCCATGTGACCTTTAGGACGTCTGTGTGAGGAGGTGCGTTGTGGTGCAGCGGATATCGGCTCGGAACGAGAAATCGTGAAACCAAGTTTGATATCCAGTCGAATTCGTTGCATTCACTTAAGCGCTAATATCCTTGGGAAAGATATTAATGCGTCTCTTCCCTCCAGTTATGGGTTAAATAACAGAACAGACTGGATTGTATAGCCTTGGCTGGCAACCAGTCTACCACAGAAATTAATGTCAACCTACTGCAGGATAATTTTCTGCCCAGTAAGTCATGTCTATTTCGAGACATGATCGCCCAAGCGTGTATCACTCATGGCACTTAATTGACTGACTGTATCCACTGGTCCATGTGTTCTCAAGGAATAAGGTCGGAGCGTACAACGGTCGAAACATCGTAAACTTGGTAATAAAGATGAAGACAACAGTTCGAACTATGTAGCTAATGAGCATTTGTTAAATACCATCTTAGCCTCTATTAGACTCGTTCAAATTGTGGTAAATTTTAAAATAATCATAAAATCTCTGAAGACTGATCATTCTTTAAATCTAAAGAGCTATTTTCACTTATGTTTTGTTCTTCAAATTCCTTGGACCTGCTTTAATGAGCATAGTTTTAATTTGATAATTTTAAATCATATTAAAGCGCCAGTTATTTGTGTAAACTAAAATACAACTCAAAAAAGATCCTATTCTTAATGAATATGAAGCGCAAGTGTCCATAATATGAGCACTTGGGATTAGTTTCAATTCCGAAATTAACAATAAAGTAAACTTTAATGGCACGGTCTACCAGCGGACGGACGTGAAATCTAGCTTTCCTATCATTCTGAAGATGAGATTTTGATCTCGAAATATTAATGAATAATAAACAGGTAATACCTAATACATTCTAATCGCATTGTGATAGTCTTCAAATACCTACCACACACCTTACATACACAATGCTTCGAGCAAATTACAAAACTCTCCTAAAGTAAACTTTATAATTACAATACTAACTGTTGTTGATTTAGCGTGTTGATCTTGTCTTTTAAACTAAATCAAAGCTAAGGAACATATTCATGAATTCCTCGAGTAATGTGTTTTCGATTTGTGGGCAGAGATTTAGTTACCAATTAATAAAAAAAATCTTGAATGGGTAATTATTTTGTTTGTGAAATTTGTTAATACTCGATTAATGCGTTTTCGATTAGTGCGTATCTTTTAATGAATACATTAGTCACAATTATCGAGGGATTGCTGTAGTCCCTTTGTTAGCGCTCTAGTTTATGAGAAGAATCACCACCAGCCAGTATTCATTTTAATTGTTGTTGCTTTCATCTCACCTACTCTGACTGTTATTCTCCAAACACTGGCAAACATTTTGGAATTAACATACTTAGAGGACGTTTACTTTGATAGGCCTTCTTTTTATTTGGCAGAAAATAAATAGGAAATAAGAAAACAATTTTTTTATAACCATATCGCCCCAAGCAAGGCACATTACTGCCACTGGTGCGCAGGGGGTTACATAGGAAGAAAGTTAATAGAAAGAGTAACGGGTTATAGGGAGTGTCAGGAAGTTGGTAAGAGAAGAATGAGAATACTTATGAGAGTGGAGTAGACAGAGAAAGGAGAATGAGAGAGAGAGAGAGAGAGAGAGAGAGAGAGAGAGAGAGAGAGAGAGAGAAAGTGCAAGTTAGTGAGTCAGGGAAACAAGTAAACAGAAGGGAAATCCACAGGCGGGAAGTGCGAGAAAAGAAGCTGGTGGAGTAGAGTTGGCGTTTACATATTATTGGTTTCACAGTAAAAGCGTGGGATCTAATGGCTAATCTTGTGGCTCGAGTAAATTCATATATACAGAGCACCAGGGAGCTAAGTTCATCGGAGCAGAAGCCGTGAAAGTATTTGTAGAAGAGACACGGGGAAGCCACACAGCGCCGATGAGAAAGTGACTGTATCTGAGCCGCCAAGTCGGGATCGTTCACATTCCAGATTCTCCGCATGATTTTGCTACACCTTCTGGTTTCATAAAATATAACTTTAACAGACTATAGAGTAATTCATTTAAAGTAAGGGTGCATTATTTTCTCAAGGCAGGTAGAGGAAAATAATATGCAATAGCATAATATACAGAATAATTATGGAAAACGGTGGAATGATCTTGTAATTTGCATTTTGAAAGCAAATGCTAACAGAAGCCGAGATATGCAAATCAATCAGTCTACTATTTATATAATTTTCTTTATATATAACTATGAAGTTCAAAGGCTCAAGGGCCAATCATGGAAGAGGTTTATTGAAGACGGTTGCTGTGCGATCGGTTAGAATAAGAGATGTAGATTATGCGGTTATGTGTGAATGATAACGGTCAACCCAAGACTTGAGCTTCAGGATGGTAAGATTTTAGTGGTTAGAAAACATCCTTCTGTAATTCTGTTTCCCAAAGCAACAGTTATTGGAAAGAAGCTATGCAATTAGCACTTATTAAAAAATAAAGAAATACAAATTGAATGATGATAGTTCTCTACAAACTACGAGGTGTCTTATCGGGGGTGGGTATTAAAGTTGGAGTAACTGGGGAAGATAGCTTGTCTTAACCATTTTCCATGGAAATAGCGATAAAGTAGCCAGAAGCTTTCAATGTTTCGTGTCTGGAGAAAAGTGTTGTAAAGAGTAAAACAATTAATCGCAAAGCTGCGTAGATGCTTTTGAACTCTACAGAACTGCAATGTGAAGATAAAGCAGTTCCCATATACCAACAGGACAGGAGGACAGGAGGATTCAGGTGCTTAGCTGAGTTGGTCAGGAAGTTGGTGCATAGTAAGTTGGATTTGTTTTGGATATAGACATTACCCGGACATACATTTTCACTACAAGAGTGTATCCCTTGTTCCCTGTTTAGGATGTGGTTTCCGGCTTTCTCTTTTCCAATCTTTTCACTTTTCTTTTTCTTTTTTTCAGTTGGAGTAGATAGACTAAACTATCGCCCGGTTCACACTTCACCCACGTCTATTTTACAGGTGTAGAGGCTCATCCCTTGTTC
Source organism: Ascarosepion bandense (assembly GCA_037127315.1). Taxonomy (NCBI): domain Eukaryota; kingdom Metazoa; phylum Mollusca; class Cephalopoda; order Sepiida; family Sepiidae; genus Ascarosepion; species Ascarosepion bandense. The sequence goes on along the minus strand of JBBBDQ010001395.1, from coordinate 3,801,372 downwards.
CCTGTTTAGGATGTGGTTTCCGGTTTTTTCTTTTCCAAATCTTTTCACTCTTACGTAGCCCACTGCACATCAGTAGCGCTACCGCCTTGCTCGGGGTGATATGATAAATATATATATATATATATTGATTTCTACTACTAGCAGTCCTAGTATTTCTGAATTGATTAACCCGTGTTCCAGTTTGTATATTTTTGTTCAATATAACTTACATTTTCTATCTCCATATCTGCTTTTGTCATTTATTATTTTGTGTGGTTTCTCAACCAGAATCCACAACCTATATATATATATATATATATATATATATATATATATAACACATCGCTACATTGTCTTGGGTATGACATAAACTGCAACCTGTGGTGTGGCTCTAGATTTACTACTTGTAGTTTTAGGGAATGTAGAGTTACCCTTAAAATGCTATTACTCTCTGGTCAACTCTGATCAGATGGGGTAGTACCTGTAAGGGTCCTATCTATAGGTAAAATAGTGTGTGTGGGCCTAAGTTTGCGTGTTTGTTATATGAAAACTGCGCGCGCGCGTGTATATGTGTGCACGTGTGGCGCGACTATGTGAATATGTGCTGTGAGTGTGGAATGTTTGCATCGTGGGTGGGTGAGTGTGTGTGTGTGTGTGTGTGTGTGTGTGTGTGTGTGTGGGGGGGGGAGGCTTTTCGAAGCCTGAGCAAAGTTATTATTGGCGCTCCCAAGCTACCAGCCCTCGAACAAGAGACGGCAAACTCTGACATCAAATCCCTTTCTGTATATTGTGTGGTCAACCATGCACTACCCAATGTATTTATTTGACCCGGGGAGGTCAACTTCCGTGATAATATAACATGCGATCATCACAAATACCTAACGCGTGGTACACAGTGCACGTGTATGGGCTTATGTTGTTTTGATGGAGAGAGTGTGCTTTGTGCCGCACAAGTAAATAACCACTTTTAACAAATCTTAGTGCAGAAAGACATCACATAACAATCCAGTACTTTCTTCTTTTTTCCCAGCGAAATTTTCCTATCTTTTAATGCTCTACTCAGCTTCTAGAATGTATCATTGGCCATGCTAATTCTCCTTCGGATCTCAGTATCGCATTTTCCGTACTGTACTTTGAACGCCCCTATCAGGATAATATAAAGCAAACATGCGATACTATACTTAAGGGATGATTCGTAAATCGCTAAAAACTACTCACTTTTAAATTTGTTGCAGTCTCTCTGCTACTTTTAAAACATGTTGTTTTGTTCCTATTTTGAACGAGAATGTTCGCTTTTACCAATTTTCCCAATGAGAATACGTAACTTTCTGAAATATCATTATTCTGATGATAGAAAGAAAGCTAGAAGCAAATATTTTCTATGATTGCTAGGCATAAGCAAATAGAAAAAAAAACAGTTTCTACTAAAGAACAAAAAGCGAGTTATGCAGTGTTATTAGTTAATAAAAATATTTTTCCAATTCGGAAACGAATGAAAATTACTAAAAATGTCTTAATAGAAATATATTCTGATTTAATCTATGAAAATAAATTATTTTACGATATCAATGTCTTCCATAAATTTTACTTTGAATACAAAACTAATCAATAATAAAGACGGTTAAAAAAAATGGTTGATTGTTCCACTGAGTTTCATAGTTAACCCATTCCGTAAAAATTTGAATTAATATTTTAAAACAGTTGAAGCCTTTCTGAAAATAACAATTATATATTTTGTATTAATCATTAGTTTATAATTTTCCAGTCCGGAACAAAAAAAAAAAAAAAAAAAATAATGAAAAGTACCAAAAACGAATTCAAGCAAATATATTCTCATAAATATTAATAGATCTAAATCTAATGTAAATCTAATCTAAACTTATTTATAAAATGAACTTTGTTTGTGTGTGTGTATGGGTCTGTGTGTGTGTGTGTGTGTGTGTGTGTGTCCGTTACCTATAGACTCCGAAACGGCTGAACCGATTTTCTTGAAATTTTACACAATTGTACTATAAGCGTCTGCGAGTGTACTTAGCTAGGTTTTGTGTCGAGGTACCCCGATACATATCGAAAATCGATAATCGAAAAAATCGGGTTATAGAAAGAGTGGTCCGATTTTAATCAAATTTCATACACTCATAGACAAAGACATAAGAAACGATATTCAGAAGTTTCGAGGTTGTAGTTCTTACAATAGTGCAGAAAATCGATAATATATATATATATATATATATATATATATATATATATATAAAAGGCAAGATATTTGTGTGTCAGTTTATCTCTCTGTATGTCCTTTATACAATTCCACAATTTTTATCTGATTCTCACTAAACTTCATACAAACATTCTTTAGGCTGAGTCTGAGCTCCATGACCATGGATTAGTTTTAAAGCTTTCATTACACCCGAGCAACGCCGGGCTATACTGCTAGTATATTATATGGATAGTTATTTGAAGGCTATCACAATGCTTTTAGTAAAATAAAGGAAAGTATCGAAAGTGTTGGGTATTACCTTTTTATTATTCATTAATATTTCGAGATCAGACTCTCATCTTCAGAATGATAGGAGAGTTTGATTTCACGTCTGTTGGTAGACCGGGCTTTTAAATAGATATATGATTTATATATTTACATTTAAAGGAAAAAATGTCATTTGAATACAAAGTTAATTATTAATAATAAATATGTTAAAAGAAGTTTTACTTTTTCATTCAGCCTCAGAGTTAACACATTGCGTAAAAAGTAATAGTTTAAAACAGGTATAGTCTTTTTCAAAAGAATAAAAATATATTTTATTATATATACTTGATTCTTCCTCACATTTATTTCAAAATACGTAAGAGCAGAAAATCAGTGTCAATCCATTAATTTATTTACCATCAAGTCATGTGACACATATAGCCTCTTCAGCTTTCAACTAGTTGTTCATAAGTTATAGTTATAATGTAGTCAAAGAAACTGTATAAATAAATGGGTATGTACATTTAAATTTACTTAATAATGTTGTTATAACTTACTAGCAGTATAGACCGGCGTTGCTTCGGTGTAATGAAACTTATAAAACTAATTCATGGTCCTGAAGATCAGACTCTTTGGACGTTGGCACGAAAGACTAAAAAGCAATAGTTGTTTCCAGTTAAAGCAAAACCGTAGACTGAAAAGAAAATGAATGGATGTAAGTCAAATTTTGATTTCCTGGTATTGATATCAAATAATTAAATGGCATCATGGCTGAGACTAAGAACTACAATTATACCTACTTAGAGTCAAACCCGAAGCAAAAAATAAAATAAAAGGGCTGAAAAACATACAGATATACAGGCAAATATACGACAAGTTAGTAGAGGAAAATAAAAAGAAAGGAAAAAAATAATTCCAAGAAGATTGGATGCAACCTACTGATTCTGTGTTTTAAACCAAATAAGCCAGGTAGTGCATTGCGGTGCAGTGGATATCGACCCGGAACAACAAATCGGTGTGCCGAGTTCGAATTCCAGTTGATATTCTTTGCATTCACTTACGCACAAATACCCTTGGGAAAGGTATTAAGTCGTCTCTTTCCTCCAGTTATGGGTTAAATAATAGGACAAATTAGTTTTTTTTAGCCTTGGCTGGCTACCAGGTTACCGCAGAAAGCAATGGCAACATACTACGGGATAATCTTCTGCCCAGTAAGTCATGTCTCGGAAGAGACATGATCGCTCCAAGCGTGCGTATGGCACTTAACTGAGTGAAGACAGGAAGTAGAGAAAAATAAAAAATAAATGAGAAACCATTAACTGTCCAAAGAAAGGGTGCAACCTATTGGTTAAAGGATTTAAACCAGTTAGAAAAATGTAGTAGAGGAAAATACTACTTATTACTTAGATATTACTTACTTATTGCTGACTTCAAAATCTAGCAGGTACAGAAATTGAATTATTTTTCTGGAAAGTAATTTATCAGATGACAGAATGTGCGACACCAAAATCCGAAGGTACATTAGAATATATTAGCGAAATATGCCTTCCAAAATCTAAGCAAAATATTACGAGCACCCCCACAACCCGCTAAAAAAAAAAAAAAAAAAAGAATTCGTTAGTAAAAAAAAGAAAAGATTAATGAAGATTAATATCACTTTCATATGGCAGGGAATGCTGGACAATCTCTTCATAGTTGAAGATGAAACATGAAGCAACAGACTTTTGGTTCTACAAAATTGTGCTGAGAAAATTATGGAGCAAAATGGGAGTAAAAGCTAGAGAAAATTTAAATAAAAAGAACACTTATATTTAACATCAGGAAGAGACAGTTAAAATTTTTGTGGTATAATATTGAAGAGAGAGGTATTGGAAAATTTGATACTCACAGGACAGATTGAAGGCAAACGGTACAGAGAAAACAAACAACATAATAGAGATGGCAGAAAACAAGGTACAGCAGTGGATAGCGGAACTATGTTCAGGAGTGATAATAAAAAGACAAAATATTTGTCTATATTTCTGAGATGAGGTAGCATTTACAGTATTTACACTATTCGGATTATTGTCCTCATCTTTGTTGCCATTTATACAACGTTTCGGCCGTTGTACGCTCCGGCCTTCTTCAGGTGCTAGGAATTTTGAACTGAACCCTTTATTTTTTTTTTTAATCATATCACCCCGAGCAAGGCGGTAACGCCACTGATTTGCAGGGGGCTACGTAAGAGTGAAAAGATTGGAAAAGAGAAAGAAAGCCGGAAACCACATCCTAAACAGGAAACAAGGGATGAGCCTCTTCACCCGTTCAATAGACGTGGGTGGAGTGTGAACCGGGCGATAGTTTAGTCTATCTACTCCAAACTGGGGTATATCATCCTCATTCCTTGTGTAAAGCCACGATTGGAAGTCATGATTTATCTCCCTCTAACCCTGCAATTTACTTGTCCACCACTTCTGTAACCTGGTATTGAACTCACAACTGTAAGAGTCATATAACCAACGTCTGTATTTACGGAGCCATGTGTCCTTAAGGCAACAAAGATGAGGACAATATTCCAAATAATGTAAATACTGTAAAAAGACAAAAGTTGTTAGTAGCTACAAAAGATAGGAAATTGAGGAGATCCATGACCCTGAAGGAATATGACATATAGGAGAAGATAATTTGAAAAGGTGATAGAGAAATAGAAAAGAAATCAGAGAAATAGCGTAAAATGGTAATGGTGATGTTAATATTAGACGTTTTTATAAAGAAATATTCGACATTCATTGACCGAACAGCTATTGAAAGAATTTTCAAGAAATTAGATTTCTTTAGTCCAGTAGCTGTTGCTGCTCTTTTCAGTATTACCAGAGCATTCCTTCCTGACCATATGTTGAAAAATCCACAATTTGATTATTTCATTATTTTCTCTAAGAGCTATGATATCCATTTTAGTTATTGCTATGTCTTTCATAAGCATTGGAACGACGTCAAAACAATTATTTCTGCTGGAATTTGAAATTGGTCTGCCTATTTCATTTTCTTTATTTACATACTCTGTCTTTTCAAGACAAGGGTTCATGGCGCTTCGTAACTTCCTGTCCCTTGTTGTTTGAACGTTTTAACATTTATCTTTATCCGTTTTTGTCATCCATTCACATAGACATGTTAAGTATTGATTCTTTCAGCTCCTCTTGTTTGTAAGTGTTAGATTCTGCTCCAGAAATTTAAATTGTTTCTTTCTGATTTTAAGTGTAAATTTTATTACAATTCTTTTAATCACTAAAACTTTCCTAGTTACTTAGATGATCTGTCTATGGTAGTCTCAGCATTAAACGGGTAAAGCACATTGGTTTCGCTTCAAAACTTAAGATATAGAAGATAAAATATTTTATATAAATTCAGCACACTTTTCTTTTATTCTGGTGGAGTTTTCCTGTCTCTTAATACTTTGCTTAGATTTGGAAGACATCTTTCGTTATTCCTAATTCCCTTCTGACTTCTGTTTCATATTTTCTATCGTTCTTTTATGTGTTTTATACTTTCAGGATAACATCGAATATCCACCCAGTAATTTTTTGCACAAAACTAGAAAATATATAAAATTTGGCATTGAAGACAATAGTCAGTGACATTTTTACCTGGCAACATATATCATTAGTTGTCCAATACGGTTTGTCATTAATCGAAATTAAAAACAGGAGTTCGATTATTAGTAGAATTAAATTTGTACTTTTAATGGTGAAACAACATGATATAGAACAAAAGTGTAACTATAGCTATGTACTCGTTTTGACTGCCATATTGTAACTGTGTAGTTTCTTCATTGAGCTATGATTTCATGTACAGATATTTGCTAAACCTCTTTGGATACCAGACATAGGACCCTGGAAAATCCCTGATTGGTAAGCCATTGGCTACCAGAATGAAAATGATTCTTACTGAGTTTACTATTCAACAGTCTTTCAAAATCACTTCTCAGATTTGTTATTCTGTAGTAGTCACCACCACTAATGTTCGATACCTAAGTTTTAAATTGAACTTTGATAAATGGAAAAGCTTTCATTTTAGCTTTAATTGAAAGATAAATGGTTAAATTTACTATTTCTAGCAAGCAAAATACTCTGATGCATTTCAAATTCATTTTTAATATCAGTTGTACCCTTCTATATTACTCTTTACGCACTATTTGTTTCGTTTACTTATGGTAAGTTCTTTCACATTCATTTCCACCTAGGTACTTATAAGCTTTTTCTTGCTTAAATTTTTTATTGTTGCACCAGGGTCTAAGCTAATAGATGTTTGTTGGAGCTATCCTCGTAAAATTGTGGCTTTATGCGCATTTATCCAAATGGAATTTCATATCAATATCATTATTGAAGCATTTTACGGTTTTGAGACGACTTTTCAGCTCACTATCATTTCAAGCATAAAACTCTATGTAAAGTAGATGGTTTATTTTCTTTTAAGCAATTTTATAACCGCATATAGTCTTGTTAGTTTTGCTGGTTAATGCTATTGGTGATATACAAAATAATAAGGTAGATAAAGAGTTATCTTGAAATTTTCCTCTGTTGATGTTTATTTCACCAGTCTTATAGGTTATTTTTATATGACTGAAGTAGTGTTGTTATCCATATCGACATATATTGTTTGAAGAAATTTATAACAACGGGTGATACCATGTATATATTTAAAGACTGGAAGATTCACGAATGTGGTACACGATCGAATGCTTTATGATAATCTATCTAGGCAGTACTAAGATTTTTTTTTGCATTGAATCAGTTTTTTAAGATCTATCTATCAATAATTGTTTTTGACATCCGTAACATCCTCGTTTACACCCCCTTTTTTAAGCGGTATTATGCCATTTTTTTTTTCAAGAAGAAATATGTCTGTTTTGTCAAAATAGATATCAATATATTGTAAGTCGTGGGAGGACATGTAATTGGTCTGTAATTTTTCGGGATATTTGTGTCTCTATTCTTGGGTAGAAAAAAAGTAATTTCTTTAGTCACCCATGCTAGAATTTTAGAAGAATTCGTTTTTTAGGTACTTTGGCAATTTTTGTGCACTGTATTTAAGTAATATAACCAATTTTATCTACTTCTGGAGATTCCTAGTTGTGTGCTTTTGTTCAGTGAACATTCAGCATTCATCCCATGGTTGTTTTGTTTATTTTTCATTCGTTCTATCTCTTGCGTAATCAAATCTAGGTCTTTGTTATGTTCCTTTTCGTAAGCCCATATTTTTCTCAGAACTGAATAACCTCTTCCATTTCGGCGGGGAATGTCAGTGGAAGAGGTTTGCTTATGAGTTTGTGCCCTATGGAAAATTTTTCGACTTCAGGTAGGTTTTCTCCTGAGGGACGTGCTCCCTGTTTATCCTCCTTAAGAGCCATACTCTACATTTTTCATATATTTTTAATTCTTATATTATTTCCAGGAGTGACTCACGGGTTCAGAAGTTCACCAATAGTTGCCCTGGACGTTGGGTAACGGTCTTTTACAAACAGGGTTCCGAAGCTTGTAGGGGATCGCGTCCTCATAACGCAGTAGCCATTCACTCGTCGGCACGATTAACTCCTTGATTTGCGGTGTGTTATTCAGAGTTTGCGTTCTCTTAAACAGGTTGCCAAGCGACAGAAACGCAGTTGGAATTTAAAGAGAAAGGCGTTGGTTAAAAAAAACTTGGAAGAAATAGCTATTCAATGAAACAAAACATACTGGAATATTATGTTAAAAAGTGAGAAGGGGAGAGAAAAATAAACGTGGTAATTTTTCTCCTTTTTACTCCTGGTCTGATGAGTTGTTAATTAATTAAGAAAAAATGCTGCTACCATCACTAGTCCTCGTAAGAAAGTAATTGTAAGAAAAAACATGGAAAAAGGAAAAAGTTAACATGCATATAATACAATTTATTACTGCTGTGATATTTAAAATTAGTAATAATGATAATGTTTTTACTATTTTTTAACATAATAAGATTAAGTGAATCAATAATTTTAAAAAATAAAACATTTTATTTATTGATTAAATTAAGGAAAGCAGTGATACTGCTTATCGGAGTATATTAAAAACAATCCAGAATTATTGTTAACTTATTTGTTTGCATGAAATTGTATATATATATATATATATATATATATATATATATATATATAAGTATTACAATAATACCTCCCTGATTAAAGGGGCCACGCTCGTTTTCAGACTTTTAAACCATTCATTTAAGAACCATCACATAACTTGAAAAGACACAAAAGTGTTGAAACAAAATGGCTACTTTTGTTGTAATATTGTAACATATCCATGTTATAATTTATGAATATATATATATATATATATATATATATATATATATATAAACTGTATTTAGTCGTTCAATCATTTGTTCGCCCATTCGTATATTCAGTTATTTATTCATTCAACTCTTCAACTCGCCGAAAATAGTGTTATCAAAATTATAAATAGTCTTTCTGAGAAATAATATAGAAGAAATTGTACATATTTCTTTTTTCTATCGTATTGTTTTTTTTCCTGTCGTATTGTATTTTTCTAGTAAAATACCGTAGTTTTAAAAAAATCCCTTCCAAATATCAACGACTAAGAGATATATGAATAATACTGATATGAAAACTACTTGATTAATCAATCAGGATCTTTAAAGGGGAAACAGATAAATTAAATAATAATAATAATAAGAAGAAGAAGAAGAAGAAATCATATGTACGTTAAAGTAGTAGTAAAAATAACTAAATTTCATATAAGAAACAAGCTTCTAAAACATGTCAATCTCGTTATACTTCTAACCGCGTATTATTATTATTATTATTAAAACAATTTTTCTTTCTTTTTCTTTCTGCTGGTTCGCTTAGTAAATGTCAGTTTATTATTCTTCGGCTTTCAAGTAAAGCATTCGCCAGAAATAAGTAAAAAGCCTTTGATGTGAATTGGTTTTTCATCGCTTAACCATCACAAAGCACTAAAACGGCAAAACTCTTAAAGATAAGAAATGCTAGATTGAATCACTGCTATAAGTTTATTCGTAACTCACAGGGTCACCCCGTGTTATCCGTGTATTATAACAAAATAAAACTAATAATGAATAAATTCATGATTAATAGTTTTCATTAAAAAGTAATTTAATTTGAATCTATTTAAATACATTGTTTGCGTATTATATAAAAATAAGACCATTAATCCGGGCTCCCAACAGAAAATTAAAGTTTTCCACAAACTATACCTTCCAAATAGTCATACTGGGTAAATTAAAATATGTGTACAGATGTGAATGAAATATTTACTTCTCATGAATGATTAAACGGGTGTCAGTTCTTCGTTATTCCCATTTGTGAACTGTTTAATAAAAAACCAGTTAAATTTAAAAGGAAATCATTAAATATTAATCCCATTTTCAGTATAGGTTAGTTATAGTGTCTACAATTAATTTTTTAAATTATTGCAGATAACTAATAATTAAGCATATTTAAATCCCAATTATCAAAATGATTTTTTGTTATGTATTGTAAAACAGATACTGACTTTCTATCCGATAAATACAAATGTAACAATTCAAGATAAATCAAATCAAGAAGTAGCATTTGAATGGGATTTCCAGATTTAAGGTGATAACAACATAGAGTAGGTACCTCCACTGGAGTCCAATCAATTCTTCTATACTTAAATTTAAATTTAAATTTTAAAAATAAATAAGTTATCTTCAAGCTTTAATTGAAAGCCAATAGATTAAATTTAATAATTTTAGTAAGCAAAAACATACTGGTGTATTTTTAACCGAAATTATATTGATTTAAATCTAAAATTTTAAAATTTTATTATTTAAAAAAAAAATTACCGCCATTGTTGATTGATTGGCTCATTTACACAAACAGTAGCCAAATGTCTGTTTTTAAAAATCTTGCAAAAATAAAATTTACCGCGCTGGCACATTATTTAAGTCAAATTTTAATATTAAAACTTACCTTTATCTGTTTTCAATCAATTAATAATTGCTTACTCCCAGAAATCTACAATAAAAAGAAAATAAATACGGTAGCCACTTTTTTTGTTATGCAAGTCATAGAGTTGCTGATAGATGACAGCTACCGGATGTTGACAGACACGCAATGTCTGGTGACCAATCGTGATAAAAAAATTTTTTTTTTTTGGTGGTGGGTGGTTAAGTAAATAGTGAAATTAAAAATTTAACATAATAAATTTAGCACTTATATAATATTTTATAGAATTTTAGCTTAGATTTATAGCTAAACATTTGAATATGCTTTCTGAATAAATAAAAATTTTAGAAACGTAGAGAATAAAATATCGTAAGAATAAAAGTGCGTTCTTCTGTTTTGCTATGTAAGGAGGACTAATCCAGAACGCTTGTTAACTTATGCAATCATTTTGACCCATCTGGAACACAGTACTTTATAAGATTTGAACATCGTACTTTTCTAACTTTGAACGTATTTGCACAAATAATTAGTTGTTTTTCTTTTTAAAAATATTTTTGGTGAAAAATTGTTATTAATTTTTTTTTATTTTATAGGCAGTATAATCATCAATTCTTAACTAAAAGGAAAAAAAACGATTCAGTTCTTTAAAAGATTTTAAAAATATTTTTAAAACTTTATACATTATTTATAATAAAAAATAAAAATGAAACAATTCTTTCATAATTTTATTAGTAATCAAAAAAAAATTTTTTTTCAGACTATAATGTCCTTAATTTTTATTATTTATTCCAGCAATTAAAAGCTTATCAAATTAAATTATATCAAAGTTTTATTGCATTTTTTATATTTCTCTTCGGAGCAGATTTTGGTATCGTGAATCATAATTTTAAATAAAAAAAATACATGATTTATATTTCCCGATGAGTTCTGCGTTTAACTAATAAAACAAAAAATTCCAGAAAATTAAAATTTATTAAACTTTCATGAATTTACTTGAAGGGGGGGGTAACAGACTTAAAAAAAATTGTTTTCATCAAAATTTTAAGAAGGTAATAATTTCAAAAATAATGTTATTCATTTGTTAATGAGTACTGAAAGTTTCATTAAAATCCGACAAATATTTGATTTTTGCGAGAATTTCCAAATTAATGTGTTTGGAAACGAAAAATTGAGTTACGAAAAAAAAATTTACATAATCAATTATAAAATAGACGTAATAACTCCAAATCAAAAACAAAATTTTCTGACAAAATTTCGAAAATGTTAAAAGGGATTAAAAAATTTTATAAAATAATTAAAATTTACTTTGATCTTTCCTCTTCATAATATTATAAACGTTTTGGATAGAAAAAGTTCCTTTATTAAGTTTTTAACCTTTTTAAACATTTTTTATGCTGGATTTTTGTTACGTAATGGAGGTACCTAAAGAGTAATATAGAATAAATTTAGTTCACATGAAAAACATGATTCCAATGTTTTTACATTTTGTTAAAATGCCAAACAAAACAAAACAAAAAAAAACTTATTTTTTTACTTACATGCTGGAATTTTTAAAATTTTTGTCCACTGGTGCCTGAATAGAGTTATCAACAGAGATTCTCTTTCTTGTAAGACCAATATAAAACAGGCCATGTGAAAAGACAGTAGCCATCAGCCGAACAACTTTTAATGATTTTCCTTTGGATTTATTTATCATTATAGCTAAACTGAAAACTGAACTCTTTTAAATTTAAATGTCATCTCAGTTGGTTTCAGGAATTTTGTGGTTGTAGCAGTCTACCTTGGCGTGTTTTCTGACTTAACTGTTAGCTTCCGGGACATGGGACGTCATACATTTAATGTTAATTCTTGTGTTGTTGTTTTGGTGGGAAGACCCTACGCTGCAGTATGTTGCTCTATTATTTCAGGTGTAAAAAACCGAAAAAATAAATCACACATATGTTCGAGGAATATTAGAGTATATAACGGCTACCAAAATAACATGACCAAAACTTTGCACTGGAAATTGTTGCATTTTCATTGAGGAGGAAAATCCCGCGTGTGTTGTGCTTTAACAGGCAAAGATTGACTTGAAGTAAACGTTGTCGTCTGCTTTCAATCAGTTTATTTTTATGCTGTTTTTCCTTGAAAATTATTAATTTACATATATCTATCTAAAGTATTTATTTTCTTTTTGAATAGCGAATCAATTAAATTAAAATAAATATCGAAAAAAGTAAAATTAATTTAAATAATGAAAAAAATCTAAAAAAAAACAAACTTTAACGATTTTCTTAACAAATTGTATCACTATATTAAAACTACTACAACAGTTACTAATACTTCTACTGCAATATAGTTTATCCCGTTGAAACATTGGTTCTCATACGTTAAGCAACGTCAAGCATGGTCTGTATTTAAATGGGTGACTGCTTGAGAATGTCAGGTGCTGTAATCTTAGAGGTTGATGTAACGGATAACGTCTCGAAATAGGAAATCGGAAAACGGAGGTCTAATTCTAGTCGGGTTCGTCACGACTTATGCGCAAAAGAAAAAGATACGAAACGACCTCTTCTACCCACCAGTTAATTAGTAGAATTTGTCACATTAAGAATAATTATTATCTCAAAAAATTCTTATTATCTAAAAATATTTTCCGATTTTATTTAACCTGTAAAAGGTTGATAAACCGTAAAAAAACAAATCAGTCAATTAAACTACTTCTTTTTCTATGTGCCATGTCCCTTCTGGACGTGGGTTATCATGACCTTCCACATCTCCCTATCCCTAGTGGCTCTTAGCACGTTTTCTCCTGTTACCCCACCCAAAGCTCGCACTGCAAGCCACTTGCTCAAGATTGTTAAGTATGTTACTCATTGTTTTCCTTTCTCTCTCTCTCTTTCCCTCTGTCTGACCAGTGAGTATCGGATTTTCTAAGCCCTCCTTCTTCATTACATGTCCCAGGAACTTAAGTTCTCTTTTACTGATGTTAAGTATTAGTTTTCTTTTCGTTTCCATTTTCTTCAAAACTTCGTCGTTGCTCACATGTTTAGTCTATGATATCCTCATCATCCTTCTGTAGAACCATATTTCTGTTGCTTGAAGTTTTTCCTTAATCTTAAGCCAGAATTCACTACCATATTGAACAAGAGACATCTCATAGCAATCCAGTGTTCTCCTCTTCGTTTCCAGCGAAATTTTCCTGTCTCTCAATACTCTACTCAGCTTCTGGAATGCCATGAAGCCATGTCAATTCGCCTTCAGATCTCAGTGTCGCACTTTCCTTCTTCAGAAAACACTTTCCATGTATGTAAATATCTGTACCTGCTTGATTTTAGTATTCCCCGTCTATAGTTGGCATTTTGGGCTCCTCTTTTTACTGATGACCATGCATTCAGTTTTCTTGTATTACTAATGCAGTATTTAATTACATTTTTTCTGCTTTAATGACAACCAATTTACATATTTATTTTACAAATCATGGATTCAAGTGTAAAAATGTAATGATTGTTTTTAAAATTAAAATTTTGTTTTTTCAAAAGATATTTCTTTCTTAACATTGTTCTAATGGGTAAAAATGTGGAAATTTACTTCAAGAAAGTGAGCCTGATGTTTTTCACAGAAAAATGTTTATAATTTTAAAACAAATAAGCCTTTTATTAAATAAAATGGTTTTTCGTGTGATTTTAAATAATTATCAGTTAGAATGATACCGGTCCATAAATTTTATTATAAATTTAATGTATATTTTGATACAATTTATTTAAAAGTAAAAGTAAAGGATGTATTTATGGATGTCAATAAGTAGAAACATGGTTAATATTTTGGTTAAAGTTTTGCTGATTCTTTTTTATAATTAATAAATCTTTCTAAACTTATTTATAAATGGAACGTTGTCTGTGTGTGTGTGTATGTGTGTGTGTCCGTTACCTATAGACACCGAAACGGCTGAACCTATTTTAGTGGAGATTTACACAGTTGTACTATAAGCGTCTGCGAGTGTTCTTAGCTAGGTTTTGTGTGGAGGTACCCCCGATAAATATCGAAAATCGATAATCGAACAAATCGGGTTATAGAAGGAGTGGTCCGATTTTAATCAAATTTGATACACTCATAGACAAAGACATAAGAAACGATATTCAGAAGTTTCAAGGTTGCAGTTCTATCCTTGGATGACTTATTCGACTCTGATATTGGAAATCGATACCCCGATATTCTACCGGGTCTGATCAAAATCAGTTTTTCAGCCCTTTTATTTTAGTTTTTGCTTCGTGTTTGGTATAAGTAGGTATAATTGTAGTTCTTAGCCTCAGCCATGATACCATTTACTCAGAGGACTTATTTAGCCTTCAAAATTCAGTTTACGACGAAAAAAACTCATTTGATATCGATACCAGGAAATCAAAATTTGACTTACATCCATTCATTTTTCTTTCAGTCTACGGTTTCGCTTTAACTGGAAACAACTATTGCTTTTTAGTCTTTCGTGCCAACGTCCAAAGCGTCTGAGCTCCAGGAACATAGATTAGTTTTAAAGCTTTCATTACACCCGAGCAACGACGGTCTATACTGCTAGTAAATAATATAATAAGTTTAAAACGCGTTTTTTTATGAAACAAAACGTAGGGAATATTCTACATTTCATTTATTCATTAACTCTACCATTGTTCATTAAAAAATAAATAATTGAATAATGTCGGTTTATATTAGAAACGCTAATACATCGGCGTAATTTTTTCTGTTTTCTAACGCTTACAACTACATACGTTGTAATTTATAAATATCTTTACTTATATAAAGTGTATAAAAATAAATTATCAAAATATTCATTGAAATATTAGTCCTCGATATGACGATAAACGACATCCAGCAGCAATGCTTTTGATCGGGTGATTAGAGTTCTTAAGTCCTACTCTGACCCTGGGTGGTAGCTCTTGTTAGGGTCTCAGCTATGGCTAAATAGTGAACACCCAAACGAAAACAAAATACTATGAAAGTATAAAAAAATTATAGTAAAAATACCAGCAATACATTTACATATATAAAAAATTACCAACAGTACATATTTATAGGGAAATGACCAACAATACGCGCATATTAACAAATTGCAGCGACTCTATCCAAATCCGTTTAAAATATTACCAAGCAACCAACACGAGGGAACTCTTTCGTGACATTAATCCATATAATATCCTACATTTTTCTAAAACAAAACTGTACCCCATAAATACTGGCTTACCAGGTGCTGTAAGCCTTTAATAACGGATGTGCATTGTGGTGCAGTGGATATCGGCTCGGAAAGAGAAATCGGTGAGCCGAGTTTGAATTCCAGTTGAATACCCTGCATTCACTTAAGCACTGGTACCCTTGGGAAAGGTATTAATCCGTCCCTTCCCTCCAGTTATGGGTTAAATAATAGGATAGGATTTGGGGACGCTGCCCTTAAAAACAAATCCCAATGAATATTGATACTCGAATAGAAAAAGTATTACTAGACACAAAACTTAACTCTGCCATATAAAAGCAACAATAAATTGTTGAAAGAAAAAAGGTATTATCAGCAATAAATAAATAAAATTTAGTTGGCAATAAATGACCCGCCGAGGTTGATATGCCATAAAAACAAAACAACCAACCAAAAATACTGTTTTAACAACACTACAACATAAGACGCACATACCTTTGCCTGTATTAATTATGTCCACACTGACATTTATATGCACATCATCTACCATATATTCAATAATAAAAGCAGAATAACAGGCATTTTTATTGTTTCAAAAATAGCAAGAGAATTAAATTCCATAACCGATAACGGAAGATATCCGGAACTCAAAATTAATCAAAACTAAAATCATCTGACCACGAACTACCACCAGTCACAATGAACGGATGTTCCCTCGAGGAAGCACTGTGCCTTGAAAGAATATTGATCCTTAAACTCATACCCGACCGTAAGTGGAACTCTTAGATATGTCCATCACTAAAGATGCAAGTAAAAAAGATTGGCTATCTCGTACATATAAAGTAATACTGAATATGGAGTTAGATTCTATCTAGATCCTCTACATTTTCAGCCTCAAGAGAGAACTTAGTCCTGGTCTGACGATAAACTACAACTGGTAGCAATGTCTCTGGTTCGGAGATTACAGGTTTTGTGGGTTTGGAATCACCTCTTACATTGCTGGATCTTTAAAGAAAACACTATGAAAGTATAAAAATATACTTTTATACTAAAATTAACAATGATATGCAAAGATTAAAGAATATATCGATTAAAATACTACTAAGCAAACAACATAAGGGAACTCTTTCATGGCATTAACTGGAAAATTTAAGACTCACAGGACGGATAGACGGAAAGAGAGACAGAGGAAGACGTAACTGATAGGCTTGGGAATGATACCAAGAGGAAGGATGTTGAGAATGACAAGAGACAGAGCCAAGTAGAAGTCTAGGATCGCTTACATCCTCAAGTAACACGACACATGAAGAAGAAGAATATCCTACAATTTCTTAAAGAAATCAAACTGTTTTCAAAAATATAACTTCAACAAGACTACAACATAAAACCCACATATCACAACCGCTAGTAATTAGCAAACATATGTTCAGAAGCAGAATAAAATACATCATATTTTTATTACTTCCAGTCTCCCAAAAATAATAAATTTCACCATTAAATGACCCATAAGAAAAGCAGTGATACTGTTTATCGGAGTATATTACTTGATTATGCAAGAGATAGAATGAATTAAAAATAAACAAAAAAACCATGGGATGAATGGTGAATGTTCACTGAAAAAAGCACACAACTAGAAATCACCAGAAGTAGATAAAATTTCTAACTTTTGATAATTTTATTTAAATACAGCGCACAAAATTTTTTATTTAAATACAGCGCACAAAAAATTGCCAAAGTGCCTCAAAAAAGGATTCTTCTAAAATTTTAGCATGGATGACTAAAGGAATTACCTTTCTTCTACCCAAGAATAGAGGCACAAATATCCCGAAAAATTACAGACCAATTACATGTCCTCCCACGACTTACAATATATTGATATGCTGCTCAAGTGACAAATCAATCAAACTTTGGAACATGCCCAATCAGAACATATATAGATTTGAGGATTTAAATATTGTAGTGTTAGTGTTTAAATCTCTCTCTCTCTCTCTCTCTCTCTCTCTCTCTCACACACACACACGCACGCGCATCGATACATAAATTTTATGACTGTTGACTTGGTGGACGAGTATGACCATCGCTGACAAATTCGATCAATATCTTTCATTCCTGTGGAAACGACAAAGAGTCTGGGATCCAGCAAGTATCTTGCAATGTTTATTGCAGATGAGACAAGTTAACTTACTCTGCACAGAGTCATTTTCAAAATTTTGTTTCGATTGCTCATGGGTTTTTATGTGACGGGTGAGATCGGAATAGGTTCTTCAGGTTTTCTGATACACACCGCATGTTAAGTTATTTCCGGCATATGCTTCATGATATAGAACAGCTCTTAACTATTCTTACTCTCAGTAACAGCCTGCGTTTCTACGGCTATGTCTGACCACCAAGTGCCTTTCCTCTCACGAAGCTCTCGTTGAGAATTGGGTTTTTTGACAGTCTTTTCTGTAGCACGCGCTCTCGTATCTTGTTCTTATTTGATATAATATCTTTAGTTACCTGCTCGTTTTCATCGAATCAGTGAGGTTTTTAGGTTGAGACTAGCCCAGTAGTCTACTTTGCCTTATTTTTTATTTGATCGTGAGTTTTTTCTCAGTTTCACTTCCAGCTTGAATTGGACACTTAATTTGCAACATCTAAACGCTTTGATAAGTTAATAGTAGTGACATTTTGAAAAGATTGCTTAAACAAACATTTTTTTTTCACATAAAATTACATTGTCAGTTAAAAAGCCCGCATCTCGTACAGACATTACATTTCAAAATTCTTGAATGCCACCTTTGAGGACAACCACATAGTCCAGTGTATGTCATAGATGAACGATGAAAAAAATACTTAAGCCAATTATGAGAGAAGGAGAGTGACAGAATTGCAAAGACCCACGTTATTCCAGTTAAAGCCGATAGCTTTAAATATACAATGACTCTTCTCTTGTCTCGATTCACTAATTTACACTGCTTGGAGGAGAAAATCGGGGAGCCGAGTTCGAATTCCAGCTGAATCCATTTTATTCACTTACGCGCAAATACCCTTGGGAAAGGTATTAATCCGTCTCTTCCTTCCAGTTATGGGTTAAATAACAGGACAGATTGGGTTCTTGGTCGGCAACCAGCCTACCGCAGAAAGCAATGGCAACCTACTGCGTGATAATCTTCTGCCCAGTCAGTCATGTCTCTTTCGAGATATGATCGCTCAAGCGTGTTTCGCGTATGGCACTTAACTGACTGAATGGAAGAATCACTTCTTTACGAGGGAAACAAGACGTCCAAGGAACACGCACCCTATAGCTACACTGGCGACCTCCGACGTCCAAAGAACACGCACCCTATAGCTACAAGGCTAAATTTTCGAATTGGTATTAATCGGTAAATAAGGTTACCTTTTTGTTGGGATTGTGTACTCGCCTAACAAGATGATTCTACCATTTCTATTAACAGATTGAAGATATCGCCTTGTAGAATAAAAACTATTCCAACTTCATTTGAGACAAGTGTTGGTGCATAATCATTGATTAGCGTAGCATATCGACTATCTGTATGGCGTAAGAAAAGTTTCATAAGCTTATCCCTTATACCAGCGAGACACTAAACTTGTTCCTACGGTAAACCCGATACAAGCCTCTCTTTACTTTCCAGACTTTTCAGAATAATGTGATCCAATCACAGTGCTCTTTGAATTGATCGCCACCAGAGAGGTGGGTCTCAGTGTTGTAGTATCAACATGCATAAGATCTGAATTCTCTAGCATCAAGGGTGGAGCTTTGAAAAAGAGATAAACTATTTGATCTTTCAATGAGCGATCTCACGTTCCGGCAAAATATATCAAATTTTCGAGTTTAATGTTAAACTGACTAGATTTAATCGGTAAGATAGGCAATGTTTAGGTTACTTTTCTTGATCTAGTGTGCAATGCTACCCTAAAATCGGTGCTACAGAATCCCAAAAAAGACTTCTACCAAATAACAGAATCCACATCAGAGAATTTTGTAAACAAGCAGCAACTAAAATGAATAGCACATGTCATTCAAAAAGAAAGTAATGACACAATGAAGAATCTGACGTTCAACACTACTTTAAACAAAAGGTTAGGAAGGAAATAACCGTTAATATTAGAAGGAGTTGATTTGAGAAAACTCTGCAAGATGTGCGTTGTGGTGCAGTGGATATCGGCTCGGAATGACAAATCGAGGAGCCGACTTCGAATTCCAGTTGAATTCCTTGCATTAATTTACTCACAAATACACTTGGGAAAGTTATTAATCCTTCTCTTTCCTCCAGTTATGGGTTAAATAATAGGACAGATTGGGTTCTATAGCGTTAGTCGGCAACCAGTCTACCGCAAAAAGCAATGGCAACCTACTGCGGGATAATTTTCTGCCCAGTCAGTCATGGCTCTTTCGAGACATGGTCGCCCAAAGCGTATATCACGTATGGCACTTAACTGTTTTAATAGAAAGATTTTATAAATTTCAGCCGAAAGTCGCACAAGCAATAAATGCTGAATATTTTTTGTAAGAAAACAGCCAATATTACCCTCACTATTAATGTATATTTAAATCAGACTACCACTACACTATCCTGATAAAATAATGGACGTTTTGCCAAATCCTAATGTGATAGGTTGTAGCAAAATTACGCGTAAATACCCTTGGAAAAGGTATTAATGCACATCTTTTCTCCCCAGCTATTGGTTAAATAGTAAAACATACTGGGTTCTGGAACCTTGACTGGCAATCAGTCTACCATAGAAAGTAATGGCAACCTTCTCCTCAGTCAATCATGTCTCTTTGGAGACATGATCGCTGAAGCGTATATCATGTATCACACTTAAACTGACTGATTAGCGAATTCTCAGAAAGAAAGTCAAGAAACGTTAAAAAAAAACTTGGCTACATTTGAAATTCTAAAATTTGCTTGAAATTTTGCATTTTGTGAAATTCAAAATTTAATAACATTCGATTTTTCCAACGTTCAATCAAGAAAACCATTTTGAAACTGTTTGTCATAACACATGATATGGAATGTTTTAACTATAAGAATTAGTTGGATTAAGTTGTCTTCCATGATGCTAAAATCGATACTCAGTTTGATAGTGTATTTATATTTTGATAAATTCATATGTTTGGCTTCTTTCGATATACGTTTTTAATCGTGATTCCTTACCTATTATTTTGACTTCCTTCCAGAAAGGGCTGTGTCTTTGTGACACCTGAATAACTCCAAATCAGATATAGTGCCTGACTTGGTCATTGCTTGAATTGCCTGATTCGGAAATAGCGGAAGTACTGGATTAAAGTTCCAAAAATAAAATACGTCTTTCCAGTAAATGTTAGAAAATAAAATCTCAAAACTGGAAGATTAGTGAAGTGTATAATTCAAACGGTAAAAATATTCCATCTCGTATGTAAAGGTTAACTTCAGAAATAAGCGATAGCGTTGAAACAAGAAAACCTCGCTCAGTTTTGGACTAAATGTTAAGCATTCATGGGATTATTGTAAGTCAGTCCATGCCTTTTTGTTTTCGGTGATTTGGTCTCATGTAAAGTTTAGCTCGACACAGCTGAGCGACAAGGACGAGGCAGTTTAACATAGGGCTTCATAGACTTTCATATGGATCTTGTGCATAACGTCGAACATGTTCACAGATATTTAAACTGTCACCTGTTAACAATCGTTTCTTATAACAAATTTTCGAAACTGGCAACAAGCCAATGAAGTTTGTATACCTTAACAAGGATCACACGTCAAACCTCGTGGATTTGCGCTACACAATCACAAGGAGCAGTACTAAATAGGGGAATTAGCATCATTTGTAGACTTTCAACAACAGCAACAACCAAAGTGGATAGCACATGAAATTCTAAGAAAAATTAAAAACATAATAATGATGTTGACGTTCTACACTTCTTTAAACAAAAGGTTAGGAGGGAAACAACCATCAGTACTAGAAAGAGTTGGTTTGATAAACCTATTATCCTGAAAAATTTCTTTAATAGAAAGATTTTATAAATTTCAACCAAATGTAGCATAGAATCCTCGTACAAGCTCGTAGTTTCTACTTAATTGTAAGGAACAAATGATTAGTGAATAAAAAGTTGAATCACACGAAGGACACTGATTAATAATACACTAATAGCGAATAATGTGTTTCAGTTAGGCAATGCGTACGACTCAACGCTAAGCTCTATCACTCTGTTTCTATTAATAGGATTTCTACTTAGTGAATGAACGAGTTTATGTTCAACAATTAGTGTAGAGAAGATCAGTCGTCTTTCTACACAACAATTTTATAAATTTTAACCGGAAGTAGCACTGACTGCTTGGTCAATGCACACTGAATGCTTCTTTATAAGGAATCGTCTAATAATTTTACTCAAAGGGGCTATCAAGTATTGAACCGGGTTTCTATTTGAAGACCAAGTTCTACAAAATTTTGAATTAGCTATTTTCTCATTAGTAATCTGACAAAGCTTTACTGAAAATACTTTCAAGTTAGTCAGTCAAGTCTAGATAAATCGCCTGCTCTGATATTTAACCCACAGGTTTGAAGAGAAGAGAGGAATATTTGCCTTACTTGAAACTATTTTCATTAAGTCGGCTTTCTTTATGTCAACAGGAGTCGTTGCTGCAACTTAAAGTGATCTGTCTTTTTGAAAAAACAAAAAAACAAACTCTATTAGTATATTATTAATATAATGTATTTTCTTTTTTCTGTTTCATTTTTTTCCATTTTATTTCCCTCAGTCGAGTTCTGATGAGTGAGAAGTGATAATGGGATATTAATCATCTTATTTATTCTCTCTTTCGTATCAAGTGACCGTTATTGTTTTCTTTTTTTATCCTCCTTTTAATCATGTTTTGTTTATTATTATAGCCTTTTTTGTATCTCCAACAACTCGTAAAAGTCCGTACTCATAGACGTCGGGTGATAGCTAGTATGGTTGTCTTGTGGACAACCGCGAGGAAGTTAGATCTTTGTTGGTCACTTCATTACATCAACCTTGACTGACCTCAATATTGTAAATATCCAATTATGTTGCCA
Organism: Ascarosepion bandense; assembly: GCA_037127315.1. Classification (NCBI taxonomy): domain Eukaryota; kingdom Metazoa; phylum Mollusca; class Cephalopoda; order Sepiida; family Sepiidae; genus Ascarosepion; species Ascarosepion bandense. The sequence goes on along the minus strand of JBBBDQ010001395.1, from coordinate 3,778,779 downwards.
AGCCTAGAGCTATGATTAAGACACTTTCATAGTAGGCTATTTGCTAAAATAGTGCGATTTATCTACCTTGAATTCCTCACAATTATAGCCTTCTGTTGTTCTTACGTTTATTGAGTATTATGTTTATCATTCAGAGAACACCCACGGTTATGCGATGGTCTTGCTAGTGAGTTCGTGCGTAACTGATTGATCCATTACTGTATGGCTTATGGCCTATCACGTTGAATAAACCGGATCTCGCTCGATCACCGAAGTTAAGCAACGTTAAGCAACCAAACCAAAACCATTACTGTATACAAGTGCAAAAATAAATTAAGCTTTGTAATTAGCAATGTGTGTTGTGGTGCATTGGATATTGGATGTGCGCTGTGGTGCATTGGATACCGGCTCGGAACGAGAAATCAGGGAGCCGAGTTCGAATACCAACTGAATTCATTGCATTCACTTACGCGCAAATACCCTTGGGAAAGGTATTAATCCGTCTAATCCCTTCAGTTATGGGTTAAATAACAGGACAGATTGGGTTCTATAGCCTTGGTCGGCAACCAGCCTATCGCAGAAAGCAATGGCAGCCTACTGCTGGATAATCTTTTGCCCAGTCAGTCATGTCTCTTTTGAGACATGATCGCCCAAGCGTGTATCACGTATGGCACTTAACTGACTGAATTAGCAATGTATTCAGATGTGTTGCTCATGCAGTTGATATCTGCGCTGAAATTGGAATCAACATGCCGAGTTCAGTTATCAACCGGATTTGATTTACTCATTTGGAAAAGGCATGAATCCTTCATCTTCAAGCTATGGTTTAAATAGCAGACCAGACGCGCTCTTTTGCTTTATTTGTCAGTGTCTCGTGTACAACAAAAGAAATAAGATAAAAAGCAAAAAGAAAACAAAAACTACGGCAAAAGACTCAGGTTCATAGTAAAAATAAAGGTTTTATTTTAATGATTTGGTCAGTCAGTTAAGTACCATACTTGGTACACACTTTGGTGATCATGTCTCGAAATGACTGACTGGGCATGGTTCTTTCGCAAGAGGCTGCCTTTAATTTCTGCAGTTGATTGGTTGCCAAAGCATTTTCTGCTGTTTAACCCATAGCTGGTGGGAGAAGAGGCGGGTCAATATATTTTCCGAGAGTATTTGCGCGTAAGTGAATGCAACGAATTCATATGAAATTCGAACTCGGCTCTCTGATTTCTCGTTCTGAGTCGATACCCACTGCACCACAACGCACATCCCAAATCAAGTGATTTGTTTGTGATCTAAAAAATTAAAATGTTAACAGAAAGAAGTTAAGAATACTTAAAAGAATAGGTTCAGTCGGCAGTTGTTGGGGTTTTGTGGTGTAGTATACATCACATGTTAGTGAATGTTAATAAACAGACTGTCCTGAAGCAGATATTTGCTTCACTGACTGTGGCGGCCAACTTGCTTAATTCTGGCGCCAACCATCGCATACGAATACCCGGATGAAATAAATCCACTTGTAAGTTTATCCAATCCCGTCAAAAAGTTCTTTGAAGTCTTTGATCTAAATGACTCAAAACTCGTTTTCATAAAAACAGATTATTGTAACAGTCAGTCTAGCAGAAAGAAAACTCTGAATTAAATGCCTTTAAAAGGAAGCTAATCTTCTTCAAACACCATAGAGAAACGTTCCTATATATCATACGAATGGATTAAGCTAATCTCCGAGAAAGAAATACAGTGCGTCTCCTTGGCCTCACTCTCGCAACTGACTTTAAGTGGGACGACTAGATCGAATCTATAGCTGCATCTACTGGTAGGGAGTTTGGATCACTGTGTTGTGCCAAAGAGTTCTTCTTGTCAGAATCCATTTTGCCCATTTATAAATCTACCATTCATCAGTGCATTGAATACTGTTGCCATATCTGGTTGGATGCTCCTGATATTTATCTTTTCCACAAAATCCAAAGCAATGTAATAAATCCTGACTTGGCAGCCCACATTCAGTCACTTTCTCGCCGACCGGATGTGGCTACTCTCTGTCTTTTTTTACAATGGCTACTCCTTTGACGAGTTTCTTTTTCTGGTAAACCGACACGTATTTACGCGTACTACAAGATTGGCATCCTTTTACTGTTGAAATAGTTTAAGATAACCGACTCTTCTACTCCCTCAGTTTCTTTTCTCTCGCTTCCTGTTGGTGGAAACCCTTTCAATTTGCTTTTTTCCCTGATAACTACAATCTCCAAAAGTTTAATTGCAACGTCAATTGCCGTTTTCCATCACCTTGATTCCCATCCATCTCTTATCCTTTCTTCGACATCCCCTGTAACATGTTTTATTCTCTCCCTATAAATCACTGCGCACCAGTGGCGGTCCTGCCTTGCTTGAGGTGAAATGATTATCTAAACTTATTTATAAATGAAACTTTGTGTGTGTTCGTGTGTGTGTCTGTGTGTGTCTGTGTATCCGTTACCTATAGACTCCGAAACGACTGAACCGATTTTCTTGAAAATTTACACAGCTGTACTATAAGCGTCTGCAAGTGTTCTTAGCTAGGTTTTGTGTCGAGGTACCCCGGATAAATATTGAAAATCGATAATCGAAAAAAATGGGTTATAGAAGGAGTCGTCCGATTTTAATCAAATTTGATACACTCATAGACAAAGACATAAGAAACGATATTCAGAAGTTTCAAGGTTGCAGTTCTTACAATAGTGCAGGAAATCTATAATATATATATATATATATATATATATATATATATATATATATATATATATATAAGGCAAGATATTTGTGTGTGTGTCTGTTTATCTGTCTGCATGTCCTTTATACAAATCCACAATTTTTATGCGATTTTCACCAAACTTCACACAAATATTCTTTAGGCTGAGTCTGAGCTCCAGGACCATGGACTAGTTTTAAAGCTTTCATTACACCCGAGCAACGCCGGGCTATACTGCTAGTAAAAAATATGTGGTGGATTTACTGCACTAATGATTTTACATAACTTGTGAGACTTTTCACACAAATGCTTTTCAGAAAGAAAAAAAAATCTCTTTCCCACCACCTCTAGATAAAGAGCAGTTCTGACTAGGCCCTCTAGACTTGGACAATTCTAAATTCTAATAGACACAGATACAAATGCAGTAAAAGGTAGTTGTCCTATGCCTCTAATGTGTTATAGAATTCTGTGCTATATAATAAAGTATTTCATATATGTGCAAGTGTACGTGAAATAAAAATACTTTATTATATAACAAATATTTATATTTAACATAATCTCTTTTCATTTTAATCAAAATAAAATAGTAGTGAATCGAGATCGGTCACTATAAAGAGGAAATTTCAAATCAAATTTCAGCTAAGAACTAAACTTGACGGTGCAGATTTATTGCTATACCCTTGTAAATATAACAGCCAATCCATTAACATTTCTTTATAATACTTATATTAATATAAGCCGTTCCCTTATGCGGAAACATTTGGAATTCACTGACCCAGCAGTTGAAATTTATAACATCATTTTCTGACCCCTGTAATGATCACCCTATTAGCCTCTTTCCTATTTTTGGTAAAGTCTTCGTGGCTATTATCAATGCTAAAATACTTGTTCATCTCATATTTCACAACTAAGTCTTTGACAAACAATATGGCTTCGGCTTCGCTAGGTCTACCGCTGGTGTGCGAACGGATCTCACTATATATATATATATATATACACTAGGCTCTTGAAATGCCGAAGCTCTAATTGTTCTTCTAGATATCTCGAAATCATTTACCAGGGTTTGACATACACGGCTACATTATTTCTGGACAGTTGTTTGATTTAATTCAATTGTTCAAATTAAACAATGAAATGAAGGTTGTTTTGAACGGGCAAGCTTCCAGATCCTTTCGTACGCATGCACTATTACACAAGGCTGTATCCTAGGTTCTACACTTATTTGATCTTCCTGATGTAACCAGTTCCCAAATAGGTATTTATGCGGATAACACGACCATTTGCTCTCGTTTCAACAATAAATCTGCTAAGACTGACAGAGTAAATGCGGTTGCTGCTCTTGAAAAGGACCTCTAATCTGTGAGTGAATCGGGTAGAAAATAACTCGTAAATGTTAATGCTTCCAAAACGACGCTGCTCTACTTTAACCAACATAGAGAAACATTCCTACCTTTCCTCTTATGGATGACATTAGTCTCTTAGAAAGCAATACACTGCACCTTCTTGGCCTCACTCTGTCAAATGACCTGAAGTGAAACGACTATATGGAATCTATAGTTGCATCTACTGTTAAAAAGGTTGGGTTACTCTGTTGGGTCAGATCTATTTTTCTTCAGAATTCATTTTGCACATTTAAAAAGAAGGCACCGTAAAGTAATCGATGCTGACCTACCGTCTTGACTTCAGTGACTTTATGACGGACGTGACGTCACTTCCTTCAGCATTCTCTACAAATATTTTCATGGTAATTGTTCAGTTGATTTTTCCTCCTAGCTAATTCCACTGCATGAATTTAACTCTACTACGAGACTGACAACAAGGTTTCACCATTTTACTGCTGAATTACATAGATGTAACCGTATGTTATATTTCAACAGTTTCTTTTCTTGTACTTCTGGCACTTTCTACCGATTTCTTGCTTTCCTGCCAAATACAAAAAATGATGATATCTGAATAGTTTGAGATACAATAAAAATACTTTATCTCAATATTTCCGAAGTGGAACAGAATTAATAATAACTTACGGCATGATGAGGGTAATTTTAAAATTAGTGACTAGCAGTTGCCCGGCGTTGCTCGGGTATAATGAAAGCTTTAAAACTAATCCATGGTTGTGGAGCTCAGACTTTTAGGACGTTGGCACGAAAGACTAAAAGCAATAGTTGTTTCCAGTTAATGCGAAACCGTAGACTGAAAGAAAAATGAATGGATGTAAGTCAAATTATGATTTCCTGGTCTTGATATCAAATTTTCTCGTTGTAAACTGGATTTTGAAGGCTAAATAATTCCTCTGAGTAAATGGTATCATGGCTGAGACTAAGAACTACAATTATATCTACTTAGAGCCAAACCCGAAGCTAAAACAAAAATAAAAGGGCTGAAAAAAAAATACAGATACACACACACACACACACACACAAACATCTTGCCTTTTATATATATATATATATATATATATACATATTATCGATTTTCTGCACTATTGTAAGCACTGCAACCTTGAAACGTCTGAATATCGTTTCTTATGTCTTTGTCTGTGAGTGTATCAAATTTGTTTAAAATCGGACCACTCCTTCTATAACCTGATTTTTTCGATTATTGATTTTCGATATTTATCCGGCGTACCTCGACACAAAACCTAGCTAAGAACACTCGCAGACGCTTATTGTACAATTATGTAAATTTTCAAAAAAGTCGTTTCAGCCGTTTCGGAGTCTATAGGTAACGGACGGACACACACACACACACACACACACAGAGAGAGACAAAGTTCCATTTATAAATAAGTTTAAATCGATGTCATGATAAAGAAATATTAGGCATTCATTGATCGTGCTACTTTCGATTGAAATTTATATTTCACGGAAAATAGATGTTTCAAGTTCAGTAACCGTTATTATGGTGCAGTGGATATCGGCTGGGAACGAGAAATCAAAGAGCCGAGTTCGAATTCCAGTTGAATTCGTTGCGTTCACTTACGTGCAAATACCATTTGGAAAAGTATTAATCCGTCATTTCTCTCTCTAGCTATGGGTTAAATAGCAGGACAGATTGAGTTCTATAGTGTTGGTTGACAACCAGTCTACCGCAGAAAGTAATAGCAATCTACTGCGCGAAAATCAGCCACCTAGTCTTTCGAGACATGAACGCCCAGGCGTGTATCATGTATGGCACTTGACTGACTAACTGAACCATTATTGCTCTTTCCATCATAGAAGAGGGTTGATTAGCCAGTACCACTTTTGGCTAAAATCTATAAAATACTTTTATAGGAAAATACGTTTCTCAATCCACTTTTATTACTATTTCCAGTATTGAAGAAGACTTCCTTTCTAACCTTTCTTTCAAGTTGTATGGAACTTCAAAATCTTGATTATATCATTAAGGTTTTGCTAAAAACAACAAAGATTACGATACTCGTCTGAAAAGAATTGAGAAGAAGAAATTATGATGGCATACGTAACATAACGCACAAGTCTGGTACATTTTCAGGAAAGTAGCGATGGTGTCTTGAGAAATAAAAGATTGATCAAGTAAATAACTATTTGTTCATTGCCCAGACCTGCTTGGAGCCCATTACACCTGCAACAGATGAAGTCTTAGAACTACAAAAGACGCAAAACTTGTGTCTAGCTCAAGGCAAATTAGTCAGGAAAAGAAATGAAGTAAATTGATGTTGACAAAAGTAGAAAGAAATGTATAGGGAGATGGCTTTCAGGGATAGTGCAGTCAAGTAATAAAATATCTTGGTGTTTAAAAATGTTAAAATAATTACAAAACAATGCAAGAAGTGCAAGTGAAGGTATATCCATTTTTTACAATAATCTAGGCGGGAAAATACATCTTTTAGATGTATATTGTCGTAGAAGGATCGTTAAAAATAGTTGTTTATGTTGTGAGTTCAATCTGCGTTGGATGGGAGGTCTTTTTCTTGTAACACAGTGACTATAGCCTTGTACCAGACTAAGATAGATGTAGTAAATAAGTTGTAAGTCTGGTATAGAACGATATTTGGCAAGATGGATAAATTTTGATCTTTATGTAGTCAGGTCCGTTTGAGTTTCAGAGCTTTTCGCTATTGTGTCAAACATAGTAATATATTTTTCTTTTTCTTGATTTTCTCCACCAGTAACAGAATTATTGTTTTTCACTATCAACTTGTTCTATGGACGGTGTCATAATCACTGAATATGGCTCTCTACAGTTTCCTATTTTTTCGTTCTTAGCAATGTTTGTCTTCTGTTCCTATTACATTCAATATATTCGGTAGTGTTAAATTTTCCATTATATATCCAAGAGATTTCAAATGTCTTTTTTCTGATTCTGCGCATAAGTGTAAATTTTGCTTCCATTTTCTTTATAACTTCCTCTGTCTTGGATATGGCAATAAACTGCATCCGTTAGCAGGGTCACTGATGGGGAGGTTTTTAAGGAACATAGAACCCTCTCTTTGTTGACGTTGCTCCCTGGTCCACTCTGATCCAGAGTTGTAGTACTTGTTAGGGTCCCAGTTATGGACAAATAGTAAACACCCAAATTTGTGTCACAACATAATGAAAGTTTTAAAATCCATATTTATAGTGAAAATACTATGTTATAAGCAACATTATAATTTCGGCATGAAAAGATTTGATATGCCGTTAATCAAACAAACACATGAACTAAAACTTCTTTATTTCTTACATGTTCTGTCCATGGCATTCTAGATATTCTTTTATAGAATCACATTGCTGTTGCTTCTGATCTCTTCATATGTAAGGAGATTGGACATCATTTAGGAGCATTGATAACATATAAGAGTTCAGAGCTAATTTCTTAGTTTCTAACGAAATTTTTCTCCTGATTTATAAATTTTAAAAAGTTTTTGTAATGCATTTTTTTGAAATTTAAGCGTAGCTTTGGATTTTGGTGTCACATTTTTCATCTCTTGTTAAACTACTTCTCAGATGTTTAAACTTCTTTAGTTTTATGATTTTGCCATTTTCAATTCTTAATTCGATTTTGGGTTTTGCTACTTCCTGACGACTGTATATTCCGTTTCTTTTTTGCAATTAGAGGTCAGTCTTAAATTCTCGCATGTAAAGCCAATGATCTTGATCAATATATACTACATTTACCTTAGTCTAGGACTAAAACACTACTGAAGTAACAGCTTATCAAGCTAGATATTTTTAATGCATTCACGCACCCGTGTTGATATGTATAGATTATTTATTAGTAAGATTAAAACCTTGTTGTGGTGCAGTGGAACGAGAATTCAAAGAACCGTGTTCAAATTCCAGTTAAATTCGTTGCATTCACTTACGCCCAAATACCCTTGAGAAAGGTATTAATCCGTCTCTTCCCTCAAGTTATGGGTTAAATAACAGGGCGGATTGGGTTCTTTTGTTCTACCGCAAAAAATGATGACAACCTAATGCGAAAAAATCTTCTGTCCAGTCAGTCATGTATCTTTCGAGACATGATCGCCCAAGCATGTATCATGTATGACACTTAACTGACTGAGTTAGAGAGGGCATGTTTGGCAGCCATGCTTAGGAAATCAACCTCACAGATAATTTTGATATATAACCAATTGAAATTTCGCAAGTTGAAAATCCTTTTTTATTGTATTGGAATTTCTTTTTTTTATATTTTAAACTTTTTTGCGCGAAAACGTTATCATTCTTTTCGCCAGTTCTCTTGTTCGGCTTCCGAATTATCTTCATTGCCTCACATGTAGTGTGAAAATCAAATCCAGTAATTCAATTTATTGGAACATCTCTGACAGTGTCAGGTGGGACGTGGAACACAGATTAAAGCGGGCGCAATTTTAATTCCGTCTTACGCAAGATGCAGAGTCGAGAGAATGAAAGGCCGTCTCTATGGTTGCGAGCGGACATTAACGCGGACAAATGATTTCACAAAGAAATTTCGTTTCCATTGAAACGAAATTATTGCGGAAAAGAGAAAAAAAAAACTGGACGTCGTATGGCCTATTTGATATTCTCAATCATGGTATCTCGGTTTCTACGTATTTCGAATTAATTGCTTGTTTTTCATCATTTCAACCCAAGTAAGGCATTAATGCAACTAAGACGCAAGGAGGTTACAGAGAGTGAAAGTAAAAGATAAGACCGGAAGGAAAGAACAAAAGATGAACAGGGTTCAAGAAAACAGAAGAAGGCAAATTAAAGTTGCATTTAAATTAATTTTTGAATATTGCAATTATCAAAGAAGAAATAATTCGGAAGAGAGTTCCACAGGTGGGAAGTGCGAAAAAAGAAACTATTAGAGTAAAAGTGGTGATTACATCTAGTTAGTTCAGCAGTAAAACAGTGAGACCTAATTGGCAATCTAGTAGCACGCGTAAATTCATCTAGTCGAGCCACCAGAAAAAAGCTCATCAGAACAGCTACTAGGAAAATATTTGTAGAAAAGACAAAGAGAAACCACATCATATCTTTGAAAAAGAGATTGAAGTCGAGATGCCAAGTCAGGACCGATTAAATGACGGACACTTAATTGAATTTTGTCAAGAATTTAAATATAATTAGTACAATTGGCGATTGAATTTGTTATCTCAACAGTAAGACGGTGGGACTTAGATGATTATATTTGGATACTGTGCATCAGTTGTCTGAATGCAACCTTTCTATAAGAACTCAAGGAGAAAGTTGAAGTATTCTATAAAATCTACGATTTCACTGTTGCTTATATCGGTAGACAAAAGAGTTCCAATTAAATAAGCGCAAATGAGTGTTAAGGGAAAATATGAACATTAACCGGATATTATAAATTATTTGCCTTGCAGTAGATACAGGGTGCTGCATAATGTTCTTGCAGAATTTCCCATAAAAATGAGTTTATTGGAAGCTAAATTTAAATCCTCCTTCGAAGGAATTCAATGGGATGTTTCTTTTTTGCCGACTGACTAACGAGTAGTACTGTTCAACAAGCAATAGTCAATACGATATACTTGACGCAATTTGTTCAGATTACATGAACTTTCAATAGGCTTTATATAATTCATATATGCATTTTTCTCAGTACACTGCTGACACAAACGCTTCTCTAGTTTATTTAAATCGTAGGAATTAATAGACATTATTGTACTATAGACACTGAATTACGTGTTATTCTTCTCATAAACTGTGGGTCCTGCCAAAGCTTCAGAAATCAGTTCCGCCTTACTATTTTACGAATAGCTGTGATAAGAAACGAGAAAAGAAGGGCTCATGCATTTCCTGAAAAAGAATCAAAGGCTAAAGCTTGGCAGGAATTTTAACTCAGCCGGCTGGAATTTCATCGTGCAGATAACAGTTACGCTTCTCTCTCTCTCTCTCTCTCTCTCTCTCTCTCTCACACACACAGATATATACCTATGAATATCGAAAAGGGATGACCATTTTTATATGATTAATTTAATTATCTATTCATTCTTTATGGGTTATTTAAGACTGAAACATACGAAGATGGTATGAAAACTTCATAGACTAACTATCAGTGAGTTATGCAAGCGCAGTAAAAGCATCCATGCATTAATACTAACTCTACTTCTTGACATTTGTATCATTACTGTCCAGATCTGAAGGTAGACCGAAGTGTTCATGGTCTTTGTATGAAGAAGTGACGCTAGAGCCGTGAATTCTTGCATGTATTTATTCTTATTTTACTTATTAAGAGAAGCGTTCTTGTCGTCCATGTCTGAAGGTAGACCGAATTGCTCATGGTTTTTCTATGAAAAAGTGACGCTAAAGTCGCGAATTCTTGCATGTAGTTATTCTTATTTTATATATTAAGAGATACGTTCTTGTTGTCCAGGTCTGAAGGTAGAGTGAAGTGTTAATGGTCTTTGTATGAAGAAGTGACACTAGAGACGTTAATTCCTGCATGTATTTATTCTTCTTTTAATTTTTAAGAGGTACGTTCTTGCTGTCCATGGCTGAAGTTGAAACAAAGTGTTCATGGTCTATGTATGAAGAAGTGACGCTACAGCCGTGTATTATTGAATGCGCTTATTCGTATTTTACTTATTAAGAGATGCGTTCTTTTGACGATGCCTGAATGTGGACCGAAGTGTTAATGGTCTTTGTATGAAGAAGTGACGCTAGCGCCCTGAATTTTTGCATGTATTTAAACTAACTTTACTTATTATGAGATGCATTCTTGTTGTCCATGTCTGAATGTGGACCGAAGTGTTAATGGTGTTTGTATGAAGAAGTTACGCTAGAGTCGTGAATTCTTGCATGTATTTATTCGTATTTTACTTATTAAGAGATACGTTCTTGTTGTCCATGCCTGATAGTGGACAGAAGTGTTCATGGTTTATCTATGAAGAAGTGATGCTACAGCTGTGAAATGTTACATATATTAATTCTTACTTTACTCATTATCAGCTACATTTTTTTCTGTCCATGTCTTGGTGTGGTTTGAATTGACCTTGGACTATGATCGAAGGAATGACGCTAAAGCCGTGAGATCTTAAATGCATTAATTATTATTTTACTTATTAAGAACTGCATTGTTTCTGTCTAGGGCTGAAGGTGGGCCGAATTTTTCATCGTCTATGTATGAAAGAGTGATGCTAGTCACGTGAAAATTTGCATGTATTAATTGTGATTTTATTTAATTATGTAATTCTGATTTTACTCAATAGCAGATACATTTTTCTGTCCAGTGCATTTTTAGGTAATACGTGATAATAGAGCCATTATATCTTGCATGACTTATTTCTAACTGTTTGTATCAATAACTGAATTAATTAATTCTCTCTAAACTTGCAACTGAATGTTTAAAGAAGACTATTTCGTACGTTTCGTCTACGGCTATATCATGTTGAATACACCGGTTCCCGTCCAATCACCGAAGTAAAGTAACATCGAGCTTGCCTAGTACTTAAATGGGTAACCATTTGGGAATACCAGGTGCTGTAAATGTAAGGACTAAGTATGGTCCACCGGTTCCTCCAGGTTTGGGGGTTGGGTGAAGAGCTAACAACACTGTCCCGTAAAAAACAGTTTGTTACAGAAACAGCAACAAAAAGTTGCTGCCCTATGCACCATCTGGATGTGATGGATAAATGATGATGACGATGATGATGATTGCTGCCCTATGCACCATCTGGATGTGATGGATAAATGATGATGACGATGATGATGATTGCTGCCCTATGCACCATCTGGATGTGATGGATAAATGATGATGACGATGATGATGATTGTTGCCCTATGCACCATCTGGATGTGATGGATAAATGATGATGATGATGATTTATTACGTTTATCACAAAAGTTATCAACAGTTGCTGTTTTGTCATTGTCACTGCGATACTACTTTCCAGCGACGCATATTTTATGTTGGGAGAACAATTCATAGCAAAATAATGAGGTTATCAACCAGCTCAAAGGCACAGTGACGCACAACAGACATTGTTTTTTGGTATTTGTTTAACAGGAGAAATGACGTCACGAGTGCGTGTTATACGTTGTCTAAGCATCCTTTCACGTGTAATATTTCTTCTTCTATGTGCCTTATCCCTTCAGGACGTAGGCGATCATGGCTTTCCACGTTTCCCTATCTCTGGTGGTTCTTAGCACGCGATCTCCTGTTGCATCATGCAACCCTCGTTCCATCATTCACCTGATTAGGACCTTCAAATATGTTATCCGTTGCTTTCCCCTGTCTCTTTTTTCCTCTATCTGTCCTGTTAGTATCAAGTTCTCGAAGCCCTCCTTCCTCATTGCATGTCCCAGGAATTTCAGCTGTCCCATTCCTGATGCTCGATATTAATTTCCTTTTCGTTTCTATCGTTTCCAAAACCTCATCATTGCTCACATGCTCGATCCATGATATTCGCAGCATCCTTCTGTAGAACCACATTTCAGTTGCTTCAAGTTTTTCCTTCATTTTACCATTACCAATTCGTTGCATTCACCTACGTGCAAATACATTTGGGAAATGTATTAATTCTTCTCTTCTCCCTTCAGCTATGGGTTAAATAGCAGGATAAATTGGGTTCAATTCAATGGTAATATGACACAAGCTTGAGTTTAAAGTGCGATAGACTAAGGACCAAAACTGCACAAACACCCTCTGATTTTTTTTCTTTGGGACATGCTTCTAGCAGCAGAAAATTATCCTTGACTATTCCGAAGGTTAGATATTACCATAAGGGACGCCCCTCAAGAGCTCTAGAACATTATATTAAATGACTTATCGTTAGTTCATAATTGGAGTAAAGTCGTATAAATGTCAAGGAAAAAAATGGTGGGTTTTTTTTTCCGAGCTGAGGTGGATAGAACAATGTTGAGCAACTGAGTGATCTTCACGATCGCCAGACTTGACAGCACCAGGCATTTCCTTCTGGGTGTATGAAAAGGTTATGTTTATAGACTCACACCGAAAACAATTGCTGAACTGAAAAAAAAACAATTTCTGTTGGATTTTTGGAAATTAATATAGAAAAGTGTCAGATGATTTGTAGAATCGTTGAAGATAACGTTCAGCGTTTTTTTTTTGTATTTTTGTTTTTTGTTTTTTTTATAACACGAAGGGGATTCATTTTGAACTTGTTAAATAGTTTTTAATTATAACATATCTTGATGTAGCAATATTTATAAATTTTCTTAAAATATTTTTGAAAAATTTGTTCAATAAAAGTTGATAAATGAAAAACCGGGGTTACTTTTATCCACACGCCTACTCAAGCAAAGGTGACACAACTTCTGGAATGCTTCCTTCGCCATATTTACCGGTCGTAAATCTGTGGGAGACATATCGCTGTTTCCGAATTCTTCAAACTCTGTTGAGTTGTTGCCGTTTTGGTCTTATATTCTAAACCAAGACAAAGACAATGCAACAATGAATACATTCCCCGTCCACGAGTTACTCACAAAGTGAGTGGTGGGGATGGAATCCCAGTCATAGTTTTGAAGAATTGTGCCCCTGAACTCTCCTCTATCCTTTCTAAGCTCTACAACCTCTGCCTATCTTCCTCCTGCTTTCCTGCCTGTTGGAAGTCTTCTTCTGTGGTTCCAATATTCAAGAACACTGGTGAATCATCGGACCTCGCAAATTACCGCCCCATCAGCCTTCTTCCGATCTTCGGCAAAGTGTTCGAAGCCATTATCAATGCCGAGGTCGTTCAGCATCTTACAGCCCACGGGCTCCTCTCGGACAAACAGTATGGCTTCCGCTTCACCAGGTCCACTGCTTACATGCTAACGACCATCACAGAGTATATATACCAGGCTCTCAACAAGAATGGTGAAGCCCGAACCGTCGCCTTGGATATCTCTAAAGCATTCGACAGAATATGGCATGCCGGCCTTCTACGGAAACTGCGAAGCTATGGCATAACTGGACTTTTGTTGGACTTAATCCGGTCATTCCTCTCTAACCGCACACTGAAGGTGGTATTAAACGGACATGCCTCCCAGAACTACCCTACAAACGCGGGTGTACCACAAGGCTCTATCCAATGTCCTACGCTCTTTCTAATCTATATCAATGATCTCCCCGATACCATAAGACCACAAGTAGGCATGTTCGCCGATGATACCACAGTTTACTCTCGCCTCGATCAAAAATCTGGTGTAGATGACAAGGCGACCCTCGCTGCCGAGTTTGAGAAGGATCTCCAATCCGTGGTGGATTGGGGTAAGAAAGGGCTCGTTAAATTCAATTCTTCCAAAACGAATCTGCTGTCAATTAACCACCACAGACGACCGCACCTCCCTCCCATTAGCATGGAACAGGCCTCCCAGAGAGTAAATCACTACGCCTGCTTGGCCTGACACTCTCAGCGGACCTCAAGTGGAATAACTATGTCGAATCCATTACAAAATCCGCAGCTATGAAAGTCGGTTCTCTGTGCAGGGCCCGGAAATTCTTTCCGCCTGAATCTATCCTGCAATTATATAAATCCACCATCCGCCCGTGTATTGAGTACTGCTGCCACATCTGGTCGGGTGCCCCTTCTATTCTCCTCGGGGTTCTTGACAAAATACAGCGAAGAATCTGTAATGTGATTGATACCGACTTGGCTGACCGCCTGCAGTATCTCTCTCACCGGCGTGACGTGGCTTCCCTGTGCTTCTTCTATAAATACTTTCATGGCTTCTGCTCTGACGAACTTAAATCACTGGTGCCTCCTAGATGTGAATTTGCACGAGATACTAGATTGGCAACTAGGTCCCACCCTTTTACTGTGAAACCGATGAAATGTAACCGCAATTTCTACTCCAACAGCTTCTTTCCTCGCACTTCCCGCCTGTGGAATTCTCTACCGCATGCTTGCTTCTCCGACGGCTACAACCTCCAGGAGTTTAAATGTAAGGTCAATAGACACCTCCTAACACACTAACTCACACCCACTCTCTCTAACTCTCTCCCTATGTACATCCTAAGTCGTCTATCATCCTCCTTCTGACAATTCCTATACCCAATCCCTCTATGTAACCCCCTGCGCTATAGTGGCAATGGAATGCCTTGCTTGGGGTGACACGATTAAAAAAAAAAAGTAACTTATTCGCCCCTCTCTCTGTATGCCTTCCGAACCAGCGCCGTATACATGAGTCAAAAGTAATAGATAACATACCAAAACGTACATTCAGAACATAATAGCGAATAATTTTTTGCAGAAATGTACAATGATATGAAACATGACAATTATTATTCCCCAACACTGGCATAAATGTATAAGGTGTAAACACCAGCTCCGGATTCTACCCAGTGTTGATATCCTCAATATCTCCTAAAGTCAATTTTACGAGTTGGCTCATTTTATGTAACTTATTCTAGTGATGTGCGTTGTGGTGCAGTGGATATCGGCTCGGAACGAGAAATCGGAGAGCCGAGTTCGAATTCCAGTTGAACTTCTTGCATTCACTTACGCGCAAATACCCCTGGGAAAGGTATTAATCCGTCTCTTCCTTCCAGTTATGGGTTAAATAGCAGGACAGGTTGGGTTCTATAGCTTTGGCTGGCAACCAGTCTACCGCAGAAAGCAATGGTAACCTACTGCGGGATAATCTTCTGCCCAGTCAGTCATGTCTCTTTTGAGACATGATCGCCCAAGCGTGTTTCACGTATGGCACTTAACTGACTGATTCTAGTGATATATCATTCTTTATGACACCTGTCGCCGGAAAGTAAAATGCAATTGTCCAAAGCTGCACACGTGACTGTTGCATTTTTGTTTTGTTTGCTCCTTCTGCACAAATGCGCATGGGTATTTGGAAATATTTTTTCGTTTGATCTTTGGAAAACTCACAGAATTGCTCATTTCTTTGTATATGTTGTGGCCTGTTAGAGCCAGAAAGAAAGACACGTAAAGCAAGAAGGTAGGTTTAACCAGTGAGTTAGAATAACAGAACATATCTACAAAGAGTGTTAGTAATCAAATAGAAGTGGGCGTCCGAACTGCCCAGTTACACTGCGTCTCGACTGCTTTACGATTAGCTCAGATCAAGAAATTGGAGACTGTTGACATGACAGTTATTATTTCAGCAACACTGGCATAAGCGCATAACATGTAAACACCACGCCCGGATTCTATCCCGGGTTGATATCCAGAATATCTAACAAAGTCGATCTCTCGAGTTAGCTTATTTCATGCAACTTATTATAGTGATATATCATTCTCAAATTTTTATTAGGTTTGAGGCCTTTTTTATTCATACTATGCTGTTTTTTAGTGGAGGCACCTAATATATATATATATATATATATATATATATATATATATATATATATATATATACTCTCAGCTATTGGGCGTGTATATTGATAATATACACGCTAAAAAGTCTGTCTTCTTCTCCATAGCTCAGAGATAGAATCACCGACTGACGCCAATTCGGTCGGGTTTCAATCCTGGGTAAAAAGCAATCGGATGTCTAACCGTACTGATGAGCTGTGATACAGCGAAACAGATCTGTCTGCGAATGACTATTTACGCTCTCACATCCTGATTGAGCATACTGGAAGAATGGTAGACTTTGAAAAACAGTAGCTACTCTAGCATATACGTACCGTTCATTCAGCAATTAATTAGAACATTCTCAGATATTGGGCGTGTATAATGATAATATGCACGCTAAAAAGTCTGCCTCCTTCTACCGAGCGCCCATAGCTCAGAGGTAGAATCGCCGACTGACGCCAATTCGGTCGGGTTTTATCCTGGGTAAAAAGCAATTAGATGTCTAACCGTACTGATGAGCTGTGATACAGCGAAACAGATCTGTCTGCGGATGACTATATATATATAAGTTTATAAAGGAAAACTCAACACGTCATATTAGTTATAAACTATAGTTCATTTCAATGAGCTTAATTAGCTCATATCATCAGACTCTTTTATTTATTTGTTTGTAATCTTATGTTTATTATTATTATTTCTATGATGTTCCCACTTCATTTTAAGAAAACGTTCATTCCGGCAGAACTTTTATGCCAGATGGAGGAAATATTGTAAAAGAGTCTGATTATATGAGCTAATTAAGCTCATTGAAACGAACTATAGTTTATAACTAATATGACGTAAGAAAACATAAGAAACGATGTTCAAAAGTTTCAAGGTTGCAGTTCTTACAATATTGCAGAAAATTGATAATATATATATACAAAAGCTTTCATTACACCCGAGCAACGCCAGGCTATACTGCTAGTGTGTATATAAGAAGAAAGAGCCAGAAAGAAAGTTCTGGGGAAGACGATAAATGACTTTATAATGTTGAAGTGTGAAGGAAGAAGAGAAAAGTTGAAGGAAAAAGAAAATAGATGCAGCAAAGAGCGAGATAAATGAGAGAAAAAAAATCAAATACAGAGTTGGTGAATGAGTGAGTGGCTGGGAGAGAACATGGGCATTAAGGCTTTAAACGACAGGATCACTTGCCGCTCGAACGCATCGCTTACGCACTTTTCTAGGGCCAAGCTCGATCGTAACGTAATTTCATGCGCTTCCAGCGCAGAAACATCACCATATCTGATTATATTGTTTCCATTTTTGGACAAGTAGCGGCCGCTACCTTCAGATGAGCCCAAACTAAACAAGATAAATCCACTAAACAGAAATGAATAAAAAGAATCCGCGGATATAGATGCCAAAAATAATCATTTTATTTGGCTTTGGTAGTTTCTGTCTTGCTAGAAAGCTTTCAGATTTGATAATAATGACGTTGTACAGTAAACGTGATTGGCTTGGAAATTCAATAGAAGACAAATAAAAATTTTGCTTGCGTTTAGAAAATCATCGTTTATTGCTATCTTTGAATTCCGCTCAGATGAAAAAGAAATGATCCTGTTTGTGGATGCAAGTTAAACTTAGACCTCATCTGGTGGCTGGGTCAGTTGTATTTTATCACCGGCCAAAATGAACTGCTTCTGAGCCCAGATAAACCTCCACTTTCCTACATATATTTTTACCGTATTTTGCCGTGTAATATCAGGATATTCTTCCTTTATTTGCCGCGTCGGTTTAGGACGTGGACGATCATGGCTCTTCACAATTCTTACTTTTTTAGCACTTTGTAAATTTTATCATTTTACTATCTCTGTAACACCCTTTCCGTTATTCATTCACACCAACAAGTAATCCATTGATTTTCTTTGTCTCTTCGATATGTCTTGTCAGTATTAAATTTCCCAACCCATCCTGCCATTTTATGTATCTAAGAAATTTCTTGCTTTCTTATTCTGAATATAAGCATTATCTTTTGTTTCCACTTTCCCCAAGACGTATTTTTCTTTGTAAAATAACAGGAATTATCAATGAAGAAAAGTAGCCTGAATTTCTGGGATGAGAAGTTAACATTATTTACATTTGGGCTAATATTTTCGTTGTTACAATCACAACCTTCCGGCCGTTTCACCATCCGACATTCTCAGAGTTTCAAAGTGAAATCTTTAATATATGTGTGTAGATTTTTCTCAATGTCTAGGTATATCTAGTTTTAGTTAATTGTTCTGTTATTCTTCTTCCATGTACCGTGCCGTATCTCTTCAGGACGTTGGCGATCATGGCTCTACACAACTTCCTCTCATTTTGCTATATCTCCTAAACCTTGTTCTGTTAAATATTTTATTTACACAAGCTCTTATAGGTAGCTTATGAATTGCTTATCTCTGTCCATCTTGCCTTCAATATGTCCTGTGAGTGTCAACTTTCCAAGACTTCTCTCCTCATTATGTACCCTGGACATATCAAATGTCTCTTTCTGATATTGGGCATATGTTCTTTTTGTTTCCATTTTCTTTAAAAACTTTATTGCTGCTACTCACGTGTTCAGTCCCTGGAATTCTCAATATCCTTCTGTAGAACTACATTTCTGTTGCCTAATCCTGAAAGTAAGCGGAGGATATAAATACTTGAACTAAAAAACATTTTATTTTATGAGAGGCTCAGTTACAAGTTGTAGAATCAAGAATTCTTAAAACATAATATTTATTTCATTCCCCCACCAATTTTCATATTTGAAATAACATTCGAATAATCCAGAAACTATACTGGTAGAAAACCGCTTGCAAACGGATAAAAACACCAGGATTCTTTACTGACGGCTACAGTCTTAACAACTTAAGATATGCAGATGACACGGTGTTGATACCAAAAAAAAGAATAATTTTTTGCTTTCATTTTTCTTAAGAATTCCTCGCTGCTTACGTGCTCAGTCCATGATATTCTCAGCACCCTCCTGTAGAACCTCATTTCTGTTTTTATTTTTTCGTTTTTTACTTCATGTTTAACGAAATGGTCAAGTATTCACTACCATACAAGAGGATTGACATTACATAGTAATTAAACACCTTTTTCTTTTGTTTCTAATGAAAAATTGTTGTTTCTTCGTTGCTTGCTTCGGTTTTGGAAGACATATTTTTTACTCTTCTAACAACTGTTAAAATTTCGGTGTTAGATTTTTTTCCTCTCTGTTAAAACATTTCCCAGATATTTCAACTTCTGCACCTGTTAGAATCTGACGTCTCCAACTGTTACTTTGCATTTTTTTATGTTTTTTCTCTTGTTGACAAAATCAATTCTGTCTTATTGGACTCTTCGAAGTAGTGTAATGTTTAGTAAGCTTGAATCACTTACAACTAAATAGTGAGTTCGATCCTCACTGGATTTCCCATACTTTTAGCCCTGTACTACGTCTAAGCTAACTTTAGAAGATCAGTTGTACACTTCGACGTGCTTTAATGGTTTGCAATCTTGTTTTGTTATATCAATTTACAACTGAGTAGTGAGTTCAATTTCCACCTTTTTACCACATCTATGCTACGCGTAGAAAATAATCATAAAATTTCTATTCTTACAATTGTTGGTTATTACTTTCTTCTTGGTTTCCTTTACCATCTTGACTAGAAGATTCTATAGTTTTCCTTTTCTGTCTGTCCGGCTATAATAAATCCTGAAAGGGACACTAGATCAGATAAAAAAATATAGAATAAGGTATTTTTAACACTTATTATCTGTTTTAACTTTTCCCCACATTTAACATCTGATTGAACTCACTCTCACCCTGTTTTTCATTTTTTTTTGCGCCATGATTGAGAAGATTCAGTCGCTTATAGCACTTTCACCTAACGACTCGAAATGAACCAACGGAACGAAAAGTCACTATCCCAAGAAACAAGATAAAATGATAATAAAAAAATATTTGTCACAAAATTTCAGACACAAATTAGTCTAATTATATCTTGTATTAATTATTGATGACAGTAATTATTGCTTAGCTCGTGTGCAGACATGTTTTTTTTAAAGTAATTTTCCAAATCTTTTGCTGAGTTGAAAAAAAATATAACGATTATGAATATACGATTTATCTCAATGGTAATTGGGTTCTTTGTTCATATAATGGTGCCTTCCTGAAGTAAATATCTTAATCAAACGAATGGCGTATATATATATATATATATATATATATATATATATGTGTGTGTGTGTGTGTGTGTGTGTATGTGTGTGTGGGTAGGTGGGGGATGTATCATAGCCTCTGAGACAAAATGGAAAACGATGTGTTTCGCCAACAACTGATGTGTTGTCTCTTTTAGACAAGATTGAAAGAGAAAATTATGTGTAAGGAAAATGCGCTGAAATTTTAAAGTAGAGGGGCAATAAATTAATTGAATGAAAAATCCAACAGATACAAAAGGCTCCAATATATATATATATATATATATATATATAGTCAACCGCAGACAGTTTCGTTTCGTTGTATCACAGCTTATCAGTACGGTTAGAAATTCGATTGCTTCTAGTCAGGATTTACAAAATCCGTTGCGAAATGGATTAACATCGACATAGTTTTAATGTATTTGTGTAAACATTATTTTTAATGGATACTCGTACGTGAGTAGATATTCTGTTTTGCTTTCTTTGTAATTTTTTTTTGTTATAATCAAACAGTATATTTATTTATATCTACTCGCCTGAATAATCGAGATAGCTTGTTAAGAGGATGCGTATTTCCCTTACAAGATTATTCAGGCCAGTAGATTTAAATAAATATACTGTTTGATTATAATAAACTGACTATTTACGCAAATACGAGTCTCCATTAAAAATAATATTTAAACGAACAAATTAATATATATATATATATATATATATTAGGTTGTTTCTTTTATTCTGACATGAAGAAGTTGAAAGCAACAGTCTCGGTGAAACGCGTCACTTATGTTTTTCCGAATTTGTTGCATTATCCACACACACACACACACACACACACACACACACAAAAATTAATTCAGCCATTATTATTGTGTATACCCGTATTTGAGACAGACGCTTCATTTATATTTTTACTTAAACGTCTATTAGTCTGCGTATGTGAGAAATTTTAATAAAGAAAATGTTTTATCCAGTAGGAATCGAACCTGCGCCCTCCTTTGTAGGAGAAATCACTGTTTCTTTAAAAAATTCTTTTTTGAGATAATAACGGCAGTGAATGCTGGACAATATCATCGAAAATGAGGACAAAACTGGAAGCAGCCGAAATGTGGTTCTACAGAAGGATGCTGTGGATATCGTGGACTGAGCATGCAAGCAACGATGAGGTGTTGGAAAGAATGGCAACAAAAAGGAAATTGATACTGAGTATCAGAAAGAAACAACTGAAGTTCCTAGAACATGCAATGAGGAAGGAGAACCTGGAGAACTTGATACTGACTGGCCAGATAGAAGGAAGGAGAGACAGAGGAAGGCAGCGGATAACATATTTGCAGGGCCTGATCAGGTGTATGACGGAAAGGGGGTTGCCAGGAGCAACAGAAGCAAACATACTAAGAGCCACAAGGGATAGGGATACGTGGAGAACCATTATCGTCTACGTCCTGAAGGGACATAGAAGAGGAAGTGAATAGTTTAGTGATACAAAGCTAACTAATTAACGCATAGCCTGAGGAGAAAATGTGCATTCGTACTTTTCTGAAGACTGTATTGCGTAAGTGGATATAACGAACCCAACGGGAAGTGGAACTCGATTCTTCGATCAACAATTTCGACGCATTATCTTTTACGTCACCTACACATCCAAGCATACAGCACCTGGTATCTTCAAGCTGTCATCCATCTAAGTATTAGCCAGGTTCAACGTTGCTTAACCGGTGGTCGTACGAGAATTGGTGTTTCAATGTGATGCGGCCCTAAGCCTAATTTCGTACGATTTTCAACAGTTATGTGCAATAGCAGTGCACACACACACACACACACACACACACACACACACACACACACACACACACTAGTGTTGACTGAAATTTTTCAAAACTTTGTCTTAAAACAACGGTTTAAAAACAAGTACGTCCCACAAGTTCTGAATCTATTATCGCTCTATGCAGTATTGATGGGGTTTTCCTTCCTAATCTCTTATTTAAAGTAATATGGAGTGCCAGTATCTTGATTATCTCATTATTTTATTTTCTATTTATGTGCTATCCATTTTAGTTGTTGCTGCTGTTGAAAGACCTCAAGTGATTTGGTTTCTGTTTTTTTGACAGCGTTCTTTGTGAATCTTTAGCGCCAGTCCACAAGTTTCGGAGAAAGAAAGAGAAGAATGCGTTCTAGAAGAAATCAAAGTACAGACTGGTCATGAATGGCAATGGTAATATTAGCCGTTTCATTAAAAGAAAACATTTGGTCATTTATTGAACGAACAGCCAGTACTGCTTCCAGTAAAAAATTTACAAAATTTTTCTCTTTAAATATTTTTTCAGTAAAACAGAGTTATGTAGTCTAGTAGTTGTTATTGCTCTTTTCACTACTGATGGATATTTTCTTCCTTGCCTTTTTGAAGCATTGTGGTATGTCAGCATTTTGAATATGTCATTGTTTTCTCTTCGAGTCACATGTGATATCAATTTTAGCTGTTGTGCTGTTAAAAGTCTTCAAATGAAAATAGTCACTTTAATAAATACTGAATTTAATAACTTCAAAAAAAATTCCAACTTTATTTGATAAACATTTTTATCACCGATGGCTTGTCTCAGCCAGACTAACGGACAACAACGCTCATTCAAAATGGCAGCTCTAAACTGATTCCAGGTCATTTGGAGTTCAACCACTCAGACGTCGTAGAAAGCACATCACGTGACTTGTCCTACCCAATCAGGTTCCAAAAACCAATTATTTTATTAGGAGCTTTGTTTACACAGAAATGTAAAAAAAATATATATTATGTACTGGATATGGTAAAAAAATGACGTCGTAGAAAGCACATCACGTGACTTGTTCTATCCAATCAGGTTCTAGAAACCGGTTATTTAATTTGGAGCTCTGTTTACACAGAACTGTAAAAAGAAATATCATATGTACTGAATATAGTAAAAAATGTGTAGGATTATTTTACTTGCTTCTGCTTCACTTATTGGGCATAAAATATAGTTTATATTCTAGAAGCACAAATGCAGACTCCAAACTTACAAGTAGCGCACCCTATTCGCCCACATTCGGAGCGATCACAATGAGCAACCCAATCAGAGTACAATGGAAGGGGCCTAGCTCTAGGTGAATTTGGCGTGAATTTTAGTATATATAAACTCTTTTTATTTCAGGGTGAATTAATATTTGGGAACTGAATTAACAGAAACGACCCGGCATTGCTGCTGTTGCTTGAATTTTATAAAACCCTTATTTTATGAAAATTTCCAGGAAGGTAGTTTTCTCCATTCCAGTTATCACTCTTCCCAGTATGGATAGAGATTTTGTTCCTTGCCTTTTTGAAGCAGTATAGAATGTCGGCATCTTTAGTATGCTATTGTTTTCTCTTCGAGTTGGATGTGATATCTATTTTAGTTGGTGTTCCTCAACTGATGTGGTATATGCTATTTGGCACAATGTTTTCTTTGCGATTGTGTAGCAGCAATTTACAATATAATTCACAGAACTCCATAGGTTTAAAAGCCATAATAGCTCAATATTATAGTTCCTATATTATATATCTCTTAAGTGCAGAAGAATGTGAAATGTAGAAAAAAAAAGGTGTTTGCTTGTTTAGAAAAGTGACTTTCGATATTTTGGTTGATTACGTGTCCTTGAATCTTTTACGATAAAAATATCCATTGACTTTTGGAGATAGATAATCGAAAGAATAACATTAAGGGAAAGAATTTCGTGTTCTATCGAAAGAAATTTTCTCTGATGCCGAAAGAAGCTTCCTGATGAATAACTGCGATAAAGATATTTTCTGTCCGTTCGAAAACACGCTTCTATCATTTCTCTTTCTTTCTTCTTCTTGTTTCGTGTGGTGGGACAAAGTGATGTTATGTAAGTAAATGACACGCATTTCTGGTGTTTACAAAGGCATAATCGGTGACTGGTTATGCAACAGCATATACTGTGCTTAGAAAATTTGAAAAGTAACCAAATAAATGAAAAGAGGCCTCGACGTGATGTAATGGTTAGTAAGTTTGTCGCGCTAAAACTGATAAGTAGTAAGTTGGTTCTTCACTGGGTTCCCTATACTTTCGGCCTTGCGCCATATCTAAACAACACTTCGGAAATGACCAAATGAACGAAAGGGGAAGAAGAGGTGTGTAGATGTCTACATATAGATATTTACTTCGCCTAACTTAGACTTGTGTAAGAAAACGATTGTTGCCCTTAAAAGCAAAGCAAATTGTTAGGAAACAAGAAAATTTCATTAGAAACAAAGAATTGAATACTAAACTTTTATGTAATCACTTCTATATGATAGTAAATGTTGGATAGTTTCCTCACAGATGAAGAGGGGACATGTAGTTTTACAGATGGATGCTGAGAACACCATGGATACAATTTGTGAGCGACAACAAAGTTTTAGAGAATGTAAAAACAAAAAAGTCATTTAAATACAAGATAAGAAACAGAGTTTTTAGTATCAGTTATGTGCTCTACGTGATACAAGCTGGGGCGATCATGTCTCTTTTGATTCATAACTAACTAGGCAGAATATTTTCTCGCAGTAGTTTACAATTTCCTTCGGTAGTAGACTAGTTGCCAACCAACGCTATAGAACCCAATCTGTCCTGCTATTTAACCCATAGCTGGAGGGAGAATATTCAACTGGAATTCGAACTCGGCTTTTCGATTTCCCGTCCACAACGCACATTCGACTGACTGACTGCCAGAGGAAACATTTTCTTTATTAAGATGTAATACTAACCGTTTAAAATAAAACTAAAAACGGTGAGTATATTTAAAATAGGAAGTGTCCAATTTCATAACATTTGAAGCAATATCTCATAAAAGCGTGTATGTGTCCAGCCCCCTTTTTTTTTTTTAGAGATATACAAAATCTTTTGCAAGTTAATCGATTTTTGAATAGATATGAAGGCAGCCATGTGTTTCCAAGAAAGTCTATCAGTAACTGTATAACACTTCTGGCATCTGATCTCTTTTTCACTCTAACTGAAGGAATTCTTTCAATTCCAAAAACACCACTCCTTTTTTAAATTGATTCATTCAGATTGCTTGCATTCTTTTGTGTGGAAGGCATAGCACGAAAAAACATCTGATTCTAACGATGTTTCACGTGCTGTTTTTTCTTGGTCGTCCGGCTAACTTTTAAAACAGCCAAGCATAGCGCATAGATAATATCGTAAATAATATATGACTAGTGGAATTTCCACGGAAGGATAATTATGATTTCCTGGAAAATTTTTACTTTGTCATACTACAAATGATAGTAACGTCTTCAAACATAAAGGTATTTGACAATAAAATAACGATAACACAGAGTGTAATTTTATTAAAATATTTATAAACGTAATATCCAAAGAAGCTACTTTACTGTAATCTTATATTATATTAAGCGGCGTATGCACAGACCATAACCAAAATTCTTTACGCTATTTTGTGAGAGATTTTGAAAGAGAATTTTTTTTTTGTTTATGAAAAATCATGGCTCTGTCAACAGAAAAGACCAACCGAGTAATGGCCAAAGGTGTACAGGCCAGAAATTTTGTTGTTAGGTCGCGGGATACGACAACCAACCTACCTATTTTTACTATATTGTACAGTACACACACATATACACACACACAATTACTGCTACAAACACCAGCTTAAGCTGCTATTACTACGGTAATACCATAGGCTCTCTTTTCCTACTCTCTCACTCTTTACTGCTCTTCCGTTTGGCAAAGGTGACAGAAAGGCTGAGGAGAGTAGCGCTTATAGATTATAAAAAGATAGAGGGGAAAGAAAAGCTCTTGTAGAGAGTAAGTGTGTTATCTTTCTTCAGTGGCGAAACGGACGGAGGAACTAAGTAACTAACTAAGTAACAGACTAACTAAGGAAGGGACAAGAAGAATTATTATATGATATTAACAAAAATCTGAAAATTTTCTCTTGCCATATTATTCACTTATTAGCTTACAGGAGGTACTTTTTTGTAATACTGCTGTTGGCTATTCTAAATAAAAATAGAACTGACAGGAAAACAATTATGTGATTTACTATTATAAAATGAGCTTATAAAGTAAATAAATTTAGGAAATTTAAAAACTAATGACTACATACGTTCACTTATTGTTCAATTCACACTTCTTTCCGCTTTATTGAACAGGAGTAGAGGTTTATCCCCTGTTTCTTGATTGGGTTTCCGGTTCCTTCTAAAGAATATTTCAGCTCTATACTTCTAACTTCTCAGCTTGAATTCTGAAATTTCGTTTACTAATCATCTACTTATTTTTTATTTTTTTCATTTTTTTTTCTCGATATATTTGTCTATTGTCCAGTACCCACTCCTCCCCTATCTTTCAAAAAGGAGTAAAAGTTCCCTGTTCCGGATAAGATTCTTGCTTTCTTCTAAAGCTTTTTTTTATTATTATTCTTCACTTCTAGTAGCTTCTCGTGTCTTAGTAGCATTATCACCTTGCTTTTTTTTAATGAATATACTAGCAGTATAGCCCGGCGTTGCTCGGGTGTAATGAAAGCTTTAAAACTAATCCATGGTTCTGGAGCCCAGACTCTTTGGACGTTGGCACGAAAGACTAAAAGCAATAGTTGTTTCGAGTTAAAGCGAAACCACAGACTGAAAGAAAAATGAATGGATGTAAGTCAGATTTTGATTTCCTGGTATTGATATCAAATAAGTTTTTTTCGTCGCAAACTAAATTTTGAAGGCTAAATAAGTGCTCTGAGTAAATGGTATCATGGCTGAGACTAAGAACTACAATTATACCTATTTAGAGTTAGTGTATCAAATTTGATTAAAATCGGACCACTCCTTCTTTAACCTGATTTTTTAGATGATCGATTTTCGATATTTATCGGGGGTACCTCGACACAAAACCTAGCTAAGAACACTTGCAGACGCTTATAGTACAATTGTGTAAATTTTAAAGAAAATCAGTTCAGCTGTTTCGGAGTCTATAGGTAACGGGGACACACACACACACACACACACACACACAGAGACAAAGTTCCATCTATAAATAAGTTTAGATTAAAAAAGAGAGAAAAACACAAAGTCATCCAGAAAAACACTACTAAATTCATTAAGAATATTGAGAAGAGTGCTGAAATCTAGAGGAGACATACTGTTACTTGATCTACAACGCAAGCCAGCATTGGTTACTGGTGTGAAGATTTAAAATAAAAAAATTCTTTAGTAGTACTTAGACTTTAAAGATACAGAAAAAATGTAATTAAAGTAATACCCCATAAAAATACTAGACTAATATTTTATCCATATAATAATTATATATTCACTACTATGCTCCATCAAATAATGAATCCTGGCAGGACTTCAAATTAAAGTCACCCAAAACGAAGGTATGTGATTTTGCATCTTTCTTAGAACGTTCGACCTTCTTGCGTGAATATGAACAATTCTGCTTTCTCTGCTTGTAGGTCGGATTTGACCAGTTACCAACCATCGCCCGACAAAGTGCAATTCATAATATTGAAACATGAAAGCTTTTGTGTAGCGATATAAAATGCTTTTATTATAATCATTTATGATAAAAGTATTGTAGCAATATATTGCTCTATTGAGCACTTTTTAAAAAATAAAAGTAAATGATACGAACTGTGGATTTTTACGCCATTTGTTTTTTCTCTTATGTGCTCTGTGTGTGTGTGTGTGTGTGTGTGTGTGTGTGTGTGTGTGTGTGTATGATAAAAATATTGCTTTAAGTGTTATGATGAAGCACACATATTCCTCACATAATGGACTCTCCCTCCAATATTAATAAGAGTTAACAGGAAGTTGACACGAGAAGTTCTTGGGAAGTTCATAGGAATCCTTAGAAGTTCTAGAGTTCTATTGAAGTTCAGTAGAACTATTAGTTAGTTCCAGTTTGGACCATAGTTGGAATAAGGCAGTTGATATTAGTCGGCAGTTAGCCGAATACTAAGGAGTCAACTTACAGTGGAAGATTACCAAGTTCCTAAAATTTTGGGTGCGTTAAGTCGATTAGCAACCGACATAGCACGATTATAACCTTCAGTGCGAAAACTCCACAACATTAAGATATGCTATATTTATGGGCAAAAAACTCAATCTCAAGGATAGATCGCATGAAAACATGAAAGTAGACGCTGAGGTCAACACCGAAGGGTGACAGGTGTTTTCTGCTTAAGCACAATCATCATGGCCAGAAATTTATTAAAAGAGTGCTCAGTGTCGAAGAGGGAGCGTTCATATGTACATCGTAGAATTAGGAATAAGCAATGCTTAGTGATTGTCAGTATCACACTTTAATACAATTTTCGAACAAAGTCTAAAACTCTATGTATGTTTGCTTGCTCAACCTACTCTCAAGGCAAATAATCTTTGTTGATGTTTTCAACTGAATTTATCACATGTAGATATATGCATATACAGATTTGTAAGGCAGATTCACTTTTCTTTCTTTTTTGATAATTTATATCTATCCCATTATCAATAGATATATATATTTAAGGTTAATTTTGACATCCAGTTTAAAGATTTACCAAGTAAGTAAAATCTTAAGAACTCTCACTAATTCTTTTGTTTTTATCTGTGGCATTAATACAGATGAAACTCTAATTTTTTCTTTTACTTCTGCATAATGTTTCAGTTCAGTGAGTTATGAACACAATTTACCTCAATATCGAACTTTGTATTTATTTTGCTATTGGAAAAATAGTCTTAATTCATTTTGTTCCAATTCGTCTTAATTTCAAAGCACATTACAAAAATTACATTACCGAAATGTAGTTTCAACAAATTTAATTATTAATGCAATTATTAAAAAATAGATTTCCAATAATTTATTAATTCTATTTATTTAATGATTCGTTTCTTTCAAGAGAATTTTATAATGTTATTAGGGTTCAGTTTGTCTCCAGTGTACCAATGAGGTAATTTCACTCACATTTTAAGGAATCAATAGGATTTCCCTTGATAACTTGAAACAAACTTGTTTATAAAACTGGAAATTGGCCTTTGTTAATATTGACTCTTTACTGGGATTGTGTTATGTTATAATAGTAGGAAATTTGCGCTCACTTTATGAAAACATCCAAATATTTAGTTTTCGTTGTTTTTCTTCTTTGGCATCGTTACAACACAGGGCATCAAACACCTTTTATTCATTATTTATTTTTTTAAAATTTGGTAGACGTATAACATATGTACCACTTTCCAGTGTAAAACAGGACCTGCTTAAAATACCATTCTTACACACTAAAATGTTGGATCCTGGCAAACAAATGAACTTCAATGATTTTAAGATGATTTACTTCTAGTTTGGGGTTTCTGCATTTCACGCACACCTATATACAGTCACCCCACATCAATACTTAATAGATATCCACAAATAGCCAGACCATATTACCCCACCTCACGTACAAGCATGTATCTATATATGAGTGTATAGTATATCACGGTTTGAGCCACGCATTGTGAATGAAAATGGGTAGACAAAATTACTCAAAAGGCATCGATATCCGTGTTGACACAAAGTTATAAGTCTTTATGGCCAATACTTTAAGTGTGCTGGCCTGGTTCAGATTATTATTATTATTATTATTATTATTATTATTATTATTATTATTCTATGTACCATGTCCCTTCAGGACGTAGGCAATCATTGCCTATCTGTAGTCGAACTTAATACACTTTCTGCTGTTACCACTCCCAAACCCTGATCTGTTATCCATTTAATTAAGCTCATCAAGTAGGTTATGCGTTGCTTTCCCCTGTCGCTCTTTCCTTCTAGTTGATCTGTGAGTATCAGATTTTACAAAACTTCCTTCCTCATTATATGTTTCTTGATGTTAATTATAAGTTTCATTTTCGTTTTTGTTGTGGATTCCGGGTGAGAAACCACACAAAATAATAAATAACAAAAAATATGGAGATAGAAAACGTAAGTTACATTGAACTAGATATACAAACTGGAACACGAGTTAATCAATTCAGGAGTACTATTAGTAGAAATAAATATATAAAGACTTGAAGAGAAAGAATATGTCCGGCTAATAAGACTATATCCAAACAACTCCAACTAACTCTGCACCAACTTACTGACCAAATAAGCAACACTTTACAACGGTATTTACCCACCTTACCACGTAAGGCGAGATGTGACACAAGGTCTTTTTAATGTGGGTCTTCCCGGCCATATATCCAGGCCAAAAATATGTCTATTTTTCCCCAGTCGTGTTTATATCCTTGGGCGGAACCACGACTGGGTTAGTGTTCTCTGCTCGAAAGCAGAGAGTGCTCTCCACCCGAAGGCAGAGTGCTGACACTGTCATAGTTGCAGAGGCAAATGCCAACTGCTTACAACGGTATTTACCCACCTTCCCACGTAAGGCGAGATGTGACACAAGGTCTTTTTAGTGTGGGTATTCCTGGCCATATAGCCTGGCAAAAAATATCTATTTTTCCCCAGTCGTGATTCTCCCCTTCGGCGGAGCCACAATTGGGTTATTGCCCTTTGTTCGAAAGCAGAGAACGCTCTCCATCCGAAGGCAGAGAGCTGACAGTATCATAGTACCAAGGCAAATGTCGACTACTTTACAACGGTATTTACTAACCTTCCCACGCAAGGTTAGATGTGACATAAGGTCATGTTATAGTGGGTATTCCCGGCCATATAGCTAGGCCAAAAAATGTTTGTCTATTATTACCGAGTTGTGAGTCTACCCTTCGGCGGAACCAGGACTGGGTTAGTGCTCTCTGCTCGGAAGTAGAGAGCGCTCTCTACCCGAAGGCAAAGAGCTGACAGTGTCATAGTCATAGTAGCAGAGGCAAATGCCAACTGCTTTACAACTTTAGTTCTCTGTATAGGCAGGATTATATGTACACATCAGGCGTGTCTATTCTTGTATACAAAAAGGGGCGATCCCACAACAGTTTTCATGCGCTCCAAAACCTTGTCGTTGCTTACATGTTCGATTTATGGTATCCTTAGCTTCAATGGATCGTATAAACTACAGGTGAGCTCTGTGGGTGCTGAACAAATAAAAATGTCTTGGAGAAATAAGCTGGAGAGGACTACGACATAACTTGCCTTTGTATTTCAAACAAAATGGTGCTGGTACTTAGAACCAAAAATAGATAGTGGAAATATCTAGGGTCCCTAATGAGGAAAGATGACTTAGAAAATATTACACCTACAAGGCATACTGAAGACAAGAGGGACATAAGAAACCAGTGAGAAACTTTTTCGCTCAACTCCTAAAGGGACACAGCTCATAGAAGATATTAGGTTATGCATTACTGACATATGATGTCATTAAAACTTCAAAGAAAATGAGGTTGTCTTATCCCTAACTCCTTCTGAACTAAATCCTAATTCTATCGTCTCAACTTATCTCTAACTTTTCAAGCACAAATTTTACATAAAGTACAAGTTGCGTAAGGCATTTGAGCACAAATGTTATTTTTTACTATAGAAACATATTTCATTTTATATTTTCTATATTTCAGAATTATCAATGGCAGACCCTATGCTTACGCAAGAAATGAAGAGGCACACAGTTATGGTGGCTATAACGGTTGAACATAGCAATTTAGAAAGAGTCAATAGATCATTCGTCTGCAAAATTCACAAGCAGTTAGAGGCCAAAGATGGAAATGTATCCTCAGTATCTAAACGCAAAAAACATTCCAGGCGCACTGATACCATTAGAAAACCTGAATTTATTCGGAAAGTACAGCAGATCATTGATAGCAATCCCAGAAGATCCATGAGGCCATTTGTTAAAAGGAATAATCTGAAATGTTCTCCACGAAGATATCAGAAGACTTACGTGACGAGAAAAGATCATTTTATGACAGTAAAGGTTAAGGAAAATCGCTTAATCAGATCTCAGAGGCTCTTAAACAAAATTAAAATATCCTGTACTCTCTGATTTCTAGTTCGAAGCCTATATCCACTGCACAACAACGCACATCCATTAAGTGGATTCTTCTTCCATGTACCCTGTCCTTTCAGGACGTAGGCGATCATGGCTTTCCACGTCTCCTTATTCCTTATACACCTTCTTCTGTTGCACCATGCAACCCTCGTTCGATCATCCATCTGATTAGGTCCTTCAAATATGTTATCCGTTGCTTTACCCTGTCTCTTCTTCCTTCTATCTGGCCTGTTAGTATCAGATTCTCCAAGCCCTCCTTCCTCATTGCATGTCCCAGGAATTTCAGCTGTCTCTTCCTGATGCTCAGTATTAATTTCCTTTTCGTTTCCATCATTTCCAAAACCTCATCATTGCTCACATGCTTAATCCATGATATTCGCATCATTTTTCTTCATCTTTCATTATATTGTCCAGCATTCACTGCCATATTGAAGGAGTGACAACATATAGCAATCCCCTATTCTCTTTGTTTTTAGTGAAATTGTTCTGTTTCTTAATACATTACTCAACTTCTGGAATGCTTCCTTCGCCATGCCAATTCGTCTTCGGATCTCTGTGTCGCACTTACTGTCTTCTGTTATAACATTTCCCAGGTATTAAAATTTTTGTACCTGCTTGATTCTAGTATCCCCGACCTGTATTCGACATATTGGGCTGCCCTATTTACTGATGACCATGCATTCGGTTTTCTTGTAGTTTATTTGTAGTGCTTTCTGATCACTCTCTTCAGCTACCTTCTGTAGGAGTTCTTGTAGTTTCCTTTCTGTGTCTGCTTTCAGTACTGTATCATCTACGTACCTTAGGTTGTTTAAATTGTGGCCTCCGATGACAAATCCAGGCATAACTTCTAGGGTCCTCAAAGTATTCTCGCTGTACAAGTTGAACAGACGCATCATTGTCTTACGCCCCTCTCTATCTTTGTATATCTGCTGAATACGTTACCTGTCCATATGCAAGCAGTTTGCTGCCAGTAAAGATTCGTTATTACTCTAAAGTCTTTTCCAAATATGTCAAGGTTGCTGAGCATCTCCATCAATTCTTTGTGACGTATTTTGTCAAACGCCTTCGCATAATCAATAAAGCACAGGTAAGTCCTTCTTCATTTGCCCTTTCAGAGAGCATCCTAATCATAAATATGGCGTTCCTTGTTTCAGTGTCTTTGACGAAACCGCAATGTTCTTGTCCTATCTCTGGCCTGATTCTGCTTCTCGCTCTAAATATATAGTGACAACTACATATCCTATTGGAGTCGAGGTTATTAAGTGAATATATAGGATAAAAACCCCCGAAGTGTAGTTGTCATTTGACTTGAATAGGTTATTCTAGTTACCAGTGAAGAATCTATTCCATATTGAAACAGTTCTGGTGAAGTATATGTCTGAGTGGAAATTCCTCCTTTCTAATGGAATATGAAGGGAATAAAGGACGAGTCGACTCACTGTACGTAGAGTGGCACATTCTAACTGTGAAGGTCAAAACGAAGGTATGTGATTTTGCATCTTTCTTAGAACGTTCGACCTTCTTGCGTGAATATGAACAATTCTGCTTTCTCTGCTTGTAGGTCGGATTTGACCAGTTACCAACCATCGCCCGACAAAGTGCAATTCATAATATTGAAACATGAAAGCTTTTGTGTAGCGATATAAAATGCTTTTATTATAATCATTTATGATAAAAGTATTGTAGCAATATATTGCTCTATTGAGCACTTTTTAAAAAATAAAAGTAAATGATACGAACTGTGGATTTTTACGCCATTTGTTTTTTCTCTTATGTGCTCTGTGTGTGTGTGTGTGTGTGTGTGTGTGTGTGTGTGTGTGTGTGTATGATAAAAATATTGCTTTAAGTGTTATGATGAAGCACACATATTCCTCACATAATGGACTCTCCCTCCAATATTAATAAGAGTTAACAGGAAGTTGACACGAGAAGTTCTTGGGAAGTTCATAGGAATCCTTAGAAGTTCTAGAGTTCTATTGAAGTTCAGTAGAACTATTAGTTAGTTCCAGTTTGGACCATAGTTGGAATAAGGCAGTTGATATTAGTCGGCAGTTAGCCGAATACTAAGGAGTCAACTTACAGTGGAAGATTACCAAGTTCCTAAAATTTTGGGTGCGTTAAGTCGATTAGCAACCGACATAGCACGATTATAACCTTCAGTGCGAAAACTCCACAACATTAAGATATGCTATATTTATGGGCAAAAAACTCAATCTCAAGGATAGATCGCATGAAAACATGAAAGTAGACGCTGAGGTCAACACCGAAGGGTGACAGGTGTT
Source organism: Ascarosepion bandense (assembly GCA_037127315.1). Taxonomy (NCBI): domain Eukaryota; kingdom Metazoa; phylum Mollusca; class Cephalopoda; order Sepiida; family Sepiidae; genus Ascarosepion; species Ascarosepion bandense. The sequence goes on along the minus strand of JBBBDQ010001395.1, from coordinate 3,743,999 downwards.
TTCTGCTTAAGCACAATCATCATGGCCAGAAATTTATTAAAAGAGTGCTCAGTGTCGAAGAGGGAGCGTTCATATGTACATCGTAGAATTAGGAATAAGCAATGCTTAGTGATTGTCAGTATCACACTTTAATACAATTTTCGAACAAAGTCTAAAACTCTATGTATGTTTGCTTGCTCAACCTACTCTCAAGGCAAATAATCTTTGTTGATGTTTTCAACTGAATTTATCACATGTAGATATATGCATATACAGATTTGTAAGGCAGATTCACTTTTCTTTCTTTTTTGATAATTTATATCTATCCCATTATCAATAGATATATATATTTAAGGTTAATTTTGACATCCAGTTTAAAGATTTACCAAGTAAGTAAAATCTTAAGAACTCTCACTAATTCTTTTGTTTTTATCTGTGGCATTAATACAGATGAAACTCTAATTTTTTCTTTTACTTCTGCATAATGTTTCAGTTCAGTGAGTTATGAACACAATTTACCTCAATATCGAACTTTGTATTTATTTTGCTATTGGAAAAATAGTCTTAATTCATTTTGTTCCAATTCGTCTTAATTTCAAAGCACATTACAAAAATTACATTACCGAAATGTAGTTTCAACAAATTTAATTATTAATGCAATTATTAAAAAATAGATTTCCAATAATTTATTAATTCTATTTATTTAATGATTCGTTTCTTTCAAGAGAATTTTATAATGTTATTAGGGTTCAGTTTGTCTCCAGTGTACCAATGAGGTAATTTCACTCACATTTTAAGGAATCAATAGGATTTCCCTTGATAACTTGAAACAAACTTGTTTATAAAACTGGAAATTGGCCTTTGTTAATATTGACTCTTTACTGGGATTGTGTTATGTTATAATAGTAGGAAATTTGCGCTCACTTTATGAAAACATCCAAATATTTAGTTTTCGTTGTTTTTCTTCTTTGGCATCGTTACAACACAGGGCATCAAACACCTTTTATTCATTATTTATTTTTTTAAAATTTGGTAGACGTATAACATATGTACCACTTTCCAGTGTAAAACAGGACCTGCTTAAAATACCATTCTTACACACTAAAATGTTGGATCCTGGCAAACAAATGAACTTCAATGATTTTAAGATGATTTACTTCTAGTTTGGGGTTTCTGCATTTCACGCACACCTATATACAGTCACCCCACATCAATACTTAATAGATATCCACAAATAGCCAGACCATATTACCCCACCTCACGTACAAGCATGTATCTATATATGAGTGTATAGTATATCACGGTTTGAGCCACGCATTGTGAATGAAAATGGGTAGACAAAATTACTCAAAAGGCATCGATATCCGTGTTGACACAAAGTTATAAGTCTTTATGGCCAATACTTTAAGTGTGCTGGCCTGGTTCAGATTATTATTATTATTATTATTATTATTATTATTATTATTATTATTCTATGTACCATGTCCCTTCAGGACGTAGGCAATCATTGCCTATCTGTAGTCGAACTTAATACACTTTCTGCTGTTACCACTCCCAAACCCTGATCTGTTATCCATTTAATTAAGCTCATCAAGTAGGTTATGCGTTGCTTTCCCCTGTCGCTCTTTCCTTCTAGTTGATCTGTGAGTATCAGATTTTACAAAACTTCCTTCCTCATTATATGTTTCTTGATGTTAATTATAAGTTTCATTTTCGTTTTTGTTGTGGATTCCGGGTGAGAAACCACACAAAATAATAAATAACAAAAAATATGGAGATAGAAAACGTAAGTTACATTGAACTAGATATACAAACTGGAACACGAGTTAATCAATTCAGGAGTACTATTAGTAGAAATAAATATATAAAGACTTGAAGAGAAAGAATATGTCCGGCTAATAAGACTATATCCAAACAACTCCAACTAACTCTGCACCAACTTACTGACCAAATAAGCAACACTTTACAACGGTATTTACCCACCTTACCACGTAAGGCGAGATGTGACACAAGGTCTTTTTAATGTGGGTCTTCCCGGCCATATATCCAGGCCAAAAATATGTCTATTTTTCCCCAGTCGTGTTTATATCCTTGGGCGGAACCACGACTGGGTTAGTGTTCTCTGCTCGAAAGCAGAGAGTGCTCTCCACCCGAAGGCAGAGTGCTGACACTGTCATAGTTGCAGAGGCAAATGCCAACTGCTTACAACGGTATTTACCCACCTTCCCACGTAAGGCGAGATGTGACACAAGGTCTTTTTAGTGTGGGTATTCCTGGCCATATAGCCTGGCAAAAAATATCTATTTTTCCCCAGTCGTGATTCTCCCCTTCGGCGGAGCCACAATTGGGTTATTGCCCTTTGTTCGAAAGCAGAGAACGCTCTCCATCCGAAGGCAGAGAGCTGACAGTATCATAGTACCAAGGCAAATGTCGACTACTTTACAACGGTATTTACTAACCTTCCCACGCAAGGTTAGATGTGACATAAGGTCATGTTATAGTGGGTATTCCCGGCCATATAGCTAGGCCAAAAAATGTTTGTCTATTATTACCGAGTTGTGAGTCTACCCTTCGGCGGAACCAGGACTGGGTTAGTGCTCTCTGCTCGGAAGTAGAGAGCGCTCTCTACCCGAAGGCAAAGAGCTGACAGTGTCATAGTCATAGTAGCAGAGGCAAATGCCAACTGCTTTACAACTTTAGTTCTCTGTATAGGCAGGATTATATGTACACATCAGGCGTGTCTATTCTTGTATACAAAAAGGGGCGATCCCACAACAGTTTTCATGCGCTCCAAAACCTTGTCGTTGCTTACATGTTCGATTTATGGTATCCTTAGCTTCAATGGATCGTATAAACTACAGGTGAGCTCTGTGGGTGCTGAACAAATAAAAATGTCTTGGAGAAATAAGCTGGAGAGGACTACGACATAACTTGCCTTTGTATTTCAAACAAAATGGTGCTGGTACTTAGAACCAAAAATAGATAGTGGAAATATCTAGGGTCCCTAATGAGGAAAGATGACTTAGAAAATATTACACCTACAAGGCATACTGAAGACAAGAGGGACATAAGAAACCAGTGAGAAACTTTTTCGCTCAACTCCTAAAGGGACACAGCTCATAGAAGATATTAGGTTATGCATTACTGACATATGATGTCATTAAAACTTCAAAGAAAATGAGGTTGTCTTATCCCTAACTCCTTCTGAACTAAATCCTAATTCTATCGTCTCAACTTATCTCTAACTTTTCAAGCACAAATTTTACATAAAGTACAAGTTGCGTAAGGCATTTGAGCACAAATGTTATTTTTTACTATAGAAACATATTTCATTTTATATTTTCTATATTTCAGAATTATCAATGGCAGACCCTATGCTTACGCAAGAAATGAAGAGGCACACAGTTATGGTGGCTATAACGGTTGAACATAGCAATTTAGAAAGAGTCAATAGATCATTCGTCTGCAAAATTCACAAGCAGTTAGAGGCCAAAGATGGAAATGTATCCTCAGTATCTAAACGCAAAAAACATTCCAGGCGCACTGATACCATTAGAAAACCTGAATTTATTCGGAAAGTACAGCAGATCATTGATAGCAATCCCAGAAGATCCATGAGGCCATTTGTTAAAAGGAATAATCTGAAATGTTCTCCACGAAGATATCAGAAGACTTACGTGACGAGAAAAGATCATTTTATGACAGTAAAGGTTAAGGAAAATCGCTTAATCAGATCTCAGAGGCTCTTAAACAAAATTAAAATATCCTGTACTCTCTGATTTCTAGTTCGAAGCCTATATCCACTGCACAACAACGCACATCCATTAAGTGGATTCTTCTTCCATGTACCCTGTCCTTTCAGGACGTAGGCGATCATGGCTTTCCACGTCTCCTTATTCCTTATACACCTTCTTCTGTTGCACCATGCAACCCTCGTTCGATCATCCATCTGATTAGGTCCTTCAAATATGTTATCCGTTGCTTTACCCTGTCTCTTCTTCCTTCTATCTGGCCTGTTAGTATCAGATTCTCCAAGCCCTCCTTCCTCATTGCATGTCCCAGGAATTTCAGCTGTCTCTTCCTGATGCTCAGTATTAATTTCCTTTTCGTTTCCATCATTTCCAAAACCTCATCATTGCTCACATGCTTAATCCATGATATTCGCATCATTTTTCTTCATCTTTCATTATATTGTCCAGCATTCACTGCCATATTGAAGGAGTGACAACATATAGCAATCCCCTATTCTCTTTGTTTTTAGTGAAATTGTTCTGTTTCTTAATACATTACTCAACTTCTGGAATGCTTCCTTCGCCATGCCAATTCGTCTTCGGATCTCTGTGTCGCACTTACTGTCTTCTGTTATAACATTTCCCAGGTATTAAAATTTTTGTACCTGCTTGATTCTAGTATCCCCGACCTGTATTCGACATATTGGGCTGCCCTATTTACTGATGACCATGCATTCGGTTTTCTTGTAGTTTATTTGTAGTGCTTTCTGATCACTCTCTTCAGCTACCTTCTGTAGGAGTTCTTGTAGTTTCCTTTCTGTGTCTGCTTTCAGTACTGTATCATCTACGTACCTTAGGTTGTTTAAATTGTGGCCTCCGATGACAAATCCAGGCATAACTTCTAGGGTCCTCAAAGTATTCTCGCTGTACAAGTTGAACAGACGCATCATTGTCTTACGCCCCTCTCTATCTTTGTATATCTGCTGAATACGTTACCTGTCCATATGCAAGCAGTTTGCTGCCAGTAAAGATTCGTTATTACTCTAAAGTCTTTTCCAAATATGTCAAGGTTGCTGAGCATCTCCATCAATTCTTTGTGACGTATTTTGTCAAACGCCTTCGCATAATCAATAAAGCACAGGTAAGTCCTTCTTCATTTGCCCTTTCAGAGAGCATCCTAATCATAAATATGGCGTTCCTTGTTTCAGTGTCTTTGACGAAACCGCAATGTTCTTGTCCTATCTCTGGCCTGATTCTGCTTCTCGCTCTAAATATATAGTGACAACTACATATCCTATTGGAGTCGAGGTTATTAAGTGAATATATAGGATAAAAACCCCCGAAGTGTAGTTGTCATTTGACTTGAATAGGTTATTCTAGTTACCAGTGAAGAATCTATTCCATATTGAAACAGTTCTGGTGAAGTATATGTCTGAGTGGAAATTCCTCCTTTCTAATGGAATATGAAGGGAATAAAGGACGAGTCGACTCACTGTACGTAGAGTGGCACATTCTAACTGTGAAGGTCAAAACGAAGGTATGTGATTTTGCATCTTTCTTAGAACGTTCGACCTTCTTGCGTGAATATGAACAATTCTGCTTTCTCTGCTTGTAGGTCGGATTTGACCAGTTACCAACCATCGCCCGACAAAGTGCAATTCATAATATTGAAACATGAAAGCTTTTGTGTAGCGATATAAAATGCTTTTATTATAATCATTTATGATAAAAGTATTGTAGCAATATATTGCTCTATTGAGCACTTTTTAAAAAATAAAAGTAAATGATACGAACTGTGGATTTTTACGCCATTTGTTTTTTCTCTTATGTGCTCTGTGTGTGTGTGTGTGTGTGTGTGTGTGTGTGTGTGTGTGTGTGTGTGTATGATAAAAATATTGCTTTAAGTGTTATGATGAAGCACACATATTCCTCACATAATGGACTCTCCCTCCAATATTAATAAGAGTTAACAGGAAGTTGACACGAGAAGTTCTTGGGAAGTTCATAGGAATCCTTAGAAGTTCTAGAGTTCTATTGAAGTTCAGTAGAACTATTAGTTAGTTCCAGTTTGGACCATAGTTGGAATAAGGCAGTTGATATTAGTCGGCAGTTAGCCGAATACTAAGGAGTCAACTTACAGTGGAAGATTACCAAGTTCCTAAAATTTTGGGTGCGTTAAGTCGATTAGCAACCGACATAGCACGATTATAACCTTCAGTGCGAAAACTCCACAACATTAAGATATGCTATATTTATGGGCAAAAAACTCAATCTCAAGGATAGATCGCATGAAAACATGAAAGTAGACGCTGAGGTCAACACCGAAGGGTGACAGGTGTTTTCTGCTTAAGCACAATCATCATGGCCAGAAATTTATTAAAAGAGTGCTCAGTGTCGAAGAGGGAGCGTTCATATGTACATCGTAGAATTAGGAATAAGCAATGCTTAGTGATTGTCAGTATCACACTTTAATACAATTTTCGAACAAAGTCTAAAACTCTATGTATGTTTGCTTGCTCAACCTACTCTCAAGGCAAATAATCTTTGTTGATGTTTTCAACTGAATTTATCACATGTAGATATATGCATATACAGATTTGTAAGGCAGATTCACTTTTCTTTCTTTTTTGATAATTTATATCTATCCCATTATCAATAGATATATATATTTAAGGTTAATTTTGACATCCAGTTTAAAGATTTACCAAGTAAGTAAAATCTTAAGAACTCTCACTAATTCTTTTGTTTTTATCTGTGGCATTAATACAGATGAAACTCTAATTTTTTCTTTTACTTCTGCATAATGTTTCAGTTCAGTGAGTTATGAACACAATTTACCTCAATATCGAACTTTGTATTTATTTTGCTATTGGAAAAATAGTCTTAATTCATTTTGTTCCAATTCGTCTTAATTTCAAAGCACATTACAAAAATTACATTACCGAAATGTAGTTTCAACAAATTTAATTATTAATGCAATTATTAAAAAATAGATTTCCAATAATTTATTAATTCTATTTATTTAATGATTCGTTTCTTTCAAGAGAATTTTATAATGTTATTAGGGTTCAGTTTGTCTCCAGTGTACCAATGAGGTAATTTCACTCACATTTTAAGGAATCAATAGGATTTCCCTTGATAACTTGAAACAAACTTGTTTATAAAACTGGAAATTGGCCTTTGTTAATATTGACTCTTTACTGGGATTGTGTTATGTTATAATAGTAGGAAATTTGCGCTCACTTTATGAAAACATCCAAATATTTAGTTTTCGTTGTTTTTCTTCTTTGGCATCGTTACAACACAGGGCATCAAACACCTTTTATTCATTATTTATTTTTTTAAAATTTGGTAGACGTATAACATATGTACCACTTTCCAGTGTAAAACAGGACCTGCTTAAAATACCATTCTTACACACTAAAATGTTGGATCCTGGCAAACAAATGAACTTCAATGATTTTAAGATGATTTACTTCTAGTTTGGGGTTTCTGCATTTCACGCACACCTATATACAGTCACCCCACATCAATACTTAATAGATATCCACAAATAGCCAGACCATATTACCCCACCTCACGTACAAGCATGTATCTATATATGAGTGTATAGTATATCACGGTTTGAGCCACGCATTGTGAATGAAAATGGGTAGACAAAATTACTCAAAAGGCATCGATATCCGTGTTGACACAAAGTTATAAGTCTTTATGGCCAATACTTTAAGTGTGCTGGCCTGGTTCAGATTATTATTATTATTATTATTATTATTATTATTATTATTATTATTCTATGTACCATGTCCCTTCAGGACGTAGGCAATCATTGCCTATCTGTAGTCGAACTTAATACACTTTCTGCTGTTACCACTCCCAAACCCTGATCTGTTATCCATTTAATTAAGCTCATCAAGTAGGTTATGCGTTGCTTTCCCCTGTCGCTCTTTCCTTCTAGTTGATCTGTGAGTATCAGATTTTACAAAACTTCCTTCCTCATTATATGTTTCTTGATGTTAATTATAAGTTTCATTTTCGTTTTTGTTGTGGATTCCGGGTGAGAAACCACACAAAATAATAAATAACAAAAAATATGGAGATAGAAAACGTAAGTTACATTGAACTAGATATACAAACTGGAACACGAGTTAATCAATTCAGGAGTACTATTAGTAGAAATAAATATATAAAGACTTGAAGAGAAAGAATATGTCCGGCTAATAAGACTATATCCAAACAACTCCAACTAACTCTGCACCAACTTACTGACCAAATAAGCAACACTTTACAACGGTATTTACCCACCTTACCACGTAAGGCGAGATGTGACACAAGGTCTTTTTAATGTGGGTCTTCCCGGCCATATATCCAGGCCAAAAATATGTCTATTTTTCCCCAGTCGTGTTTATATCCTTGGGCGGAACCACGACTGGGTTAGTGTTCTCTGCTCGAAAGCAGAGAGTGCTCTCCACCCGAAGGCAGAGTGCTGACACTGTCATAGTTGCAGAGGCAAATGCCAACTGCTTACAACGGTATTTACCCACCTTCCCACGTAAGGCGAGATGTGACACAAGGTCTTTTTAGTGTGGGTATTCCTGGCCATATAGCCTGGCAAAAAATATCTATTTTTCCCCAGTCGTGATTCTCCCCTTCGGCGGAGCCACAATTGGGTTATTGCCCTTTGTTCGAAAGCAGAGAACGCTCTCCATCCGAAGGCAGAGAGCTGACAGTATCATAGTACCAAGGCAAATGTCGACTACTTTACAACGGTATTTACTAACCTTCCCACGCAAGGTTAGATGTGACATAAGGTCATGTTATAGTGGGTATTCCCGGCCATATAGCTAGGCCAAAAAATGTTTGTCTATTATTACCGAGTTGTGAGTCTACCCTTCGGCGGAACCAGGACTGGGTTAGTGCTCTCTGCTCGGAAGTAGAGAGCGCTCTCTACCCGAAGGCAAAGAGCTGACAGTGTCATAGTCATAGTAGCAGAGGCAAATGCCAACTGCTTTACAACTTTAGTTCTCTGTATAGGCAGGATTATATGTACACATCAGGCGTGTCTATTCTTGTATACAAAAAGGGGCGATCCCACAACAGTTTTCATGCGCTCCAAAACCTTGTCGTTGCTTACATGTTCGATTTATGGTATCCTTAGCTTCAATGGATCGTATAAACTACAGGTGAGCTCTGTGGGTGCTGAACAAATAAAAATGTCTTGGAGAAATAAGCTGGAGAGGACTACGACATAACTTGCCTTTGTATTTCAAACAAAATGGTGCTGGTACTTAGAACCAAAAATAGATAGTGGAAATATCTAGGGTCCCTAATGAGGAAAGATGACTTAGAAAATATTACACCTACAAGGCATACTGAAGACAAGAGGGACATAAGAAACCAGTGAGAAACTTTTTCGCTCAACTCCTAAAGGGACACAGCTCATAGAAGATATTAGGTTATGCATTACTGACATATGATGTCATTAAAACTTCAAAGAAAATGAGGTTGTCTTATCCCTAACTCCTTCTGAACTAAATCCTAATTCTATCGTCTCAACTTATCTCTAACTTTTCAAGCACAAATTTTACATAAAGTACAAGTTGCGTAAGGCATTTGAGCACAAATGTTATTTTTTACTATAGAAACATATTTCATTTTATATTTTCTATATTTCAGAATTATCAATGGCAGACCCTATGCTTACGCAAGAAATGAAGAGGCACACAGTTATGGTGGCTATAACGGTTGAACATAGCAATTTAGAAAGAGTCAATAGATCATTCGTCTGCAAAATTCACAAGCAGTTAGAGGCCAAAGATGGAAATGTATCCTCAGTATCTAAACGCAAAAAACATTCCAGGCGCACTGATACCATTAGAAAACCTGAATTTATTCGGAAAGTACAGCAGATCATTGATAGCAATCCCAGAAGATCCATGAGGCCATTTGTTAAAAGGAATAATCTGAAATGTTCTCCACGAAGATATCAGAAGACTTACGTGACGAGAAAAGATCATTTTATGACAGTAAAGGTTAAGGAAAATCGCTTAATCAGATCTCAGAGGCTCTTAAACAAAATTAAAATATCCTGTACTCTCTGATTTCTAGTTCGAAGCCTATATCCACTGCACAACAACGCACATCCATTAAGTGGATTCTTCTTCCATGTACCCTGTCCTTTCAGGACGTAGGCGATCATGGCTTTCCACGTCTCCTTATTCCTTATACACCTTCTTCTGTTGCACCATGCAACCCTCGTTCGATCATCCATCTGATTAGGTCCTTCAAATATGTTATCCGTTGCTTTACCCTGTCTCTTCTTCCTTCTATCTGGCCTGTTAGTATCAGATTCTCCAAGCCCTCCTTCCTCATTGCATGTCCCAGGAATTTCAGCTGTCTCTTCCTGATGCTCAGTATTAATTTCCTTTTCGTTTCCATCATTTCCAAAACCTCATCATTGCTCACATGCTTAATCCATGATATTCGCATCATTTTTCTTCATCTTTCATTATATTGTCCAGCATTCACTGCCATATTGAAGGAGTGACAACATATAGCAATCCCCTATTCTCTTTGTTTTTAGTGAAATTGTTCTGTTTCTTAATACATTACTCAACTTCTGGAATGCTTCCTTCGCCATGCCAATTCGTCTTCGGATCTCTGTGTCGCACTTACTGTCTTCTGTTATAACATTTCCCAGGTATTAAAATTTTTGTACCTGCTTGATTCTAGTATCCCCGACCTGTATTCGACATATTGGGCTGCCCTATTTACTGATGACCATGCATTCGGTTTTCTTGTAGTTTATTTGTAGTGCTTTCTGATCACTCTCTTCAGCTACCTTCTGTAGGAGTTCTTGTAGTTTCCTTTCTGTGTCTGCTTTCAGTACTGTATCATCTACGTACCTTAGGTTGTTTAAATTGTGGCCTCCGATGACAAATCCAGGCATAACTTCTAGGGTCCTCAAAGTATTCTCGCTGTACAAGTTGAACAGACGCATCATTGTCTTACGCCCCTCTCTATCTTTGTATATCTGCTGAATACGTTACCTGTCCATATGCAAGCAGTTTGCTGCCAGTAAAGATTCGTTATTACTCTAAAGTCTTTTCCAAATATGTCAAGGTTGCTGAGCATCTCCATCAATTCTTTGTGACGTATTTTGTCAAACGCCTTCGCATAATCAATAAAGCACAGGTAAGTCCTTCTTCATTTGCCCTTTCAGAGAGCATCCTAATCATAAATATGGCGTTCCTTGTTTCAGTGTCTTTGACGAAACCGCAATGTTCTTGTCCTATCTCTGGCCTGATTCTGCTTCTCGCTCTAAATATATAGTGACAACTACATATCCTATTGGAGTCGAGGTTATTAAGTGAATATATAGGATAAAAACCCCCGAAGTGTAGTTGTCATTTGACTTGAATAGGTTATTCTAGTTACCAGTGAAGAATCTATTCCATATTGAAACAGTTCTGGTGAAGTATATGTCTGAGTGGAAATTCCTCCTTTCTAATGGAATATGAAGGGAATAAAGGACGAGTCGACTCACTGTACGTAGAGTGGCACATTCTAACTGTGAAGGTTTGAACGGGTGGGATCAAAGAATGTAGATCACGCAAACATCTGCTATGAAAAGAAATGTAGAATGGCGAGTGGTTAGAATCATTTCGTCTGTGGGAAAGAGATTGACGGGTAGAATAAAATTCATCGCTCAAAAGGCTGTGTAAACTCCTGGGAACTTTCTCGAGCCTGGAAAGTGACAATTGAACAGTTATACTCCATTTTTGCTTTAATTTGGCTCTTGTAGAGATAGATACTTAACATCAGAAAGAGACGGTTTAAATTTCTGGGACACATGATAAGGAAGAAGGACATGGAAGATCTGATATTCACGAGACAGATGGAGTGAAAGAGGGACCGGAGAAAACAGCGTGTGACATACTTGATGGACTTAAGCAAATGGATGGCAGAGAGAAATAACAAGACAAAATATATTAAGAGTTACAAGAGACTGGAAGATGTGGAGGGTCATGATCGCCCATGTTTTGAATGGATTTGGCACATAAAGAACAAAAAGAGACAGAGCATGGCAGAATGGGTTAGATAATTTCACGAGTGGTACAAGGAACCGAGAGTTTTTCAAAGTTTTGTGTGAACTTGAATCTCAATAGGCGTTCCAGTCAAGGAATATCCTGAAGAGAACACACATTCATGGACTACCAAGCCATTTAAGTGCCATACATGTTACAGACTTGGGCGATCATGTCTAGAAAGAGTCATGATTGACCGGGCAAAATTTTTTCATGCAGTAGGCTGCCATTACTTTCTGCAACAGACTGGTTGCCAAACAAGTCTTAATAACCCAATCTGTCCTGTTATTTAACTCAAGCGATGGATTAATATCTTTCTCAAGGGTATTTGTACGTAAGTGAATGCAACGAATTTAGCTGTAATTGGAAGTCGGCCCTCCGATTTCTTGTTCTGAGTCGATATCTACTGGGCGGACCTGAAGGAGACTACCATCACCTTTAAATTTGTTGCTTTTCATTTTTTTTAAAAATTTTTCAGTGCAATCTTATCATTTACACCCAAACTTTCAGACTGACAAAAAAAAAAAAAAAAAAAAAAAAAAAAAAAATTGGGAAAAATTTCAATATTTAAACAATTTTAGTGGGGGCTCAGTTTCTCATATAACATTATAGTAAATCGATCCTCCACTTTCGAACTACTCGCCGGTACGACATTACCACCAACTGGTAATTTGTTGATTATCATTTTTTTTTTACTTTTTTCAGTGCAATTTTATCGATTAAACCCTAAATTTTACGGAATCGCACCTACCTCCCATTAGCATGGACCAGGCTTGCCTCCCAGAGAGTAAAACACTACGCCTCCTTGGTTTTACATTAACAGCGGACCTCAAATGGAATGACTATATCGAATCCATTGCTATGAAAGTCGGTTCTCTGTGCAGTTTTTTCCGTCTGAATCTATCTTGCACATATATAAATCTACCATCCGCCTGTGCATTGAATACTGCTGCCATATCTGGTTGGGTGCCCCTGATATTCTCCTCGGGCTTCTCGACAAGGTACAGCGGAGGGTCTGTAATGTGATCGATACCAACTTGGCAGACCGCCTGCAGTCTCTCTCTCACCGGTGCGACGTGGCTTCTCTGTGTCTCTTCTATAAATACTTTCACGGCTATAAATACTTCCATGACAAAAAAAAAAAATGTAAAAATTTCAATATTTAAACAATTTTAGGAGGGTGGCTGGAATGTGTCGGGCTGGAATGTTTTTCTCGTGAAAATCGATCTTATTCATTTATAAATGTACTATTCGTCTGTTCATTGAACATTGTTGCCATATCTGGTCGGATGTTCCTGCTGTTCATCTTGAGGTCCTTGACAAAATCCAAAGTAGAATCTGCAATGTAATCGATACTGACTCGGTATCTTGAATTCAGTCACTTTCTCACCAACCTTGCGTGGCTTCCTTTTGTCTTTTCTACCAATATTTTCATGGCAATTGCTCCGACGAGCTTTTTTCCTGGTGTCCGACCACATGAATTTAAACGCTCTACTAAATTGGCATCTAGATTCCACTCTTTTACTGTTGAAATAGTTAAAGATAACTGCCAATTCTACTGCAACAGCTTATCTTCCTCGCACTTTTCGCCCGTGGAACTTTCTTGTGTTTACTTGCTTCCTTGGTATCTACATTCTCCAAAATTTTCAATGCAACGTCAATTTTCATCTTTTATCTTCTTGAATTCTGTTCATCTTTTATCCTTTCTTCAAAACTCCCCCTGCGCACTAGTGGCAGTTCAGCCTTGTTTGTGTGTGTGGGGGGATGATTAGACTTAAGACAGTTTACCGTAGGAATTGTGTAGAATTTCATGCGGACTTCGCGCATCTCGCCAAACTCGCCCAGAAATGTTTAAAATGTCAGCTGTAAACAACCGTTTCTAAGATCAATGTTTAAAAATGTCATCGAGTGAATGACGTCCATAGGACTTAATGAAGATCATATTTCGAACTTTGTTGTTTTACACGACACGATCACTGGACCAATCCCATCACTTGAAGACTTTCAACGACAGAAACAACTAAAACGGGTATAACATGTAACTCAAAGAAATAATAACTTGAAGAAATAATAATAATATAATCAAGTTAACATTCCTCACTATTTCAAATATAAAAATAGAAATGAAGACCCCATCAATACTGGAAAAAGAGATAGCAGCTACTGCACTAGAGAAGAACAACAAATTGTTGTGGGCGCATACCTACTGACATTTATGGACTCTTCCAGTCATTATTTAAACCATGAGGTTTATACTCTCAGGGCAGTAATTCCGGAAGCAGCCCGCCAGGTAGGCGTGGCTTAATGCCACTTTTGTAGTTATATTTTCCTTGTTAAATACAATATGTTAAACCCTATTATCCGTTGTCCGAGTTAGTCTTTCGTAGTCCCACTATCGGTTCCACATCAGTAATGATATAATCAAGAAGTTTATTCTACACTATTTCAAATATAAAGTTAGGAAAGAAGCCCCCCCCCCATCAATACTGGAAAGAGTGATAGCAGGTTCTACGCTAGAGAAAAAAATAATGATATAATCAAGATGTTTATTTTACACTATTTCAAATATAAAGTTAGGAAAGAAGCCCCCATCAATACTGGAAAGAGTGATAGCAGCTACTCTGCTAAAGAGAAGAAAATAATGATATAATCAAGATTTTTATTCCATACTATTTCAAATATCAAGTTAGGAAATAAACCCCATCAATACTGGAAGAAGCAAATTAGCAACTGGAATTGTTTTAAGAGAAATATTTTATTAATTTCCGCTGATAATATTACAAGCTGCTCGCTTGATAAATGTTTCCTTATAAGAAAACGGTAAATATTACCATTGCCATTTACTAAACAACATATTTACCGGTTTATTCGATTGTTTTTTGCTATTTCTTTTCGGCCAATATCATAATTCACTTCTCTTGGTTCGTTTCATTAATCTGAGAAGAAAAATATCACTACCAATTTTAAATTAACGCAGTTACTAGTAAAAATTTTATTAAAAATGTTGACAATACTTTATCTAGTAAGAATTATAATAAAATCATACTACGAGTATAAATTTACAAACATATTTTGCGCTAATTAAGATCGCGAATATATTATTGGTTTAGAGTTACGCAAAGCCGCCGGGCTCATGTATAACGTTTAAGGCAGCGCGTGCGTTTAAAACAACTTCCTCGAGACAAAAGTGATTTCTATTCGAATCTCACTAAGATCTGAAACTAAACCTTCTTCATGCCATATCTAAACTCATTTATAAATGGAACTTTGTCTCTCTGTGTGTCTGTCGGCGTGTCCGTTTTCTATAGACTCCTAAACGGCTGAACCGATTTTCTTGAAAATTTACACAGTTGTACTATACGCGTCTGCGAGTGTTCTTAGCTAAATTTTGTGTCGAGATACTCCCCATAAATATCGATAATCGAAAAATTCGGGTTATAGAAGTAGTGGTCCGATTTTAATCAAATTTGATACACTCATAGACAAAGACATAAGAAACGATATTCAGAAGTTTCAAGGTTGCAATTCTTACAATAGTGCAGAAAATCGATAATATATATATAAAAGGCAAGATGTTTGTGTGTGTGTCTGTTTATCTGTCTGTATGTCCTTCATACGAATCCACAATTTTTATCCGATTCTCACCAAACTTCACACAAATATTATTTAGGGTGAGTCTGAGCTCAAGGAATATGGGTTAGTTTTAAAGCTTTCATTACACCTGAGCAACGCCGGGCTATACTGCTAGTAATTACAAAAAAAGAATAATTTAAAATTTTTCTTAGTCGTACTGAATCTCTAATAAGTACAGAACGCAGGTTTTGTTATTTTAAAATGTATTGATTTATTTTTTCATAATTCATAGTAATCGGAATTTTCAGGATCGATATCTTTAAAAATACCTGTAAAAAGTAGCAAATTTATTATCAATGTTTTATCTTTCAGGAATAATTGACCTTGAATATCTGTGAATAAATTTCTTGAATATTCACGACCTTGAATAATCATTCGACTCTCGCGTAATTTAACTTTTATTGGCTCTTTTATGATTGATTAATTGCGCCATCTTGTGATCCGTCATTTAAAGGTTATTTTTATTTTTTGTTAATCATTTCACCCCAAACAAGGCATTCCACTGCCACTATTGCGAATGGGGCTACATAAGGGAATGTAAAGATGAGGAGTGGTTAGATGTAGAAAATGTCAGAAGGAAGGTGATAGATGGGTAAGGATAACGAGGATGAGGGTTGGGCACATGGGAAGAGTGTTTGAAAGAATGGGAGCGAGTTAGTGTGTTAGAAGGTGTCTATTGACCTTACATTTAAACTCCTGGAGATTGTAGCCGTCAGGGAAGCAATCATGTGGAAGGGAATTCCACAGTCGGGAAGTGCGAGAAAAGAAACTATCGAGTAGAAGTTGCGGTTGCATTTTATCGGTTTCACTGTAAAAGGGTGGGATCTAGTTGCTAATCTAGTTTCTCGTGCAAATTCGTATCTAGGGGGCAGCAGTGATCTAAGTTCATTGGAGCAGAAGCCGTGAAAGTATTTATAGAAGAGACACAGAGAAGCTACGTGGCACCGGTGAGAGAGAGACTGCAGGCGGTCTGCCAAGTTGGTATCGATCACATTACAGACCCTCCGCTGTACCTTGTCGAGAAGCCCGAGGAGAATAGCAGGGGCACCCAACCAGATATGGCAGCAGTATTCAATGCACAGGCGGATGGTAGATTTATATATGTGCAAGATAGATTCAGACGGAAAAAACTGCACAGAGAACCGACTTTCATAGCAGCATATTTAGCAATGGATTCGATATAGCCATTCCATTTGAGGTCCGCTGTTAATATGAGACCAAGGAGGCGTAGTTTTTTACTCTCTGGGAGGCAAGCCTGGTCCATGCTAATGGGAGGTAGGTGCGATTGTCTATGATGGTTAATTGATAGTAGCTTCGTTTCAGAAGCATTAACATTTACGAGCGATTTCTTACCCCAGTCCACGACGGATTGGAGATCCTTGTCAAGCTCGGCTGCAAGGTTAGCTTTGTCGCCTACACCAGATTTTTGGTCGAAGCAACAATCGTCTTTCGTTCTGCCTTTCTCGTATAACTAAATAACTCGCTGATTTTGAGAGTCAGGTTTCCGAACTTTTTGAAGAACATCCGAGGTGGGATTGACGAAACGTGGAGAAATTCTTACAGAATTTTATGGTCTTATCAGTCGTTCTCAGTTTTTAACGGTTGTCTCACGTTTTACTGAAGTTACTACCATTTCTTTTTAATGGGCACCCAATAGATGAACCGCACGATGAAGAACATCGTTTTCTATCTCTATGGTAGGTCAATTGTCGACTTATTTCCCCAGAGTTTTTTTTTATATACTAATGCTTTATTTGTATAGGCTAATAACTCACTGTAATGTGTTCTTGTCTACAGTGTTTATTTTTGCACTATTGACTTTAGAAAAGGCGTGGATCTATCTCTACCCCTCAGATATGGGTTAAATAAGTAGGTATGTTGTATTTGCTAGCCTTGAGGTACAGCTATTCTGTAAAGGTTTAGGTAAAAAATAAAATCAGCAAAGTTGCGATCAAATTTCTGTCTAGTCAAAATCTTCTGATAAAAGCAGGAACTCATCTCGTATACCTCCCCCCACTGGATTAAATATCTTGTCTAGTGGTAGTTCATGATATTCAAAATTCAAAGAAGGGTCTATTGTATAATTCATTCTTACCTGGCAGCTTCACCTCAGCCAGTTCCCACCGTTGTGACGTGCGTTCTTTCACTTTTTTTCTATAAATATTTTCTTGGCAGTTGTTCTGCTGAACTTTCCTAGTTGTGTTTCAAAAGGAGGAATTAAAGCCTACTCACGTACTACTAGATTGGTAATGAAGCCCCATCATTATACTTTTCTTTTAATCATTCCACCCCAAGCAAGGCTTTCCACTGCCACTATTGCGCAGCGTGTTAGGGGAAGGTGAAGAGAAAGAGTGGTTAGATATAGGAAATGTCAGAAGGATGGTGATAGACGAGTAAGGATACAGAGCCTGAGGGTTGGACAGATGGGAAGAGTGTTTGAGAAAATGGATGCGAGTTAGTGTGTTAGGAGGTGTCTATTGACTTTACATTTAAACTCCTGGAGATTGTAGCTGTCGGGGAAGCAATCATGTGGAAGGGTATTCCACACTGTTGAGTTAGCTAAATATAACCATAAGATTTAATCTTATGGTTTTTTCTCTCACTTCTCTCATGTGGATCTCCTTTCCTGTTTCTCTGCAATGTCTGTCAGTCAGTTATTCAGTTAAGTGCCGTACGCAAGACATGCTTGGGCAAAACGTGAAAATAAAATTATAAAAAATAATGAAATAACCATTATATTTGGGCGAATAAAACATGACTGACTGGGCAGAAGATCTTTTCGCAGTAGGTTGTCATTACTTTCTCCGGTAGACTGGTTGCTAATCAAGGCTATGGGACCCAATCTGCCTGTTATTAGGGGAAGAGACGAACTGGAGTTGTCCAGCTTTGATTGGCAGGCGATTTAAGAATAGCTCTGAATTCAAAATCGGAAACAGGTAAACAATTTCGCTATCTCCCCGAAGAGTTTAGGTCAATTCATAAAATAAGGTAAAATAACTTATGAAGAGACATATTTACATATGTCCTGAAGAAACATGGCATTTTAGAAAAGTCCTCTACAGTAAAAGTTCAAACAATAATAGAATATCTAAATGTAATTTCACCTCACATATAACATTCTGATTATGTTGATATGTTGAAGGCTGGTCAGAAAATAACTAAGAATTTATTTATTGTAAGATTCTCATAAAACATCCGGCAAATTTAGACATTCGTGCCCGCCCCAATCCCCCGAAAAATAACAATTAAAACTGCTTTTCCCTTGATGCCGCTATTATTTTAATTACAGTTACTCCATGCAAATGCTTATTATTTTAAACCTTTGTTGCATATTGGTTACAATTGTAACCTTTCTCTAACCTTTGTTGCATATTGGTTACAATTGTAACCTTTCTCTAACCTTTGCTGCCTATTGGGTACAATTGTGACCTTTCTCTAACCTTTGCTGCCTGTTGGGTACAATTGTAACCTTTCTCTAACCTTTGCTGCCTATTGGGTACAATTGTAACCTTTCTCTAACCTTTGCTGCCTATTGGGTACAATTGTAACCTTTCTCTAACCTTTGTTGCCCATTGGTTACAATTGTAACCTTTCTCTAACCTTTGTTGCATATTGGTTACAATTGTAACCTTTCTCTAACCTTTGCTGCCTATTGGGTACAATTGTAACCTTTCTCTAACCTTTGTTGCCCATTGGTTACAATTGTAACCTTTCTCTAACCTTTGTTGCGCATTGGTTACAATTGTAACCTTTCTCTAACCTTTGTTGCCCATTGGTTACAATTGTGACATTTCTCTAAACTTAGTTACCCAGTTGTTACCAATGTGACCTTTCTCAAACCTTTGTTGCCCATTGGTTACAATTGTGACCTTTCTCTAAACTTAGTTACCCATTTGTTACCAATGTGACCTTTCTCAAACCTTTGTTGCCCATTGGTTACAATTGTAACCTTTCTCTAAACTTGCCCAGTTACCCAAGTTGTTACCAATGTGACCTTTCTCAAACCTTTGTTGCCCATTGGTTACAATTGTGACCTTTCTCTAAACTTAGTTACCCATTTGTTACCAATGTGACCTTTCTCAAACCTTTGTTGCCCATTGGTTACAATTGTAACCTTTCTCAAACCTTTGTTGCCCATTGGTTACAATTGTGACCTTTCTCTAAACTTAGGTCACATTGGTAACAAATGGGTAACTTTCTCAAACCTTTGTTGCCCATTGGTTACAATTGTAACCTTTCTCTAATCTTTGTTGCATATTTGTTATAACTGTAACCAATATCCAACAAAGGGTTAAAAAAGCGATGCTTAGAATTTTAATGAAACTTAACATAATATAAAGAAAGTGAATTTAGACATTTTTCTTACTCTTGATAATTTTCAACAAAAATGCTAATCCCTATTTATTAAAGTGTTCTTTTGCAAGAATAATTTCGTATTCACAACTTTATAAAGACTAATATGTTTATATTAAAACTAATGCAATGTTTGTCATTTACTGAATTGTAAAGAAATAAATATTAAGATAAATTATTCACAAATTTATAATAATTTGCTAAATTATCAAAATATGTTAACCAATGCCTATTTTTTACTATTATATAAAGTGCATCATCTGAGCGAAGCTTAATAAATCACTATAATATATTCGGGATGACTGATCGCACAATTATAAGCTGAGTGAACATCACTGATGTGTAGACTTCCTGTAAGTAAATCATTTAATATAATTTGCTCAAGCCCTAGGGTACGTTACATTAAGCAAAAACTTTCTTTAGGGAGTGGGCTAGGGTGGCTGAGGCAGCCACAAAATGAACTTTCCAAGTTTGGTCTTTAACCCAGTTAGGGCACAGATATAAATAACTATGCTGTTTTATTACTGAAGATAAATTTTCCCCCTTTGAACAGAAGTAGTGAAAAATAAGGATTTGTCACATTCCTTACTGGGAAGCAGGGTATTCTGGGGACAAAGAGTTTCGGCCATGACACCAAGGTGAGCGGGAAGATTTTCCAAGGACCAAATGTTATCATTACGCATCCAGTTACTTCAGTCACTATTCATTTGACTTGTAATTGAATTAATAAAGTTTTGTTTCGAGTTATCTCTTCGTTTCATTCTTTCATTTTTCTTCACAAAATCGCATTTGGGAACATAACAAATCTACCAACGAATGGACCGACTCGTTACTTTAAAATCGATGTTGTGTCACCTTTGCTTGAGTAGGTGTGTGGATAAAAGTAACCCCGGTTTTTCATTTATCAACTTTTATTGAACAAATTTTTAAAAAATATTTTAAGAAAATTTATAAATATTGCTACATCAAGATATGTTATAATTAAAAACTATTTAACAAGTTCAAAATGAATCCCCTTCGTGTTATAAAAAAAACAAAAAACAAAAATACAAAAAAAAAAAACGCTGAACGTTATCTTCAACGATTCTATAAATCATCTGACACTTTTCTATATTAATTTCCAAAAATCCAACAGAAATTGTTTTTTTTTCAGTTCAGCAATTGTTTTCGGTGTGAGTCTATAAACATAACCTTTTCATACACCCAGAAGGAAATGCCTGGTGCTGTCAAGTCTGGCGATCGTGAAGATCACTCAGTTGCTCAACATTGTTCTATCCACCTCAGCTCGGAAAAAAAAAACCCATTTTTTTCCTTGACATTTATACGACTTTACTCCAATTATGAACTAACGATAAGTCATTTAATATAATGTTCTGGAGCTCTTGAGGGGCGTCCCTTATGGTAATATCTAACCTTCCGAATAGTCAAGGATAATTTTCTGCTGCTAGAAGCATGTCCCAAAGAAAAAAAATCAGAGGGTGTTTGTGCAGTTTTGGTCCTTAGTCTATCGCACTTTAAACTCAAGCTTGTGTCATATTACCATTGAATGAGCAAGCGGATAAATTCGTTTTCTAATTTTACTTACTCAGTACAACAGATAAAATTAGAAACCTTTTGCATCAACATAACGATAAACACATAATTTAATATCAGTGGCCTTCAAAACATGCATAATTTTCTTTGATCTTGGATCATAGCATCTGATTCACGTTTAGTCAGTGGGTTAAGTGCCATACACGCTTAGGCGATCATATCTCCGAAGAAACATGACAGAATTGGTAGATGATTTTCCCGCAGAAGGTAGCCTTTATTTTCTGTAGTAGTCTACTTGCTTATTAGGGCCGTAGAACCCAATTTATCCTGCTATTTAACCCATAGCTGAAGGGAGAAGAGAAGAATTAATACATTTCCCAAATGTATTTGCACGTAGGTGAATGCAACGAATTGGTAATGGTAAAATGAAGGAAAAACTTGAAGCAACTGAAATGTGGTTCTACAGAAGGATGCTGCGAATATCATGACTCGAGCATGTGAGCAATGATGAGGTCCTAGAAATGATGGAAACAAAAAGGCGATTAATACTGAGGATCAGGAAGAGACAGTTGAAGCTCCTGGGAATGCAATGAGGAAGGGGGGCTTGGAGAACCTGATACTAACAGAGCAGATACAGGGAAAAAGAGACAGGGGAAAACAGCGGATAACATATTTGAAGGACCTAACCAGGGGGATGATGGAACGAGAGTTGCATGGTGTAATATAAGAAGGTGTGCTAAGATCCACCAGGGATAGGGAGACATGGAAAGCCATGATCGCCTACATCCTGAAGGGACAGGGCACATAGAAGAAGAATTAATCTCGAATTCGAACTCAGCTCTCCGATTTCTAGTTCCGAGCCTATATCCACTGCACCACATCGTACATCCTTTTACATCCCGTTACAAACTGATAAAAAAGCGTAAAACAATGGAAACAAAACCCTTCAATAGTCGTCTTCATTCATTTCTGCATTTCTGGACGTGTCAGCCAATCTGTCTGACTGATGCATTCGAAGTAGGAAGGAGGCAGACATTGGAAATCAACACGGAAAATGAAGAACGAAAATACCTTTTCCAATTCGGGTAATTGCCGTGGCTATTAGCTTTTAATTTGACAATTATGTGCAAATGATGACTGCAGTCGCCAGCTACGCCATTACGTAGTGGATAGGGCAATAATTCAGAAACGATCGATGCAGAATTAACACTCAGTGTGCTCGTGTGTCCCTGTGCCGACAATATCTATAGAAGCCAAGTGCTGTTATTACATAGGCAAGTTATGGTAAATTTACAGATATATTTTTCCAAGCTAGTCAATCTGGCACAGGCCCAGATTCGAGTAGTATAAACTGAAAATCACACTCCCTATAAAAGCAATACGTATAACTTGTGTATTATTGGACGTACACTAGATGTATTACTTATGAGTTTACCATTCGTCGTACTTTGAATATTGTTGCCATATCTATTCTAGTGCTCCTGCTATATATTAAGAAATTATTGATAAATTTCAAAGAAGAATCTGCAATGTTATTGTTCCTGAACTAGCATCTCCCTTTCAGTCACTTTCCCACCGTCGTAAAGTAACATCTCTGTCAGTCATATACACGCTTGGGCGATTATGTCTCGAAAGAGACATGACTGACTGGGCAGAAGATTATCCCGAGGTAGGTTGCTATTGCTTTCTGCGGTAGACTGGTTGCCGACAAAGGCTATAGAACCCAATCTGTCCTATTGTTTAACCCATAACTGGAGGGAAGAGACAGATTAATACCTTTCCCAACGGTGTTTGCGCGTAAGTGAATGCAAGGAATTCGACTGGAATTCGAACTCGGCTTAAATGATTTCAATAGTAATTGCCTGATGAACTTTCTTGTATGATACCTCGAATTCATGAATTCATGTGTATTACTTGATCAGCAAAGATGTAACCGTAAGTTTTATGCTAAAAGTTTCTTCACTCCCACTTCGAACTAGTAGAGTTCTTTTCCGGCTTTCAAAAATTTAAATTCAATGTCAATCGTTATCTTTTGTCTTTTTACTTTTTGTTCTCTCTCCTAAATAGTGTTTTTTTTCTCATTTTCTCTAAAACCCTATAAATCCTTGCATCTTAGTGGCTTTATTGCCTTACTTGGTGTGAAATGATTAAAAGAAAAAAAAAGATATTTAAAAATTGAGAATTTTTTAATATTTATTATTACAGTCGACTATATATGCATAGAGCAAAGCTCATTACTTTTTTAATAGTAGAATTCACCAAATACCAGGCTTGAGAATCACTCAATGAGGAGTATTTTAATTAAAATTATAAAAAGTTCATGAAATATCTAATATGAATAAAAACGATGGTGGTAGGAAAAAAGATACTGAGGAAAATGGAGAAAGATAACGTCTGGTGTTTTAGGCAGAACTATTAGAGTGAGGTCCCTAGTGACATTCTAGCACTTACTCTGGACACTAAGAAATATTTAGAAATATCAGCTTGTTAATTATGTTTTAATGTCAGGTGACTGTAATGTTCAGTAAAATTATTCTTTAACTGAGTATGTCTTGGTCTTGTTTTTTTTTTTTAACAGGGAAAGTTTTACTAGTTTGATTGTTTTTTTTAAATCAGTATCTAACCACTTTTTTTGAATCTGTAAAAGAAAATTAATACTGAGCATCAAGAAGAAACAACTGAAGTTTCTGGGACATGCAATGAGGAAGAAGGGCTTGGAAAACCTGATACTAACAGGCCAGATAGAGGGGAAAAGAGATAGGGGAAAGCAACGGATAACATATTTGAAGGACCTAATCAGATGGATGATGGAACGAGGTTTGCATGGTGTAACACGAAAAAGCGTGCTAAGAACCGCCAGAGATTGGGAGACTTGAAAAGCCATGATCGCCTATGTCCTGAATGGACAGGGCACATAGAAGAAGAAGAAGAAGAAGAAGAAGAAGAAGAAGAAGGAGGAAAAAAAGAAGATACAAGACAATGCACAGCATGTGCATTGTGCAGCAGTGGATATCGACTCGAAACGACAAATCGGGCTACCGAGTTCGAATTATAGTTGAATCCCTTGACTTCACTTAAGCACCAATAACCTTGGGAAAGGTATTAATCCATCTCTTCCCTCCAGTTATGGGTTAAATAATAAAACAAATTGGGTTCTATAGCCTTGGCTGGCAACCAGTGTATCACAGAAAATAATGGCAATCTACCTCGGGATAATCTTCTGCCCAGTCAGTCATGTCTCTTTCGAGACATGATCGGCCAAAGTATGTACCACGTATGGCCCTTAACTGACTGATACAAGACAAATACATTGATGGGAAACATTTCAACTATTAAAGACACCAGTATTAGAATAGTGAGAATGAATGGAAATTAATTTCTTCCACGATAAGCGAGAGCAACCAGCAATACGCAAAAATACGGACGCGTCCGGAAATAATGAAAAAGTGAAATCAGCAATGGCAAAATTGAACAGAAACAAAACGGCAGAACCCGACGTTATTGTAATAGAAATGCTGACGTCCTTTGATGGTTTTGGCGTAGACAGGATCACAGAAATTATAAACAAAATCTATAACATAGAAATAGACCGGAAGACCTAAGCAGATTAATTTTCCTAGCACTATCTAAGAAACCAGATGAAGAGGAATGTGAACTCTACCGAACAATCAGCTTAGTGAGTCACATAACAAAACTCATCATCCGGACCCTGATGAACAGAGCGCGCAACAGAATCGGCCTAGAGATAGTGATATGTGATATCTGTCCTTCTGTATGACAGTGAATGTTTGGCGATCTTCTTAAGGATGATGGAGAGGCTTGAGGCAGCAGAAATGTGGTTCTACAGAAGAATGCTGAGGATACTATGGATTGAGCACATGACTAACGATGAGGTGTCAGAGAAGACGAAAACAAAAAGAAAACTCATACTTAACACCAGGAAGAGACTGGTGAGGTTACTAGAACATGTAATGGGGAAGGAAGACCTGGAGAATTTAATACTCACAAGACGGATAGAAGGAAAGAAAGACAGGGGAAAGGAGCGCGAGACATATTTGATAGACTTGAGCGATTGGATGGCAGAGCGAGATTTGGGAGAGATACAAATATTGTGAGCGACAAGAGACAGGGCTAAGTGGAAGTCCCTGATCTCCTACATTTGGAAGGGACACTGCACATAAAAAAAAAGATCTATCTATCTATCTATCTATCTATCTATCTATCTATCTCCGGTTCATGCTAAACACCCTTTCACGCTGTGCCGCTTTCTTATAAAATTTCTTCCCCTACTCAATAACTGATTTAAACTTTTTTTTTTATAATCGTCTCGCCCAAAGCAAGGCATTTTACTGCCACTGTTGAGCAGGGGGTTACCTCGGAGGACAGTTATGAGAAAGAGTGACAGGTTACAGGAGGTGTCTGGAAGGATGAGAATACTGATGAGAGTGGAGTGGACAAAGAAAGGAGCATGAGAGATAGGAGATGACTATTTACTTTACATTTAAATTCTTAAAGATTGTAGCTGTCGGGAAAGCAAGTAAGCGGAAGGGAATTCCACAGACAGGAAGTGCGAGAGAAGAAGCTGATGAAGTAGAATTTGCGCTAACTATTTATTGGTTTCATAGTAAAAGGGTGAGGCCTAGTTTCTAATCTTGTGGCTCGAGTAAATTTATATATAGCGGGTACCAGTGAGCTAAGTTTATCTGAGTAGAAGCCGTGAAAGTATTTGTAGAAGAGACACAGAAAATTGCGCCGGTGAGAAAGTGACTGTATCCGAGCTACCAAGCCGGGATCGATCACATTACAGATTCTCCGTTGGATGGCAAACTTATCTCATAAACCAACGGAAACATAGGTTATTTTTTCTTTTGACGACATATAAGGTAGAAGTTCATTAAACATGCTTTTTACAGGTTTGGAAACAGTGAGTGAAAATTTTATAAATAAAGATGAAATAAAAAGAAATTAAGTAAAGAGACATAAACTGTAAAAAACGAAAACAAAGAGAAATAGAGAATAGAAACGAAAATTGAAACTGGAATGGCGTTTAATGTTTATAGAAAGGCTTCTCCGTATTACAACAACAATAACTCTTCCAATGAATTGAAATCTTCCAAAAGATGGCGCCATGATTTAATGAGAATATGTCTGCGCGTGTAAAAGGCTGCAGCCTGTAGGATTTGAGAATATTACAAGAGGAAAATGTGAAGAAAACGTCTAATTTCCAACAGCTACTGTGTTGAATAATTACTTTAGAGTCCATGTTAAAGTAAGCGACATTTGCAATCAACGAAGGAAGTTGCAAAAAAGTGATTTTGAAAAATTTATATATGTATTTTTTGTAGGCTTTCTCTTATCCTCCATATTGTTTTGTTTTCGCTTCTTTTTTTACTGTTTGATTAACGGTTTGTTCTGTCGTCAATTTCAAATTCGCTTTGAAATTTTTGCAATGTGTTTTTTCGTCTTTATCTTCACAAAGAATAATAAATTATTCTCACGTCGGCTGATTTTATGTTTTTTGTCATTATCATTGTTTTTAGATTCTCTATGACAAACACACATGCAGACGCGATCATACACAAACGTTCATACTTAAACAAACACGTATTTCACAAAAATACACACTCAAACAATCATAGCACCCTCAAACGTACACATTTAGTCATGGAAGCTCACATACAACCACGCTTGCATTTTTTAAAAAAAATTAAGTGCCTTATTACTTCAGGTTATGGTTTCTCCACAGATGTCCTTTCATTATCTAGAAATTGCCATGTATTCTTTGGAGAGATACTAGAGTGGTTTCTCGTTGCCTTCTGTACGTCTTTGGAAGACAGAGCTTTCGTTGTCTTAGAATACTTTTCACTCAAGGCTAGAGATCCATGTATACAACGCTATTTAACCCATAACTGAGAGGGAAGAGAAGAATCATTTCCAACTTTTTATTCAAATATGTTTCAGTTCGAACCGTAGGCGAACATGACTCTCCACAGCTTTCTTACCTTTTATTATCTATGAATTTTCATGCATTCTTGGGAAATACATCGGTGTGTTTTTTGTTGTCTTATATACGGTTTAGAAGTGATAGTTTTATTAATCGTATATGGCTTTCAATGCAAGACTAAAGATCCCGTTCTACTATGTTATTTGAACCATAGCTCGTAGAGAAGAGATGTATTCGTGCCTTTTCCAAGAGTATTAGTACGAAAGTGAAGGCAACAAACTGCGCCGAAATTTGAACTCGAGTCGCCAATTTCACATTCCCTGCCGATATCTATTACACTATCCACACATCCAAAGAATTTCTTCGTTGTTGTTTAAGGTACCTGGTGTTCCACAGTGGTCCCACAATCAATTTAAGTACTGATCGGGACTCGATGCTACTTAATTAATCCTACACAAATTCGGTGATCTAAAAAGAACAGCTGCTTTCAGAGTGATTTGATTGTGGGCAATCCCATGCCACACAAAAATATGAATGTCAATTCACACACACACACACACACACACACACACACACACACACACCTATTTATCTACCTATCTAAACTTATTTATGAATGGAACTTTGTCCGTGTGTGTATGTATGTGTGTCTGTGTGTGTTAACTATAGACTCCGAAACGGCTGAACTGATTTTCTTGAAAATGTACACAGTTGTATGATAAGCGTCTGCGAGCGTTATTACCTAAACTTTGTGTCGAGGTACCTCCGATAAATATCGATAATCGAAAAAAATCGGGTTATAGAAGGAGTGGTCCGATTTTAATTAAATTTGATACACTCATAGACAAAGATATAAGAAACGATATTCAGAAGTTTCAAGGTTGCAGTTCTCACAATAGTGCAGAAAATCGATAATATATATATATATATAAAAGGCAAGATGTTTGTGTGTGTGTCTGTTTATCTGCTGTATGTCTGTATTTTTTTTTCAGCCCTTTTATTTTAGTTTTTGCTTCGGGTTTGGCTCTAAGTAGGTATAATTGTAGTTCTTAGTTTCAGCCATGATAACATTTACTCAGAGGACTTATTTAACCTTCAAATTTCAGTTTACGACGAAAAAACCTTACATGATATCGATACAAGGAAATCAAAATTTGACTTACATCCATTTATTTTTCTTTCACTCTACGGTTTCGCTTGAACTGGAAACAACTATTCCTTTGTAGTCTTTCGTGCCAACGTCCAAAGAGTCTGAGCTCCAGTACCATGGATTAGTTTTAAAGCTTTCATTACACCCAAGCAACGCCGGACTATACTGCTAGTATATATATATATATATATATATATATATATATATATATATATATATACGGATCTACAGTGATAAATTTGCAAACCTCACAGGTAAACATGGACACAGACGCACAATCCCAGATAAAATTACACACACACACACACACACACACACACACACACACACACACAGTGTTGCACATACAAAATACCAGATAAAAACAAACGAACCTGCATTGATAGACACAAGTGCTGGTATAAACACACAAAGTCACAGTGACACACACAAACGCAGATGCATTATTCTAACAATGACGCACACACTAAATCTCAAATATAAACATACGATCCTGTAACAACACACGCAGTTCTTGGTATAAAAATACGAACTAACATTGACACAGACGCACACAGACACACAATGTTGGCTGAAAGTGCACAAATTCACAAACGAAATCCCTAATATAGATATACGAAACTACAAAGACGCACAGAGACGCACTTTGCCAGCTAAAAGCACACAAACTGGCAGTGACACTCACGAAATCCCAGATATAAATATACAAACTTACTGTGACCCACACGTGCACATACATATAATTGTCTACATACACATGCATAAAAAATACATACTTTTGTTAAAGAGATAAATAATGTGAAGGAATTGGGATTCTTATAACAGAGAATAAAAAGGATTCTAAAATAGGCTATTAAAAATGAAAATCTATGGGGTGTTATGCTTAATGTACGCAGTAATAGTATTTCTTTTAATTTGGCTATTCATTCTTATTGATTTAATTACCATTGTTAATGTTTTTTAAATTCAGAAATCTGTTTTACAAGAAACTCGTACAGTAGATCTGCGGCCATCAACTTTTACTGTGGTTGTATCAGTAAATTACAAAGCAAAAATGCAAAAAAAAAATAAAAATAAAAGTAAAAGAAGGAAGAAAATGCTGCGTCAGTTTTTTTTCCAGGAGAATGGCCTATATACTTTTTTGGAAACTCATCCTTCAAAATACGCGTTTTCTGCCATGCCTTTTTATAACGTGACTAATATATATTATTTTGAATTATTTACATTCGGATATATCTTTATCTTCACTGCTGTTTCTAATTGTTGTGACCTGTTAGGGCCAGGAAGAAAAACATGTTATGAAGAAAGTAGGTTGAACTAGTATATTGGAATAACAGAACATGTATACAAAATAAGAGTGTACCCCTTGTTCCCTGTTTAGGATGTGGTTTCCGGCTTTCTCTTTTCCAATCTTTTCACTGTTTTCTTTCTTTTTTTTTTCCCTCAATTGGAGTAGATAGACTAAACTATCGCCCGGTTCACACTCCACCCACGTCTATTGAACAGGTGTAGAGGCTCATACCTTGTTCCCTGTTTAGGATGTGGTTCCCGGCTTTCTCTTTTCCAATCTTTTCATTCTTACGTAGCCCCCTGCGCTTCAGTGGCATTACCGCATTGCTTGGGGTGATATGATTAAAAAAAAAAAATAGTCAGTAGATAGAAGTGTTCGTCCGAACTGTCAAGTTACACTGCGTCTCGACTGCCTCCTTTAGAAAATCATGCAGGATAGTATTTATGAAAGACGAAGGGTTCATTCCAATGTAGATAGGGTTCATTCCAATGTAGATAGGGCACCATAACAATAATGAAGAAAAACGGTGGCAGTGAGAACCAAGCTTTCCAGTAAGGCAGTGAGTAAGGACAACATACGGCAAAGGAACTCAAATGTTACAAGAGCAGTGAGAGCAGAAGGCAGGTAATAAGAACATATTTAATCTAAGATTTTGATTGCCGGACGAGTTAATAGCCAAATGCGTTAAAGAGTTGGTTCGTGAATTTGGAGATGTGATTATTTTGAATTCAATCCCATGGTAAATTCTAATTTAGTGGACATGAAGATCGATATATGAACAGTACAAAAAGAACTTGACGATATATTTTTAGACAGCAGAACAAGAACAATAATCCATAAATAAAATGGATAATTAACTTAAAAATTCATGATAATGAAATTGATAGTTCATTTTTCAGTTCTATGACAGACACCTGAAAAGGCTGAAACATTGTGATCATGACACTAGGTCATTAGACTGAATGTAAATAATGATGACTGTATATCATAAATCAAAACTGATTATATATACTTTTTAATAATCAGGCCAGTAGATATAAATATATAATACTGTTTAAATTTAAAACAGAATATCTACTTAAATACGAGTATCGATAAAAAATAATGTTCTAACAATTCATTTCAAATTGTCGGTTGTTTATAACCAAGTTTCGTTAAAATCCGTTAATTTCCGTAACATGTTTATACTTTCGTATGTATGTTATCTTACGTCTATTAGTGTTTATTTCTAAATGTCTACTTCAGTGTTCTGTCATCCGTTGTTCTCGCAAGATAAAGGTAGCCCCTGTTTGATAAAAATTCAGTCCTTTGGTAGGGAAACTGGGGTTACATCTCCAGACCTGAGTTATGATATATGGAGGCCATTCACTGTTGAGACTACATGCCCACCTCACTCTCGGCTGTACTGACAAAAACCAAAGGAATACAAAGCTTTAACATTCGTGGGTAGAACGAAAAGTTGTCAGGGCTAACAGCCCACCACCTTTGAGGCTCCATTCTATATTTTTTGTCTGGATTAACTTCCATAGCCTTTTCTGTGTTTGGAATGGCTTTCCATTAAGATTTACGGAAAATTAAAAGTACAGAAAATGTGACTGAGTTGCAATAAATAATAATATATACAGTAATATGCTTTCAGATGTACCATTTTTTTTAATCGTTTCACCCCAAGCAAGGCGGTACCGCCACTGATGCGCAGGGGGCCGCATAAGAGTAAAAGTTTAGACAGGTGGAGAGTGAAGAGAAAGACGAACCAGTTACAGGGGGTGCCAAGGAAAGGATTAGAGAAGGATAGGAAAACAGGTGTGATGACAGTTGCGAAGGTAGAGAAAAAAAGAACAAGATATGCGGGGTGATGTAGAAAGGACTGGAGTCAAGTGGATAAGAGATGGGAATTGACATTGCATTTAAGTTCTTGGCGGTTGTTGCCGCCAGGAAAGTAAGTATAGGGAAGTGAGTTCCACGGGCTGGAAGTGCGAGAAACGAAGCTGGAGGAGTAGAATTTTAGGCTGCATTTGGTTGATCTAACTGTAAATAGGTGGGACCTTGTTGCCAGTTTGGTTGCATGAATAAATTCTTTTGGCGGGGGGGGGGGGCACCAGTGACTTACGTTCGTCACGCATCTATCGATAAATCAAGGATTGTGTGCAGTTTAACGCTATTCGTCAAGTATCTCATATTGATATATATATATATATATATATATATATATAGTTTAACGCTATTCGTCAAGCATCTCATATTGATATATATATATATATATATATATATATATATATATAGTTAAACGCTATTCGTCAAGCATCTCCGCGGAATATTTCATATATATTCATGTTTACAGAATATGCCGGGTAGCATCGACATTATATAAAAAGGTATTTATTTTGTGGAACATCACACCGCCTTCTTGATGCATGACACATAATGTTTTAAAATTTTTTTATAATCGTTTCACCCCCCCCCCCCCAGCAAGGTAGTATTATTTTGACGGTTTATATTAAAATCATTAAACTCACTGCACTTAGGACACTTCAACGTTGTGTAAACGTTAGCAAGATTCTCTGACTAAATCAATTACGACTTAGTTGTAAATTCTATACTCACTAAGTGCTCCACACTTTTGACCTTGTGGCGCATCAAAGCTACGCATAGAAAATCACGATTAACCTCATTTCAACTTATGGCAATAATGTGAATGACGAGATATTTGAAGACTTTGTAAATTTAAACAGAATATGTATTTACTCTTAGGATGAACATAAGTAAAAAATGTTATCTTTCCTGTTTTCCCTCAATATATATATATATATATATATATATATATATATATATATATATCCGCAGACAGATCTGTTTCGTTGTATCACAGCTCATCAATACGGTTAGACATCCAATTGCTTTTACACAAGATTGAAACCTGACCGAATTAGCGTCATTCGGCGATTCCACCTCTGAGCAATGGGCGCTCGGTTAAAGGAGGCGAAATATTTAGTGTATCATATACCATGTAAATCATACGCCAGTATTTAGAGTGTTCTAATTCATTACTGAATGAACGATGCTTAAATGCTAGAGTAGCTATTGTTTTTTCAAAGTCTACCATTCTTCCAGGGTGTGAGATAGAGTGATTGAAAAGAAACTCCCTATTTTATATATGAGTGACTAGCAAGGAGTCCTAACTTAGCATACTGTGACTTTTTGAGGTTGGTTAAAGAGCAAATAAACTCTACAAAACCAAGACTTTGGAAGAACTTTGAAGGGCGAATGCAAGAAGTTATGTCTTCCATACCTCATGAGTTCCCGGTGAAATCAGTTGACGCAATTCCTGGGCGGTCCGAGAAGCTAAATCTAGTGCCAGTATTGAATTTTAAATAAAACCTCATGCTAAACACTTTATTCTCATATCCATTTCTTGTCAAAAATCGTAGTTAATAAATAGATTATAATAAGTATTTATAATGGAGAGTTACTTTTTAATCACTTTGTATATAAATCCACTACATCCAATTCAATCATCCGCAACGACTCCTCCTCTACCGTTAGCGATTTGCAAAAAAAACAAAACAATGTAGTTTATAAATTCAAATGCCCCTTTCGATAATATATCTCTAACAAACTAAATAATATCTACATTGGCCATACTACCAACTCGCTCTCACGGCGTCTTACGTTACACTTAAATGACAATTCAAACATATTCCAACATTTAAAACACCACGGTTATCAACGCACACATCTTAGAAAAACGCTCGTTGAAAATACATGTATACTTAGACAAGAAAATAATAAACGAAAACTCAAAATCCTAGAAGCTATTTACATCAAACAGCTTAATCCTAGTTTAAATAAAATAAATTTCGATATCTCTACTAACATACTTCAATGCCTGTAATCGAACCAACAACCACACCACCACCATTTTGTCACCGTCTGCGGCCATCCGCCATGTTAAAAATGGACTTGTCTCTTTGGTTTAATTCTCTTTGTTTAATTCCACATTATTAATAACTTAAATGTTCTATCTTCACTATATGTTAATGTTCATTCTTTGATAATAGCGTATGTAAGCCGAAAGCTCAGACCTGATAAAAAATCAACAATTACTGCGATTTCTTGTCGTCTTTTAACGTAGCACCATCAAGCTCACAAAATAAATAGACAAAACATAGCTATCTATAGCCCGACTCAGATTTTTACGCACTATGCAATCATCAGGTGCATATTCTGATGATTGAATAGGGCATAAAACTCTTGCTATAGACACAAAATAGTATGTATATTTATTAATACATACTTACTAACTTTGATATTACATTGAGCAGTTTTATTAACACCAGTAAAATATTTATCTATCTGTCTATCTATCTATCTATCTATCTTTTCTAACAGGTAGTGTTCCCAAACTGCGTGCGTGTAGTTTCAGAATGTAACGCATCTATAAAGAAATATTGTAAGCAACCTTGAAATTCTGTGTATGTCATTTCGCCCATGTGTAAACACTTTTGTTTTTCATAATGTTAAACATATTAGATTTCATGTCGAATAAGTTTTATTTCAGGTGAATTTCCCTACACTTCTTCTATGTGCCCTGTTCCTTCAGGACATAGGCGATCATGGCTTTCCACGTTTTCCTATCCCTGGTGGCTCTGAGCACGCCTTCTCCTGTTGCACCATGCAATCGTCGTTCTGTCATTCACCTGATTAGGTCCTTTAAATATGTTATCCGTTGCTTTCCCCTGTCTCTTTTTCCCTCTATCTGGCCTGTTAGAATCAGATTCTCCAAGCCCTCATTCCTCAATGCGTGTTCCAGGAACTTCAGCTGTCTCTTCTTGATGGTAAGAATCAATTTCCTTTTTGTTTCCATCATTTCGAAGACCTCATCATGCTCAATCCATGATATTCGAAGCATCCTTCTGTAGAACCACATTTCAGTTGCTTCAAATTTTTCCTTCATCTTTGATGGTATTGTCTAGCATTCACTGCCATATTGAAGGCCGGACAGCACATAGCAATGCAGTACTCTCTTCCTTGTTTTTAGCGAGATTGTCCTGTTTCTTAATACTTTACTCAACTTCTGGAATGCTTCCTTCGCTATGCCAATTCGCCTTCGGATCTCGGTGCCACAGTTTCCTTCTTCTGTTATAACGCTTCCCAGGTATTTAAATTTTTGTACTTGCTTGATGCTAGTATCCCCGACCTGTATTTGGCATTTTGTGCTGCCACTTTTTACTGATGACCATGCATTCGTAGTTTATTCAAAAGAAATCTGCAGCTGAAGCACACATATTCTTGTTGAGATTTACGGCGACCATGATACACAGCGATAACCATAAGCGTAGAAGATCGTGCATCAACATCGGCGGCAAAGCCAAATATCCATGGTTCAAAACTTCTGTTCTGTATTTGGTGGAATCAGCTGAATGTAGCTTATTATGAGCTGCTTAAACTAACCAAAACTATAACGCAAGATCGATATCGACTACAGTTGATGCGTTTCATCCGAGCATTGAATAAAAATCAACCGCTATACAAGAAGCGACACGACAAAGTTATTTTGCAACATAACAACGCTAAACCATATGTTGCAAAACGTGTTAAAACCCAGTTGGAAACAATTAAATGCGAAGTCCTACCCCCACCTGCCATATTCACCAGACATTGCCCCGTCCAAATATCACTTGTTCCGATCGATGGCACATAGCCTAGCTGAGTAGCACTTCCATTCTTATAAAGATGACAAAAGTGGATTAACCCCCAAAAACGCATCGTTTTTCTGACTTGGAATTTAAATGCTGCCAGAAAGACGGGAAAAAGTAGTGGCCCGCGATGAACAATACATTAAGCGACATAGTTCTTACTAATCTTTGTTAATATAACACTAATTTTTCATGAAATATCACTGAGAACTTATTCAAAGTCCTTATATATATATATATATATATATATATATATATTCTTCATTTGTAAACTTCATAGACTTTGTAATACAAAAGAAGTCATTTACAAACGAAAAGTGCTTGACTTAAATGGTCAAAACAAAACATATTTGCGATCAACCAAATACACTTTTAAAACCAGATGATTCAATCAAAACTTAAAAAATGTACAAATTTGGCTAGCCACGTGTAGAAATTGAAATTAAAATATGGAAACGACACAGACATAACGTGGAATATAGTGAAAACAGGCAAACCATACAACGGTAGCAAAATATGTACACTGTGCCAGGAAGAAAAGTTAGCGATTATGTTATTCCGAAACAAAAATGAATTACTGAATGAAAGAACAGAAGTTTATAAATAAGTGTAACCATATCATAAAATACCTATTAGGTTCATACAACCATGGATGAAAACGTTATAATTTCTTCTAATTTCAAAAATTCTCCATTAAGTGAGCGTTCATAAAAAAACCGGTCAAAGCAGTTATTGCAAATAGCCTGAAGATACCACATGTAGAAACCTAGGTCGCGTAATAAGTTGTTTACAAATGAAGAATATTCAAAAGTTTCACAATATAATTGTATTGGACACTTTCTAATATAACTGTGTACTGGTCTAATTTTATTATGACCAAAGACTAATATATATATATCCGAGTGAATAAAAAACGAAGAAAAAAATTTTTTACAACGTCCAAAAACATTAATGTAAAACAGTGGTCGATATATGATATATAGAGCTGTGAATATTTATTATAAATTATATTTTAGAACATGTACAATTTTTTTATATAAAATATTTATATATATATATATATATATATATATATATATATATATATATATCAAAAAATGTTATACATGTTCTAAAGTATAATTTATAATATATATATATATACTCGTTTCCGATTATGCGCGTCTGATAGTGTAATCCCTATTTTAGATGCTTGCTCAGGAACATTTTCGTTTGATCATCTCCCAAAGACCCAGTTTGCAACTATGTTGAACAGACATTGTAACAGTTCCTGTGAGTGAAGAAATTTGAGTATGTTCAGCAGTTACCAAGGTCAATATGCTCAAATCTTCAGTCATGAGGACTAGCACAACGAACCATTAATGGGATCCGAAAAGTTTCTTGTCACGGAACTTAATTCAGTAATTACTATTAATGACAGATTATTCCCTGAAAATTTCGAATCAAAGTTCAACTAATAATAATGTTTCATCATCAATCCCTGTGTGTTCTCATGCGTGTGTGTGTGTGTGTGTGTGTGTGCGGGTGTGTGTTCTAGATAGCACGTGACAATAAAATTATTCCCTTTGTCCATATTGTCCTCGTCATAAAACTCCATTACAATGGATTCTATTGATACAACTGAATAATTTATTCGGTATGTCCAAAGGGAAATCAGTCGATGTCTACCCGCATTCTTAAAGGCCAGAGCTCAACTGCGCATTTTATACAAACATTGAGTCGGCTACCATAAATTCATGACAACCTCAAGTTATTCATGTGTGAGGGAATCAGTGTAGCACTTACGAGTTCAACACTATTGTTTTATTAATGCGCTTCTTCTATTAGAGTAGCTGCTAACATTCCGTGTATTAAGCTGTTGGCTACCATGACAAATTCACTATCAGTTTTATCATTTTATTATTAAAAAAAAAAATTATGATGCAACAATACCAGCCGAAACGACGGTACTGCTTTAATCACCGAAGTTAGGCAGTTTCGAGCCCGGTCAGTACTAGATAGGAGTCAGCTTGGGAGCACAGATTAATGTAAGCGAAAACCAGCTGGGCGTAGAGCTAGTAATTCATCTTGTAAAAATTAATTGCCATGGAAACCATAGCAGCAACGCTCTGGCCGATACACGGCAACTGAGTCAACGAGATTGGAGGATGAGAAATAGATAGTAAATATGTTTAGTGATTGATAGGCGTCATTATCAGGTGTAAAAAATGGAGATGTTAGTGTAGTCAGTGCCGTGCTTAGCCCGTCTACCCGCATAATACAACTTGCGTCCGCACTCGAGCATACTGAACCCATAATAAATGGTACTTTAAACAAAATAACATACCCTTGGAACGCAGATGTTCCGTGATCACGAAAGAACGGAAGAAATCGCGGAATTAGCGTTTTAAAGCTGTACATTACGAACGTTTTCAAAACTTTTAGTTACTTTTTATGTATGTTTAAACAGATATCTGTAATCTATTTCTCATTTCTTTATTTTTATCTTAATTAAAAATGATTTGTGGCCTTTCGGGCAACGTTTTTGGGAAGTTAGGTTTTTGAATATGTCCAGCGTCTGTAATATTAAAAAAAATTTTTTTTTCTTTCTTTTCTTTTCTTTTTCCCTCCCTTCCTTCCTTTATCTCTCTTATCTCCCACCTTTTTTCCGTGTTGCTTAACCTTACGTCGATTTAACACGGTTGTCTCTTAATTTTTTAGTTACAAATCTCTTTCCTTCTTTTGCGAACCCAGACGATGTCAATTTTTTCTTTTCTTGTTTATTTGATTTTATTTTGTTTTATCTTTTTCTTTTCCTTTATTTTATTTTCTTTTTTAATTTCTTTGCAAATCTATTTAAAAAGGAAAGTAGACTAATTTTTCTCCAGTTTCTGAAAGGATTTTTCTGTTGCTGAGGTGATGTGTTATCCCCCGTGGGGATCTTCATATCGAAATGGCCATTCAATATCATTGAATTAATCCTTTTTTAATTTATATTTGCTCTGTAATATTTTATTACATGGAGCTCTCTTCCCGTATCATTTTTTAATATTAAAATAAAATTTTTAATATTAATTAGGATCGGGTTTTTGGAATTTACCTTCCTGCTTTTTTTTCCCTTGGATTGAAGTATCTGAATTAATATATATATATAAAGAGAAAGTGTAACCGAGATGGGTTGATGTCTATTTCAACATACAAGTATGATAATAATTTTCTAGTTAATCTTAATAATTATTTTGCTATTTTCTTTTCATTACAATAGATCTTGTGGCTTCCCGGAGCTTTTTGGCCCCTAGGGAACTTGCAGCCCCTTGCAATTTCGGGGTCTGCGGCGGCCCTAAACACGACCCCGTGTGTAGTATAAAAATGCAATAGACTTGACAAGAAACAAAATTGTCGACATCTAAATTGCAGGAGAATAGTGTGGAAGAGCAGTTGGTTTAGAAGAAGATATAAGCTATGAAGGAACGGAGAAACATAGAAATGATGGAGCCGATCATATTTATTCAATTTTTTGACGTGGGTATAATAGTGGGTAGATCAGTTGATACATACAGATTCATTCTATGAATGGACTAGCTCAATTTCTTTCAAATTGTTTACGATTGTATAATGGTAGTGATGGATTAGATAGATTCTTGCTATGAATGGAATGAATTAACTTTTTTCAAATTGTTTACGAGTTCACATGGAGAGGATGGATAAATGGATACAGATTCTTTCTACGAATGACATTGATCAATTTATCTCGAATTGTTTAGGTTTGTATACTAGTGGTCATGGATTACTTGATACAAATTCTTTCTAAGAATTAATCATTTTCATTCAAATTGTTTACAAGGCTATATGGATGGGATTGATCATTTGATATAGTTTTAAATCATTTTGATCTTATTTTATATGAATATAGTTACCACTATTTGTACAGAAGGATGCTGAGGATATCATGGATCGAGCATGTGAGCAATGATGATGTTTAGAAAGGATGGAAACGAAAAATAAATTAATACTGAGCATAAGGAAAAGACAGCTGGGACATGTGTTGAGGAAGGAAGGCTTAGCGAATCTGATACTCACAGGGCATATAGAAGAAAAAAGAGACAAAGGAAAGCAGCAGATAAAATATTTGACGGGCCTGAGCAGAGCGGGATTTGGGTGAGATAACAA
This sequence comes from Ascarosepion bandense, assembly GCA_037127315.1. Classification (NCBI taxonomy): domain Eukaryota; kingdom Metazoa; phylum Mollusca; class Cephalopoda; order Sepiida; family Sepiidae; genus Ascarosepion; species Ascarosepion bandense. Next base: position 3,704,456 of record JBBBDQ010001395.1, on the reverse strand, counting down.
GAGAAAGCGTTCTACCAGGGATAGACAGACGTGGAATGCTATAATCGCCTACGTCTTGAAGGGATGTGGCACATAGAAGAAGAAAAAGTTCACTATAAAAACGAGATACCTAATCTTTAAAACTAATTTAAAAAATTGAAAATCCTTTCTTGAAATTTTCTTTTAGTTTTAATGTCAAGCTAAGTGTTTAAATTTAATATTTTTAATAATTTGTTGTATTTCAAAACTAATTTAAATTGATTGGAAGGATTTTTAAAAAAATCAAAAGTAGATGATAAGCGTCCGTTTTAGTCGTCTTTCATCGCAATGTAATTCTCTTCCAAAATCTTCCAAAAGTAAAATATACTTTTCTGAAACTTTATTTGAGAAATATTATCTGATTTAAAATATAATTAATCTGAGTTTAAACAAATATTATCTATCTAAACTTATTTATAAATGGAACTTTGTCTGTGTGTATTTGTGTGTGTGTGTGTGTGTGGGTGTGTCCGTTAACTATAGACTCTGAAACGGTTGAACAGATTTTCTTGAAAATTTACACAGTTGTACTATAAGCGTCTGCGAGTGTTCTTAGCTAGGTTTTGTGTTGAGGTACCCTCGATAAATATCGAAAATCGATAATCGAAAAAACGGGTTATAGAAGGAGTAGTCTGGTTTTAATCAAATTTGATACACTCATAGACAAAGACATAAGAAACGATATTCAGAAGTTTCAAGGTTGCAGTTCTTACAATAGTGCAGAAAATCGATAATATATATATATATATATATATATATATATATATATATATAAGGCAAGATGTTTGTGTTGTGTCTGTTTATCTGCCTGTATATCTGTATGTTTTTCAGCCCTTTTATTTTAGTTTTTGCTTCGGGTTTGACTCTAAGTAGGTATAATTGTAGTTCTTAGTCTCAGCCATGATATTTACTCAGAGGACTTATTTCGCCTTCAAAATTCAGTTTACGACGAAAAAAACTAATCTGATATCGATACCAGGAAATCAAAATTTGACTTACATCCATTCATTTTTCTTTCAGGCTAAGGTTTCGCTTTAACTGGAAACAACTATTGCTTTGTAGTCTTTCGTGCCAACGTCCAAAGAGTCTGAGCTCCAGGATTATGGATTAGTTTTAAAGCTTTCATTACACCCGAGCAACGTCAGGCTATACTGCTAGTTTACTTTAAGTTTAAAAAATCGCAGAAATACATTTTTGAACTTTACATTAGCATTGTTTTTGCATTTAAGGTGTTGACATGGTAACAGCGTGAGGATAGACCTAATGTTATTCTACGGGGACGTAGATATCAATGACATTTTATATCATTTTTAAGTACTCAGTAATTAAAACAAAAAAGGAAAATATAGTTCGTAATCTAATGTTTTACTGAATTTTAGAAATTTTGGCTTAAAGTTTACGATAGTTTATACAGATGCACAAAATTCAAACTTCTTTTAAAAATATTAGTGTTTTATGATTTGTACTATAGTTTTCCATTTATGATTAGTAAATATAGTTTTTAGTTAATAATAAATAACACCAAAAAAGATAAAATTAATACAGAATTTTAAAAGATATAAATCAATAAATTATTCCAAATAAAATTTAAAAAAGAAAAGCAATTTTTTAAAAATTCATTATTCATCTATTTTTTCTTAAAACAATAGTGTCTTAATTGTATTTATAAAAGTAAGTAAGGGGCCTTCATCATTGTATGCCATTTTTTAGCGTATCTTTCTAAGTACCACTGTGAATATAATGAGATCACGATATTTAGATATTTTTCTGATAAGGTTTTGGTTGCGATAGATCCGTTGAAGAATATTTCTCAGTAACAGCGGAGTGAAGCAATTTAATTAAAAATCTGTCTTGGAATATTAGGGGGATATTCAAATGTTTTTAAATATTATGCACAGATTAAATCCGTTCATAAAAATTGCGGCATACATTTGTGAAGACTACGGAAATATTGAAAAGTGTGAATGACAAATCGAAATTATTTAAAAGATAAAATTAACGACTTTATTTTATCATTTGGTTAGACCTTTCAAGTAGGTCTCGCGCTGCTTTCTCCTGTCTCTCCTTGCCGTTATCCGTCCTGTGAGTATTAAATTCTCCAGGCCCTTCTTCCTCATTACGTGTTCCAGTAACCTCATTTTTCTCTTCCTGGTGTTAAGTATGAATTTTCTTCTCGTTTGCATCCTCTTCACCATCTCATCGTTGCACAGGTGCTCCGTCTATAATATTCTCAGCATCCATCTGTAAATGCCTCAGGTCTCTCCTTCATCCTTGATGAGATCATCCAACATTCACTTCCATACAGAAAGACAGATATCACATAGCAATCCAGTACTCTTTTTTTTTGTTTCCAATGAAATTTTGCTGTCTTTCAGAATTCTGGTTAGCTTTTGAAATGAGTCCTTGGCCATGCTAATTCGTCTTTGGGTTTCTATGTCGTACTTTCCATTCTATGTCAGAACACTTCACAGGTATTTAAATTTCTTTATTTGTTTTATTTTAGTTTCTCTGACTTATAGTGGGCTCTTCTTTTTGCTGATGACCATACATTCAGTTTACTTGAAGTTTACGCTCAGTCCTTTCTTCTCACTTTCTTTTGCTACCTTCTTTAGAAGGTCCAGCATTTTCCTTTCTGTGTCTACTATCAGCACCGTATCATCCGCGTATCTTATATTGTTGAGAGTGTGACCGCCAAAGGCGAATCCTGGCAAGGCCTTTATTTCTCTTATAGTTGCTTTGCTGTACAGATTGAATAGATCCGGTGAAAAACACATCCTTGTCTTATGTCCCTTTCTATTTTTGTATAACTGCTGAGTTCACTTCATAGCCAAAAGCGGTTTGCTGTTAATGTAGATTCTTGATTATCCTAACGTCTTTTCTGAAAATATCGAGGTTGTCGAGCATCTTTATTAAGTCTTTGTGTCGTACTTTATCGAACGCCTTCAACTCAGAAACCACTTCAATGATTTCAACCAAACCTGGCATGCAGATAACAGCGTCTTTATCAAGCTGTTAACTGTTTAGTGTTATCTATCTATCTATCTATCTATCTATCTATCTATCTATCTATCTATCTATCTATCTATCTATGTCATCCACGTACAAGCCTGTTTCGCTGTATCACAGCTCATCAGTGTGGCGAGACACATCCACTTGCTTTTGGTGCCAGTCGGAGTCGCTACCCCCTAGGCCATAGGAATCAGAGAAGGGAAATTTCAACGTGTTGAATATAAGCAGTGTATACACATACCAGTCACCGAGATAACTTAATTCATTTCTGAAGAGTGATGCGTATATAGCAGAAATGATATATCTATATATATACAATAATAATATTTATTATTATTTTTATTCTACTGTTATTTCATATTACTACCATAGATTTCTGGTTTTTGGTTAAATTGCCAAATATTTAAGCGATAAGAAAATCGAGATATTTTGCGGTTATTCATCTATACAAATAAAGTGTCTCTTGTCTGTATGCTATAAACTCAAAAACTACTGAATTGAGTTCAACCAGACTTGCCTGTGACTCGAGAAGTAGTCTACGTTTTGGAAACTTGATATCGATAAACTTTATGAAAGGTCAAAAATATATTATTGAAGTTGTGTGTTTAATCCATGTGTCGGACAGTGAGTACTTGCAATCAGTGGAAGCGGGCGAGCAATAACTGACCAGTACTAAATAATAAAACAGTTTGTGTTCTATTGGCTTGGCTGGCAACCAGTATACCGCAGAAAGCAATGGCAACCTACTGCGGGATATATCTTCTATCCAGTCAGTCATATCTCGAAAGAGACATGATCACCCAAAGCGTGTATCACATATGGCACTTAACTGATTTTTAAACAGGTGCGATGGATTTCACAAAAATGAAAATGACGCTGACAACTCATTTTAACAGATATATTTACCAAAATTACACAAAAATATCCTTAAATATTAAATTAAATCTATTCAATAAAATCTCATTTGGCTGGCAACCATTAACCATTAACCACAGCCCCCCCCCCCAAAAAAAAAAACTCCTACCTCTATTCTAGATGGTCCCCTTGCTTAATTTGGTGAATGCTGTTACAATTCATGCATTCAGTTCCTCTTTGGTGTTAGAAGAAATTTTGATGGTCTGTTGGTCAACCGAACATCAAACATAATAATCAAGCGGTTTTGCCGTCTGGTTAATTAGGGGGCCAGGTCTAAAGATAATGTGCTCGCATAAAATTGTCTGACAGCTATGACAGGGTTCCCCTACTTGTTTGGCATAGTGCAGAGTTCCTGTTACGAGATATAGGGCTTTCTTTCACCAACCCTCTTGACCAAGGGCAGCACTACTTCCTCAAGGCACTTAATGTAGGCGTCTGTGTTGAGTCTGAGGCTCTCACTAACAAATTCGGGAGTTCTTTTCGTATCAAAACGATCAGAATGAGTTTTCCATGTTGCTGTACTTTTGTAATGATCATTAGATTTATCCAAATCATTCGGAATACTTTGCACTGTCCTCAGATTTACACGCTTGAAATGTTCGTATTAGGCGTTCCGGCGCGAATGCCAAGCAGGAGAGCATGCCGTTTTCAAATATCTGGCAAATATCATAGTGCTCTTTTCCTCACAGACGGCGCCCAACTGACTCTACTATACTGAGCAGCCGACAAAATCAAAAGCAAACAATGCTCAAGCACAAAGTTAAAAATATAAAACTGCGGCATATATTAATCCTCTGAGTGACCCCTTCCTGGTTTTTATCATCTCGGCTGATGCTAACTTCTCAGAAAATGATTTGTTGAGCCTTCTTGAGCTCACAGTATCGACTCACATTAAATGGAAAGGCTATATTGAATCCATTGCTAGGTCAGTTGCTAAGAACGTTGGTTCACTGTATCGTCCAAGACACTTTTTATCTCCACAATCTATTTTACATATCTATAAGTCTACCATTTTTTCATTTTTAGAATATTGCTTTTAAATAAGGTCTATTGCCCATGCCATTTAGATAATAATGATGAATTCCAAAAATGAATAAGCAATATTATTGGTCCTGACCTGGCGTCTCGGCTTTATTCAAATTCCCACTGACGTAAAATTGCTTTTCCTGCGCCCTCTCTAGAAATAATTTTATGATAATTGCTCGGATGAGCTCTTTGGTAGGTTACCTTGGCTTTATGAATCTAAGCGCAGTACTAGATTGGCAGCAAGGTCTCATCGGTTTATATCTGATTTGGAACGATGCAACCGTAAGTTCAATACTAATGGTTTCTTTTTTTCGTACTTGTCGCTTGTGGAACTCACTTCCGGTTTTTTTACTTCATCGTCAACTTTAATTTTTAAAACATTAAAGTTGATGTCAATCCTAATCTACATCCTTTCTGACTAATGTTCGATTGTTATAAAGCCTTAGTAATGTCACTGTTATCTAATTCATTCAGATCCAATAACCCTTGTATCTTACTGGCTTTACTGAATTGAAATAAATCCAACGGAGAAAAAAAATAAAAAAGATAGAAAGCAAGAATACATTCTTTTAAATGTTTTAATATAGAGTATTTCATTCTTATAAATATGGCGCTATGGTGTCCCGTTTCTGCTTTCTTTAATTACGAACGAATAGAGTTTTAATTGTATATTGTAGATTTCTCATTGCTGTAGTTATGCCAGAATTAACATAAAAAAAAACAATAATTCTCTACAAACAACTTGATAGTAAATGTCACGAAATGCTTAAAGATTTTTCCTCAAGCCCAGCGTGAACAACCACAATGAAATGCGCATATGCGGATGAGAACATTAAGATTTCTCTAAAAATTACAGCCGACATTATTTAAACGCGTGGATTTTTTAATCTAGGTCTTTGAGGAACTGAATGCATTAACGAATAGTCCACGTTAAGTCAAATGTACGAATATATTATTTTATTTTTATTATTTCTGCTTTACTTTGTTAAGCAAACAATTTTAGGAGGCATGTATTTAATTCATAACCAAGCCGAATTATTCTATATTAATGTCTTTCATAAAATATTATGGACAGGCTATGTTGATAAGCGCCGAGAGTGTAAGGATTCGATAAGCTTTCAGTTACAGCTTAGAAATGATGGGAGAAATTTATGCAAAAGTTTGAAGTCACCAGAAAAGGAGAAATGATATTTATAAATCAATGTTTATTTGATACCAGTGAATGATCTCTAATAAAAGAGACGCCAAGCAGGAATGAAAGAGAAACGGAGTGAATGGAATTGATATGTATATAGCACGGCAAAAGTTATAATGACGAGTTAAACACGTGACTGGATCGATGGTGTGGCGAATGAACATTGGTTTGGAAAGGCTAAATAAAGAAAAAAAAGAAAGAAAAATGAAAAAAACTAAATGTTAATAAGATAGGAGAAAAAGAAGAGGATAGTAATAGATTTATGAATTAACGCATATATATATATATATATATATATATATATATATATAAACAAATCATCTGCATGCAGGCTAGTTTCACTGTATCACAGCTCATCAGTGCAGCTAGATTAAATGCCCGCCTCAAACCAGGACCAAATACCGACGGATTTATCAGCAGCCGGAGATTCACCCATCAAGCCATGAGCGGACGTTTGAGAAAGGAAGATTTCAAATTGTGTCATATATTTATACCAATGTAAATGCCCCAGTAGTAGAAAGTGCTCAGTCTCGAATGAGAGCATCGCATAAAGCCATAAATAACTGCTGTTATAAAAATTTTCCCTAACATTAATTACGTAATTTTTAGCGGTTACTCATATTTGAGTAAACAGTCCGTTTTTCAATTAAACGGTATATTTATTTATTTTCGTCTACCGGCCTGAAAATTTGACAAAACTTATTAAAAAAAATATATGCGCTCTCCTGAAGGATTCGAACTTGTATTATTCTTTGCTGGGGAAACGAAACCGTCGTTAGATCCAACATGATTTAGACCGTCTAGGTTAAGAAGTGCATTGACAATCAGGTAAAGCTGAATACTGCCTTATAAACGCAAATCTTTCTCGAAATATCAAAACATCTATATCTGCTAATGCACATAGAATCTAACATCCATTAGATTAGTGAAAGAAACATTCCAAAAGTTAAGCAAGGTGGTGAGAAACGGATAAATCTACTAGAAACAAAGAAAAGAGTGTCGGATTGCTCTTAGACATGCCTCCTCTTATTAGTAATAAATTATCGATAATTTCCCATAATGAGGAAAAAAATAGAGTGAGAAAAAATGTGGTTCTACAGAAAGATACTGAACATTCCATGTTGACGGCACGGACCTACTCATATATCTTATTGGTAGTAAATTTTCGATAATTTCGATAATTTCCCATGATGAGATATAAAAAAAAAACTAAAGTGAGAATAAATGTGGTTCTACAGAAGGATACTGAACATTCCATGTTGACGGCACGGACCCATTCATCTATCTTATTGGTAGTAAATTTTCGATAATTTCGATAATTTCCCATGATGAGATATAAAAAAAAACTAAAGTGAGAATAAATGTGGTTCTACAGAAGGATACTGAACATTCCATGAATGGAGTGAGTAAGCAACCAGGAAGTTTTAAATAAAATGCAAACAAAGCAAACAAAACAGACATGCCATTGGTGCGCAGGGGGCTACAGTGAGTGTATAAAAAAGGTAAAGGGTATGTCAAAGAAAGATAAGCAATGTATATAAATCAAGTAGATTAAAGATAGCATTTGACGTTGCATTTAAACTTTTGGAGAATAGAGCTATCAGAGAAGCAAGCAAATTCCACAAACAGGAAGTGCGAGAAAAGAAACTGTAGGGTAGAAGAGTTAGTTACATTTAACTATGATGACAATAAAATCGTTGGCCTTGCCCAAGTTCCGTCATTTGACTGCCAACATTTGTAGAAAATATATAACTACCTCAGCCTCCAAGTAGTTTATGCATCCAAGATTATACTTTTATAACACTATCCCCGGGCGTATCCGAGCCGATTCTTTCTGACCCTACAACAATCCGCTCAGGCTGTGTTTGTTTGATCTCGTACTGGCCGAAGTAAGAATGCTTGTTATCAACGGGTTAGATCAGTCCAGACTCGCGTGGGGACGGTCTATAGTATCCTGGTACCCGGTAGTCAGCGAACGGAATATAAATAATTCAATGCGTCAAGTTTGTAGATTTATAATATATATATATATAGCAAATTCATAAACAAATTCATTTCTAAGTGACGCAGAGTTAGTTGGTTAATGTTTAAATATCACACTGTTAGTTTACAAAATTTTCTCGAAGCCGTGTTTTGTTCTGTTGTTTTGCCGCTTGCCGAATTCGGACTTATCCTCTCTTGCAAAATCACAGGCCAAATATTACTGTTGTCGTCTTCCACCTTGGTTTTATAGAAAATCTACAAAATCGGGGCGGTAAAGGTAGCTACGGAAATTCAATTTTCCTTCTCTTTATAAGTCTTATAAGCTCGAAATGAAAATAATATCTAATTAATCTCGATTGAGTGTTCGGCCCTTCACTGTTGTGGGGGAGAGTGACTTCCTCTTTCTTATTGCTTGCCTGTCCATGTCAGAAGCTCAGATAGGCGAAGACAGGAAATTCTCACATTCCAATTTGACCTGGGGTAATGCAAACGTCAAAAGAGGAGGACAATGTCATGTCTACGATCCTTCTACACAGATTGGATTAATTCGTTTACTTTTCCGACAAAATCAATTGTACTCGTCTCATTCTATTCAAGTTTAGAGAATTTTCTTTTCTTTTAAATAAAAAAATTAATACCAGTCATCTGGAAATAGGGTTACATTATTGATAGGTGTTATATCATCTACCTTGTTACCTGTGAATGGTAAAATCATTCTACAATAATAAAAAAAGAATTAGATATGTCCATAAATTTAACTGGAAAATCAAAACCTAGTTATAATATATTAGTGCAGATTTTTAATAATCATTTCATTCCATGCAAGACAGGACCGCCTCTGGTGCTCAAGAGGTTACAGTGAGAGAAAAAAAAAGGTTTAGAGATGGATGGAAATCAAGTAGATAAAAGATGGCAACTGACTTTGCATTTAAACTTTTGGAGACTGTAGCTATCAGTGAAGCAAGCAAACAGAAAGGTGTTACACAAACGAAAAGTGCGAGAAAAGAAACCATTGTAGTAGAGAAGGGGTTTTGCCTCGTTCGACAGTGAAAGGGTAGAACCTTAATTCCAATCTAGTAGCACGAGTAAATACATTTGGTCTAGATGCCAAGAAAAAAGCACTTTTGAGCATTTGCCATGAAAAGAATTGGAGAAAATACAGAAGGAAGCCACAGCATGTCGGTAGGATTGGAAGACAGGTGACTGACTGAAGGTGGGCTGTCAAGTCAGGATCGATTTTATTGCATATTCTACTCAAAATGTTGTCAAGAACCTCAAGATGAATAGCAGGAGCACTCGACCAGATTTCATGGCAAATTATATGGTGCAGTCTTACGAATATTATTGAAAATCATGTTATCTATTCTTTGATAGAATTTCATTGTCTCAGAACTTTATGCAAGATAATGGCTCCTGTCAAAAGTTAAATCAATACAGCCCCCAAATACCACTTCGTATATCACTCAGTCAGTTAATTGCCACACTTGGTATACGCTTGGGCTGTAACCCTATTTCCAGATGGCTAGTATTCATTTTTCATTGACTTAAAAAATAAGACAATTCTCTAAAATTTAATAGAATGAAAAAATATATTTACTTCTGTCGGGAAAAGTAAACGAATTGAATGAATATGTGTGGATGGAACGTAGGCATAATATTATTGTCCTGATTTGCATGGCTCCAGGCAAGCAATAAGAGACAGTAAGTCTCTGCCCCTCATCGGTGAAAGGCCGAAGATTCAGTTGAAATGGATAACGGATATTATTTTCAGATTGAGCTGGTAAGACTTATACAGAGAGGGAAAATTGAATTCTCGTAGCTACCTTTACATGCCGGTTTTGTCTCTTTTCATTAAAACCACAATGAAAAACGAAATCAAGGAATTAGGCCCGTGATTTTGCAGAAGACGGTCAGTCTGAAATTGGTGAGCTGCAAGAGCCGATTAAGCAAGACATTGTCTCCGAGAGAAATTACTACTAAGAGTAGTATTGTGATACTAAAATACCAGCCAGCTATTTTGTGCGTCACCTAGATTTGATATTGTTTATAGTGTGTACATAAATTGGGTACAAATATATATATAAATCTGCGCACGTGTTGTCGTCATGTTGTACTTATTATATTCCGTTCGCTGACTACGGGAAACCAGGGAATCAGGGATTGTGTTTCAACAATATACCGTCCCCTCGCGTGTGTGGACTGAGCTAGCGCGTTGATAACAGGTAGTTCTACTTTGGCCGGTCCGAGTTCAAACAAACACAGCGTGGGCGGATTGGTTGAGGTTCGGAAAAGCTTGGCTAGGATGTTATAGGTCGATCATATCTCTTTCGATGCATAAAATCTAAGAATAGGAAGTGGAGAATGATGAGAATATGCCGAATAGATAACAATTGTCTTTAGACTTGAAGAATACACGCAGGATTATGTTGCACATATTAGCGTTTCTTAGCGAGAAGCTGAAAATAGAAAGGCTATTATACTAATTAAAACTTAACATTAAAATCTGTTTTGAGTATAATGTACATTTCATCAGTTTTATAATTTAATGCGTCCACATGTCTTATAGTTTCGGTAAATTCCGAAGATTTACGAAATGGATTAACAACCGACATGTTTTAGTTTATTTGTTTAATTTCCGTAACATTGTCTGTTTACATTTGTTTACATTAAGATACGCTTTCAGAGTGGAGATTAATATTATAAAGAATCAGAAATTTGCGTTTATAAGGCTGTGAAATCATTCGTAGTCGAGCGGCCTAAGATGCGTCAGATCAATTGATGGCTTTTTCTTTGTTTTTAGGGGTCGCAGATTCTAATCCTGTCAAACGGCACATATTTTCCTAACAGAATTTCTCAAAAATATACAGGCAAGTAAATATTTATAAACATATTGTTTAATTAAAAACAGAGTATCTGCTCAAATACGAGTATCTATTAAAATAATATTCAAACAAATAAATTAGAATATCTTATAAATCAAATGTTCTTACTACTAATATTCACTTAATACAAAACCCAGGAACCAATCAATCAATCAATCAATATATATATATATATATATATATATATATATATATATATTCGTTATCCACATACAAGCCTGTTTTGCTGTATCACAGTTCATCAGTGTGGCTAGACATCCACTTGCTTCTGGCCGGGATCGAAACTAAGCAGTTATTAGTACAAGCCCAGATTAAAATATGTACAATTACTATTTCACTAGTCTTGACTAAATCCTCTTCTTAGTGTAAACTTGCTGTTATACGTTTTTAAATTCGTGTTGTGTATTCGAGACAATTGTGAGGAAATCTTTTATTCTATGACGCCTGACGATACCGAAAGGTTGAAGACATGGTAGCATAATCGGCTGATCTTCCTAATCTTTCCTAATTTTAATATATATATATATATATATATCTATAAAAACGCGTAGGAATTAACTAATAATTTGCCCAGAAACGGAAAATATTTTAGAGAAAGATATAAAAAGTGATACATGGAAATGGAATGTAGAAAAACTAGCTAACGATTAATTAATTAGTCTGACTGTCTGTCTGTCTGTCTATCTCAATATGTGCTTTATTTACTTATCTACATCTACCTATTTTAATTTGTTATCAACATTTCATAGCTTGTTTCTATCTATCTATCTATCTATCTATCTAGATAGATAGATAGATAGATAGATAGATAGATAGATAGATAGTTGCAGTGATGAGAAGAGTGATAGAAAAAGAACAAAGCGTCAGAGAAAAAGAGAGAGGGTGTAAAGGATAGGAAAAGTAAGTTTGTAGGAAAACAATGTTAAAAAAAAGTCCAGCACAAAGAATCCTCTTGGGTTTTAATCTCCAGTCAGCTCTTGTTTGTACCATAAAACCAATGACAATCCGATTGAATTGAACGGCAAATAGAGAAGCCGGCATCAAACAGCGACGCATTTGACGTCAATCAAATCGGCCAACAATGAGCACACATGTTTAGTTGTCCGAGATTCATATGAATGAGACTGTCGAACATTAATGTAGCCGCATGCCTTTTGTTACTAGGACACATTTTTTCCCTATTTTTTAAATATCTCTTTCATGACGCTTCCCCTGTCTCCATTTAACAACAAAAAAGAAACTGTTTTGTAACAAATTGATACTATCATATTATGTACGAACACATTAACACACACATATAAGTACGGCACTATGATACTCACTAGGTTGTCTACATAAATCGTTTCTGATAGCCTATGTTAATATATATATATATATATTCAAATTAAATTCTGAAGATTACTAATGTTGTATGGTCATTTCAGTGAGGAAACCGCGCTCTTTAGCAGCAAGTTCTTTATTAGGACAAAATTTATATACCAGAAGAACACTAAAAAAGAAAATTATACATCGGAAGTTCACCTGAAAGAAGGAAACAGAAAAGAAATAAAAAAGGACAATGGGAGGGGAATTTAAGATAAAGAGAAGATTATGATAGAAGGTTGTCGTCTAGACATTGATACAGAGGGTAGGAAAAAGGGAGAAAAGAGAGAGAGAGAGAGAGAGAGAGAGAGAGAGAGAGAGCGAAATAGATTCAAGACTCGATCATCGTAAAAGACTTCTCCATCTGTGTTAAGAAATCAAAAATTAATTGTGTTACAGGAATGGAAGTTGGGAAAAGGGAAACATGAAAGGAGGAAAAAAAGAAAAAACGGGATGGGTCTGTAAATAGACAATATTATTTACATCGAGCCTTCTACCTGGTTCATTTTTAAAATTAATAATATTAATAGGATCTATTTTGGGATTTCAACTACATACCGTTTTTGTTTAGTATATATATATATATATATATATATATATATTAATTCAGATACTTCGATCCAAGGGAAAAAAGCAGGAAGGTAAATTCCAAAAAACCCGATCCTAATTAATATTAAAAGTTTATTTTAATATTAAAAAATGATACAGGAAGAGAGCTCCATGTAATAAAATATTACAGAGCAAATATATATATTAAAAAAGGATTAATTCAAAGATGTTGGATGGCCATTTCGATATGAAGATCCCCACGGGGAACGATAGCAACAGAAAAAAACCTTTCAGAAACTGGAGAAAAATTAGTCTACTTTTCCTTTTTAAATAGATTGCAAAGAAATTAAAAAATAAATAATAAAATAAAAATAAAAATAAAGGGAAAGAAAAAGAAAAGGAAAAAGAAAAAGAAAAAGATAGAATAAAATCAAATAAATAAGAAAAGAAAAAAATTGACATCGTCTGGGTTCGCAAAAAAAAGGGGAGAATGTAACTAAATGTAATGTAACTAAATGTAATTCATTTTTTTTTTTTTTTTACCTAGTGTTGTCTTTATTTAGTTTAATTTCAAATGACCTAATTTTTTTTAAAAATAATTTTATTTTAAATCCTATATCTTTTTATTCCCTTTTATTAATAATTATGCCTTTTTAAGTAAAGGCCTTTTTCTAATACTTCAACGTTTTGGGGAAGTTAGGTTTTTGAATTTGTCCAGCGTCTGTAATATTTAAAAAAATTTTTTTCTTTAGTTTCTTTCTTTTTCCCTCCCTTCCTTCTTTTATCTCTCTTACCACCTTTTTTCCGTGTTGCTTAAACTGACGTCGATTTAACACGGCTGTCTGTTAATTTTTAGTTACATTCTCCCCCTTTTTTTGCGAACCCAGACGATGTCAATTTTTTTCTTTTCTTATTTATTTGATTTTATTCTATCTTTTTCTTTTTCTTTTTCCTTTTCTTTTTCTTTCCCTTTATTTTTATTTTTATTTTATTTTATTATTTATTTTTTAATTTCTTTGCAATCTATTTAAAAAGGAAAAGTAGACTAATTTTTCTCCAGTTTCTAAAAGGTTTTTTTCTGTTGCTGAGGTGATGTGTCGTTCCCCGTGGGGATCTTCATATCGAAATGGCCATCCAACATCTTTGAATTAATCCTTTATTGAGCACTGTGGAAGAATGGTAGACTTTGAAAAACAGTAGCTACTCTAGCATCTACGCATCATTCATTCAGCAAAGAATTAGAACACTCTCACATATTGGGCGTGTATAATGATAATATACACGCTAAAAGTCTGCCTCCTTCTACCGAGCGTCCATAGCTCAGAGGTAGAATTGCCGACTGACGATAATTTGTTCGAGTTTCAATCCTGGGTAAAAAGCAATCGGATGTCTAACCGTACTGATGAGCTGTGATATAGCAAAACAGATCTGTCTGCGGATATATATATGTATGCCAGATTGAGCTAAGTTAAATACAGATATACATAATGATGACCAGGTATTTGTCTTCTGAGCACACGTATTTGAGAGAACTGCTGGCCAATTTATGTTGCAAATGTCTTCTCAGGTACATTTGGGTTTCTCAAATACCCACAGAGCCCACCTGTGGTTTATACCACAACTATGTTGAATGGACTTTACTTATAGTTTTTGGGAGAGACCGTATAATCTGGCGTGAACAAGGATAGTACGCTCAAACCCTCGGCCAGGATGGCTTGTGATTTTGTTCTGGCGCAACCATCGACGGCTTCCCAAAAGTTCCGACTAATTTTAGTTTCAAGGCTTGGGTTAAACAGTTTTATGGTTTTCGTACACGTAGAAGAGGTTAAGTATACTAGTGTCGTTGGTATTAATACATACATACATACATACAGACAGACAGACAGACAGACAGAGGTATAAAGGCATACACACGTACATCTCTATATATACATACATACACACATGCATGCGCACATACATACATACATGATTTTTCTTCTTGTCAGACGAGTGTCATCCCCTCATTCCCTTCCTCCGTCTGCTCATCCCGGTCGTGCTTTCTTAAATGGCTCTTATGACCTTCAGGCGACCAGAATAGTTTTTGACAGATCGGGCATTCCAAGTGATCCCACTGGGTGGCAGCAGCAGGAATGTCATACTCATGAATCCTGAAGTATCGTTTGAGTCCACCAGACGACCCACAAATTTTGGGGCTGGATAGACATGAGTAAATAGGGAATTCAGGAGTAGGATCAGCAAGAGAAGCAACAGGAATAATTCTGAGTTAAGTGGTCTGATGAGATTTCATATGATTCACATGTCCTGCCTTGAACAACAGTGACCGACCACACACCATAAACAGGGCCAAAATCAGCTGGCAAAGATTCATGCCTTCCTGCAGATTCTCCTACGTTTAGCACGAGAAACTCTGATCTCCTCATACAATCCTCAAAGTTCAAACCTCTCCATTTCTCACGATCAGCAGTTATTGCCTCCCAGCCGTCTTCAGCAATCCCCATATGCTTCAATTACTCCTTAATATTGTCTTTGAATCTTTTTCGTGGCCTACAATGAAGTCTTTCTCCAGATGACATTTTACTGTAGAACAAATGTTTAGGGAGCCTGGAGTCGTCCATTCGTATCAAGTGGTCAGCCCAATGCATCTGACTTCCGATCACCATTGACGATATGCTTACTGTGTTCGTTTTGGACAAGACAACAGTGTCAGGGGTGCGACTCTCCAATTTGATCCCAAGAATGTGCCTGAGACAATGTTTGTAAAATCTCTCAAGCAGCTTGATTTGCGACCACTACAGAGTCTAAGTTTCTAGGGCATACAAAATAGTAGATGATACAGGTCTCAAATAGAGAAAGTTAGAGTGAGATCACCATCAGACAAAATACTGTTTCTAGCTTGCCAAAAGAACCCAAAGCTTTATTGATTCTTTTCCTATTTTAGAATCAAGACAGTCATCATTTGGGAGAGCACTGCTCAAGTAAAACAAAAAAAAAATGCTTGAGAACTTTAAGCCTTTAAACACCAACAAAAATGGTAGGCTCTACAGAGACCTTACTAGGTGCAGACATATAGATCACATTAGCCTTATCAATGCTAAAGGGAGTACATGCATCAGTAAAATCATCTACAATAAACTGCATGTCAGCAGCAGGAGTAGCATACAGGAGCTTCCTAACAAGACCTTTACATACAAGAGTCTTGGCATGGAATCTCCTCAAGTTGAATACTTTACTAGTCGTTCTAAAGCGGAGAGCTTCACGATTGATGGTATCAAAAGCCTTGGTCAAGGATACAGATATTTGACAAAGAGGTAGACGTTGCTCTTTACATTTATCAAAAAGCTCTTGGTTGAAAAAAAAAAACATGTCAACAGTCCCACGCCCATCACGAAAGCCAGACTGGCAGTTAGGAATGACCTCCTTGCAAACATATTTCTCTAACCGATTCAAGAGCAATCTCGCAAACATCTTTCCAACAACTTCAAGCAGTGAGATTCTTACCTTCCCTTTGTATAGTGTGATCAAAATGGCATCAATCAAGTTCTGAGAAATAAGATTATTGTTTTAGACAGACATAATCAGAAAATGTACTGCCCTGTGAACATTCACACCATCATGAACAAGCAATTCAACTGGAATGCCATCAAGGCCAGGTGCTTTGCCTGTGTTGATTTTCTTGATGAATCCAATAAACTGTATGAGAGATGGCTCAATATCCAGCCTGGGGTGAAAATCTCGCTGAGGAACACTATCCACAGCAGTAACATCTACAACAGAAGAATTATAAAAGACAGCTTGGAAATGCTCAAAACCAGCGTCTCATTATTTTATACGGAGTCTTCAGTATAGTGGTGCCATCCTTAGCCTGAAGAGGCATGATCAAGGAAGGCTTTAGAATAAAAGCCCTGTTTAGCAAGCCATAGAACATCTTAATGTCTTTCCAGTTAAAGTTACCCGCACTTGCTCAGATAGATTCGACCACCACTTATTCTTAATACATACATATACACATACATACACACACATGCAGATATACATACACACATACATAAATACACACATATGTACATACATACAGACATACACACATACATGCAAACATACATACATACATGCTTATACACATACATAGATTCATACATACAGACATACATACAGAGATACATACACATATACATACATACACACATACATACAGACAAACAAACGTACATATATACACACATAAATATATACACATGCATACACTTATACATACATGTATACATACATAAAAACAGACGTACATTACACATACATAGATTCATACATACACACATATATACATACAAACAGACGTGCATATATACATACATAAATACATACATATAGACATACATATGCATATACATACATTCACACATGTATGCACACACACACACACACACACACATATATATATATATATATACATATATATACATCAGGTAGATTTAAAAGTCGGAGTATTTTCTCACTTGTAACTGAACTTCTTAGACATGTACTATACAGGTATTGATAATAGCAAATCCAATTGATGACATCGATTTCGGGCGATATTTTACTAAAAGTACAAATCCAACAAAAAATACATCTTAAAGTTTCAGCCGCTACTCTATCCTGTGAACATACAATTTTTTTTTTATAACGAGTGGTGAAGGAATCGAGCATTCTCCCTCTTCCAGCAATCGATGCAAAGATTTTAGTCCTTTTGAAAAAGGTAATCAAAATATATTTTGAATCAACTATATCAACTATGAACACGGCCACAATGCACTGACAGTGTTTGGAAAATAAAACATTCGTATAATTCTAGATACACTCATAAAACAATTGATATATTCAGTTAAAAATAAAACAAAATTAATCCTTGATAATGGCTAAATTCGGACAGTTTTTAAAGAAATTACCTACCAAAAAGAAAAAATTAAAACTACATAAAAAATTACATAAAAAAAATTAATCGCAGCACCTTGTGTGCCATTTTTAAGGAAACTTGCATACTGCAGCCACTTCCCCACCGACGAAATGTGGCCTCCCTTTGTCTGTTCTATAAATATTTTCATGGCTTCTGCTCGGACGAACTTAAGTCACTGGTGCCTCCTCAACAGGTGTTTACTCGTGCAACCAGATTGGCAACTGGGTCCCGCCCATTCACAGTTAGGTTAGCCAAATGCAGACGACAATTCTACTCCTGCAGCTTCTTCTCTCGCACTTCCCGCCTGTGGAACTCGCTTCCATATTCTTGCTTTCCCGACGGCTACAACCTCCAGAAATTTAAATGCAATGTCAATACTCATCTATTAACCACTGGACTCTAACTCTCTCTCCATCCCCGTATATCTTTCCCTTTCTCTCCACCTATGTATCTGTCATCGCACCTGCATTCTCAGCTTTCTATTGCTCCTTTCTAACTTGTTTGTACTCCTCACTCTTTTCTAATTAATCTTTTTACAGTTATGTAGCCCCCAGCTCATAAGTGGCATTTCTGCCTTGCTCGGGGTGAAATGATTAATACATATATATATAGGTGTATGTGTGTATGTGTGTGTGCGTATTCATAAACTCACCCAGAATTGATATATCTATATGTTTTTACTAATGCATTTTGCATTTATTATTCTGACAGGATGATAACGTTTAAGCAATAAACTAGACTATAATATGTATGATAACGTTTAAGCAATAAATTAGAATAACTTATTGCTTAAACGTTATTTTTATATTTGAGGAGATACTCTGTTTTTATTTATTTATTAAACAGTATACAGTGAGCCCCCGCTTATTCACGTTTAAGCATTCGCGTCTTCACATATTCGCGGATTTCTTTATAGAAAATATCTACGGCTGGCGTCTTAACAGTGGCGCAACACTTTGATGCGTGCGTGCATACGTTCTCGCCAATACTCGAACGCTGTTGGATGGCGATTGGTTGGCGGTACAAGACTGGCGCACATTGGTTGATACGCAAAACGATCGGATAATTTCGCCGAAGCCGTAGACCTGACAATTTTAACTAGTGTTGTGTTCTGTGAATCTTTGTGAATTCACATGTTTTTCTTTTTACATACGCCCTAAGATGCCCCTAAAACTCCCAGTTTCTTCTAAGTTATCCGGAAAGTATTTTTGTTTTTGTTGTGTTACTATTTTACACGTACGTACTTTAATATCTAAACTTATTTATAAATGGAACTTTATCTGTGTGTGTGTCTATCTGTTTGTGTGTGTATCCATTACCTATAGACTCTGAAACAGCTGAACCGATTTTCTTGAAAATTTACACAGTTGTATTATAAGCGTCTGCGAGTGTTCTTACCATGTTTTTGTGTCGAGGTACCACCGATAAATATCGAAAATTGATAATTGAAAAATTCGGGTTATGAAAGGAGTGGTCCGATCAAATCTGATACACTCATAGATAAAGACATAAGAAACGATATTCAGAAGTTTCAAAGTTGCAGTTCTTAAAATAGTGCAGAAAATTTGATATCGATACCAGGAAATCAAAATTTGACTTACATCCATTCATTTTTCTTTCAGTCTACGGTTTCGCTTTAACTGGAAACAACTATTGCTTTTTAGACTTTCATGCCAACGTCCAAAGAGTCTGAGCTCCAGGGCCATGGATTAGTTTTAAAGGTTCCATTACACTCGAGCAACGCCGGGCTATACTGCTAGTTTTCAATAGTTGTACCTATGTATGCGTAAAAGCAACCGGTTATTGTACATATGGAAGAAAAAATTATGCTAAGGGAACCATCGCGGTTCTGTTTTTAGAAAATATTTTAAAGTTTATGCAGTATTTTATGTCTTGTTACAGATATTTTATACATTATTTTCATTGGTTGTGTCGATCTATGCGTAATTATAACAGTTATTGTACGTATTAAAGAAAATTTACGCTAAATGCATGATACATACTATTTTTAAAAAATGTTTTTAAAAGGGTATAAAATGTTTCTAAAGTATTTAGGATGAAATTCTAAGGTATATAGGGGGTTTTAACAATCAAAATATGTATTGTAAGCACTGTTAGTCGGGGTTCAAGTATTCACAGATTATAGCTATTCGCGGTCTGTTCTGGTCCTTAAATCCGCGAATATGCGGTGGGGAGCACTGTATTTATTTCTATTATGTGGCCTAAATATTAAAGAAATAGATGGAAATAAATAAATATATTATTTAATAAAAAATACAGAGCGTACAGTCAATATGGCTTTCCTTTAAAAGTAAAGTTTAAGCAATAAATTTATATATATATATATATATATATATATATATATATATATATATATACTATTTACGTTCTCACACCCTGATTGAATACTCTGGAGGAATAGTAAACTTTGAAAAAACAGTAGCTACTCTGGCATCTACGCATCGTTCATTCAGCAATGAATCAGAACACTTTCAGCTATTGGGCGTGTATAATGATAATATACACGCTAAAAGGTTTTCCTCCTTCTATCGAGCGCCCGTAGCTCAGAGCTAGAATCGCTGACTGACGCCAATTTGGTCGGGTTTCAATCCTGGGTAAAAAGCAATCGGCTGTCTAAATATACTGATGAGCTGTGATACAGCGAAACAGATCTGTCTGCGGATGACTATATATGATGGATTGTTTTTATTATTAAACAGTGTAACGTACATAAACATAGTGTTAAATTGTAATGATGTGCCAAAATTTCTGATTTTCAGTATTTTACTACTATAAAGGCATTTTAGATAAGCAGATTTTTTTTTTGTCATAGAGTGCTCGACATTCAGATAAGGATAGAGTGATAATAAAATTTATGTAGAGAAGTTTGTCAATTAGCTGAGCAGTGTTATTTTAGTCATGACAACTTGGAAGTTTCGTGAAAGCAGTAAACGCAAATAACCCCGAAGAGTGAAGTCATTGCAATAAGGCCTTCACGAAACTTCGAAGTCGACATGACTTAAATAACACTCATCTAAGTGACAAGTGACAAGTGACTTAAATAACACTCATCTAAGTGACAAGCTTCTCCACATTTATTCCATTTCTTCTTCTCTCTCTCTCTTTCTCTCACTTTCCCTCTCCCCCCTCTCTCTCTTTATATATAAATCCCAAAAGGATAAGCAAATATGTAAAATCCCAAACGCCGGTACTATTAATATTAATTTTGTTAATTGATCAAGATGGAGGACTCGATGTAAATAGTATTATCTATTTATACACCCCTTTTTAAATTTTCGTGTATGGATGTGTTTTTGGGCCTCTTCCGGTATAGAAATTTTGTAACATATTTAAATTAATAAATTTTTGTTTTTGACCGTCGCTGATAAAGCGAGGATTTTCTCGCTGAAATAGTCTTTTAAAAAAATTAAATTTCGAAATTTTTGACTTACTTTATATATATATATATATATATATATATATATATATATATATATATTCAAGCATATTTGGTTGAATGACATGAACAAGTCCTGACTATAAAATTTCTTATTTATTTTTTCGAATTTCAGAATTAGTTGTTTTATATAACTGAGAGGTATATCAAAGTTCGTATTTAAATTTAAACACTGCATTTTTCTTCATAGGAGATCGTATATTGAAAATTAGAATATTAGCTTACTGACCATGGGACCGGAATTCGGGCACCTGGAAGTGGTGTAAGGTTAGCAAGCTTGTTTCGCTAGAATCATTACAATTGAGTAGTGAGTTCGATCCTCACTGGGTGTCCCTTACTTTTGGCTTTGTGCCACATCTAAGCTACGCCTAGAAAATCACCACAGGACCGGCATTTAATTCTCACCATAGAAGGGTTTTCTTGATGTTACCTGGAGAGGAGGAACTGTTCCGTAGCTGTCGGTAGTTGTGCTTGCATGAAGTCCCAGTTCATGGTGACCGAGTGTTTGTTTAAGCATTGTTGGCCTTGTTTAAATTTCAAGAAACTATAATCAATATCCGCTCAGCTTAGTTGCAGTAGAACCCACAGGTGGGCTCATTAGAGGTTGAACAAGGCGTCTGCGACAGGGATTAACAAGTCACTATAGCAAATGGTTGTGCACATGCATATACACGTGCATATACATATAGATATGTATAAGTGTATATATGTATACACATAACTATACGAATAAATACAAAAGGAAAAATTATCTTAGTCAATGCGTTTCGTCCTCTGAGGGACTTTATCAGGGTAAATGATAAAGTGCCTCAGAGGACGAACTGTGTCGGCTATGATATGTTTTCGTTTGTGCTTTTGCAATTATACTCGTTGCACTGGCCAGATTGAATAGAAACAAAGCATTAGGACCAGACGGTATTGTAATACAGATGTTGACAGCCTCAGATGATTTCGACGTAGACACGATTTAAAATAATAAATGAAATCTACAACAGTATTGATACACTGGAAGACCTAATCAGATCGATTTTCATAGAACTGCCTAAGAAGGCAGTTGCAAAGAATGTGAACTACACTGAACAATCA
The DNA here is from genome assembly GCA_037127315.1 of Ascarosepion bandense. Lineage (NCBI taxonomy): Eukaryota > Metazoa > Mollusca > Cephalopoda > Sepiida > Sepiidae > Ascarosepion > Ascarosepion bandense. The sequence continues at coordinate 3,682,038 of JBBBDQ010001395.1, read as the reverse complement.
GCTAAATGAGCCACATAATAAGATACATCATCCGAATTCTGATAAATAGAGCGTGTAGTATAATCAGACGAAGATAGAACAAGAACAATATGGCTTTGTCAAGGACACTGAAACTAAGAACGTTATATTTCTGCTCAGAATTTTATCAGAAAGGCCAATGCAAATGAAGAAGGATGTTTACCTGTGTTTCATAGACTACGCAAAGGCATTCGATTAAGTACGCCACAAAGACTCGATAAAGATGCTTAGCAATCTTGACATATTCGGAAAAGACATTAAAATAAAAAAAAGAACCTGCATCAAATCGTCCGCATACAGACAAGAAATGAGCTCAGAAGATATACAAAGATAAAAAAGAGTGAAAGACAACGATGTGTCTTTTCACCAAATATATTCAACCTATACAGCGAGGCAGTTCTGAGGGAACTAGAAATCCTCTCAGAAAAAAGAGGAGATGAGCCCAAAATGCTAACCACAGGTCAAGAATACTAAAATCAAGCAGGTGCAGAAATTTAAATATCTGGAAAGTGTTCTGACAGAGGACAGAAAGTGCGATACTAAAATTAGAAGGTGTATTGGCATGCGAAAGTATCCAATGATGAATTCCAGAAGCTGAGTAGATTATTGAGAGACAAACAAAATTTCGTTGAAAACAAAGTGTACTGGATTGTTATGTGACTTCTGTCATTCAATTAGAAGCGAATACTGGACAATTTCATCAAAGATGAAAGAAAGACTTTCAACAACCGAAATGTGCTTCTACAAAAGGATAGTGAGGATATCATGGCCAAACACGTTAACAACGACGAAGTTTTAGTGGAGGGAAACGAAAAGGTAATTGATATTTAACACCATGAAAAATCAGCTGAAGTTTCTGGGACATGTGATGAAGAAAGGGGGCTTGGAAAATCTGATACACACAGGACAGATAGAGGGAAAGAGAGACAGAGGAAAAGAACTCATGACATACTTGATGAGCTTGAGCAAATGGATGGCAGAGTAAGGTTTGGGAGAGTTAACAAGAGAAAGAGTTTTAAAAAATACAAGGGATGCAGAGATGCAAAGTGCTATGTTTGCCCACGTCCTGAAGGAACACGGCACATAAAGGAAGAGGTTTTATACACGTATACATAAGCATACTTGTATGTATATGCATATTTTCAAACTTTCTCGTATTTTAACACGCACACACACACACACACGTACACACACACACACACACGTACACACACACACACACACACACGCATACAAACACATATGTATATATGAATAAAATAAGTAAAAAACATACTGTCTCTTGGATTTTTAAATCATTTAACTTTAATAAATCTCTGAAGGAGCTTGTTAAAAGTAAGATTGTTAAAGACACTTTTTTCCTACTTTTTATTCTTTTCCTTTTGTCGAATACCAATTCATATATTCAACTTATATATATATATATTATTGAATGAAATTCGGGCTTTGCTTGATCGGGAGATCCTACATGGTTTAGAGGTCTAAAGGACGTCAGATATAATGAGAGTTTCCCTTGGGTGATGCAAGATTAATTCCTGCCGGAGGACGCATATTTTCATAACAAAATTTCATAATATCCATGCAAGTAGATGTAAATAAATATACTATTTAATAATACAAAAGACAGAGCATCTGCTAAAACATGTTTAAACATATATATATATATATATATATATATATATATTAGTTGTATAGTCCGGCGTTGCTCGGGCTTTTTTGTTGGTCATGGTGAAATGTATGAGGTTACAAAAAGCCTAATTTTTGTTGGAATACAACTAAACGTTTCGGAGAATAAAACGATCACAAAAAGCAACATTTTTCATTAATTTTTACCGCACTCTCTTTGTCAATTGAAGTTTTGTTTCTATACCAAAGCATCAGACTTTGATCTACCACTGACAGAATTTTGATTGAGTTTCAGTAAAGCGTTTTGGAGAAATACATAAAAGTGCTCAAAAACCACCTAAAGTTATGTTTGTCGTTGATTTTTTACGAAAACTGTACATTGATTTGTAAAAGTTTTGTCTACATCAAAGGTTCGGTCTTTGACCTACAAGATACCAGATTTTAGTTGAATTCGGACAAGAGTTTGTAAATTCTAAGCGTTTCATTATTTTCTGCCGTACCCTGTAAATCGATTCGAAATTTCTTGGTTGAAATCAGACCAAGGGTTTTGGAGGAGCATGGCTCATTAGAATGCCGACACACACACACACACACACACACACACACACACACACACACACACATATTCATTTATATATATAGACATAGGATCAATGTTGCTAACGCTGTATCACTATCTCGATAAGGAGCAATGTACGATAAAAAAATTGTTTGCTGAAATACGCTTTTGTTCAGCTAAGCTAATGAAAAACAAAAGCTTTGGCGCTAAACATTATCACGACTCAATACTATATATATATATATATATATATATATATGTGTTTGTGTGTGTGTGTGTCTATGTGAAGATATTCGTATATATAATCTTATGCATATGTACATGCAAAGTTAAACAACGCAAATACGCAGATACATAAACGATAGTATATATATATATATATATATATATATATATATATATATATATATTTTAATCGTATCACTCCGAGCAAGGCGGTAACACCACTGATGTGCAGGGGGCTACGTAATAGTGAAAAGATTGGAAAAGATATATATAAATAATTTTTTTGTCTTTAAAGCCATAATTTATATATATATATATATATATATATATATATATATATATGGCGTTAAAGACAAAATAATTTTACTATAATCGGCCATGCCAAATTTTAAAACAAAAATACCAGTTGACCGGTTTCGTCCCCTCTCTTCGGAACTGTAAAACGGGGAAAAATTATGAAAAGAAAATCTCTTATGAGTGAAACGAATGAACGGAAGGGGGAAAAATTTTCACCCATAATAGATTTTCTTTTCATGATGGTGGGTCTGTTATGGTGAGGTGTGTTTAAGAGAGAGGGGACTAGATTAAGGCCATCAGAAAAATATTCGATTTTACAAGACATGCTATATCATCTGGTTTGATCATTATTGGAAACACAACTTTTCAACCAGATAACTATCCAAAATACTGTTCTAAATCACATCAAAATTACCACGAGTCAATATAAAGAAATAACATTATGGACATTCTGACATGGCCACCTCAGTTCCTTGACCTCTGACCCATTGAATTAGTATAGGATAAATTGGATTGGAGAATTCGAAGGTAAAACCTAAAGAATGAAAGTGCTTATAAAATTCTTGTAAGGTCTGTTATATATTGTTTTTCAAAAAGTCTTTAAAAAATGGCGAAAATTTCTAAATCAGTAATTAAGGCATGTGTTAGTTTTATTGACAATAACAAAATGTGTTTCTGTTGTATGATATTTTTGCATAATTCAGTGCTTTTTTTGTCAAAATAAAAGCAAAAACATGGTAGGTATTAACATTTTATCTTTTACTTAAAAAATAAACTTATTTTGAAAATTTATCTTTGTTTTAAAGTGTTTTTTAAACAAATGCAATATATATATATATATATATATATATATATATGTATATAATCTTTACTGATGCATTTCATTCACTAGGGGTTTTTATCAAGGTAAATGTGACCTTTTCCTGATAAATCCTCTTAGTTTTCTTTTTAGAGATAAATTTGATTTATATCTGAATTTTACATCCACCGACACACATGCGCACACACACAAACACTTACATACACATACACACACACACATATATATATATGTATATATACCAACATATGCACCCACACACACACACGAACACACACACATATATATATATATATACACACACATATATATATATATATACACGTACGAATTTCTATTTTGACATTTTCTTTGTTCTTGCTCTCAATGTGATTCAAGGTCAAACGTTCATTTATTGATCATTACTTTTGCTTCGGTTGTTTCTTATTTGTTAAAAGAATTAATTCCGCTTGAAATGTGGCTACTTTTATTTCTTTTTTTTAATCATTTTCCACGAACTTTCTAATATCAAGAGATGTATTACCCTTTCTCTGATGTGGATAGCATTAATTTATCATTGTGACTGACATTGATTTTCGGCTTAAAAATGTCTTGTTTCTTGAGAAATTCTTCCAGATTATTGCCGGTATCTTCATCAGAATATCGTAATGAACCCGATAGTTTAATGATTCTTTGATTACTTCTGCAAACGGCAATGCTAGCTCTAATGTGATGGTGAACGTACTTAACTGAAATATTATTGACACTGAGTTAATTGCCGACTGTGAATGACATCCATTTGGCCTGCTGCCAAATTACGGTTATCCAAAGTTCAATAAATTTGATTTACATGCATTCTAATCGAGCCGGTCGTCAGTAATATTCACGTGACAATTCGCGTATTGACAACCACACACGCCAGCATATCTATCTCTGTGTTTATCTGCCTTATATATATATAGGGTGTGGGATAAACGTCATTTGGTCAAGTCTAGGATAACAACTGAGTAGTGAGTTCGATCCTCACTGTAGGCCCCATAGAACATTCGACAGTAGGTAGTTTTCCACTTCTTTCCGAGATTTATGAACAAATAAACTGTAAGTTAATCGACTGCTAGGTTGAGGCTGACACGAAGGTTCCCTTTTCTTTCACTGCTACTTTGCGGAAGGGGTGGGCGCGACTCCTATCCCTGGAATTCTTCACTTACCCTCGATCCTTCTTTTTGTTGCTGGGTGCTAAGCGGGGAAGCGTCGAGTACCATTTTTAAAGTCTTCGGTATGACCCGGCTGGGGATCGAACCCGCAAACTCCCGCACCTTTGGCGAGTACTTATAAACAAGAGTAGAGGTTTATCCCTTGTTTCCTGTTTAGGAGTAGATTTCCGGTTTTTCTTCTAAAGTATTATTCATTCTCTTTCAGTCCCAATATCCACTTGCATCTTAGTGGCTTTATTGCCTTGTTAGTGTTATACTGATCAAAAAGACACTTACCCAACAAGAGTTGACACGCTGTTAAATCAATTAGCGCAGTATCCATACATCCTATATCCGGAAGGAACGCTATACAAATATATAAGGTTGGGCCTAATGTGACTAAAAAGAGCTTCTAAAAAGACAAGAATGTTTGTCTGATAAAAAAGATTGGACTACAGAACAATTCTCGGCATATTTTACAGAGACCGTATCACAAATGTTGCAGTGCGAGACACCATCAGACGATAATTAAACCAGTTGAAAGACCTAATAATTACCGTCAAGAAGAAAAAATTGAAATGGTATGTCGAAAGAGCCAATAATCTTTCGATTGTCATACTCTAAGGTAGCAGCTTAGGCAATAGATGCAGAGAATATACTGAATAACTTCAACATTTTAAAGTAAACACAAAATTCCTCTCAAAATCTTCATCTCACGTTAAAACCATTTGGTCAAGTTTAGTCAATGTTAAGCTCACTTTCTTTCTTTCTTTCTTTCTTTCTTTCTCTCTCTCTCTCAGACACACACAATCACTCACGCTCGCACACACACACACACACACACACACACACATGTATGTATTTGTGTGTGTGTGTGTGTGTGTCTGTAAGGGTGTTTATGCGTGTGTATTTGCGTGTCTAGAAAACCGGAAGTCAAAATAGCAACAATTAAAAGAAAAAGAGAAAATCTTCAGGAATGAGTGTAAAATGAAAAAACGACGAAAAGGATAAATAATCACAACATTCTATACTTACACACATACACGAAGACGGGCGTATGCGCACGAGAGCGCGCACGCACGCACACATACATTATTGAAAAAATTGCACCAATGCAAAGTGCATATAAAACGGAAAATCGGGAAGTATAAACAGTGAATGGCTAATGTCCCCTGACAAGTGGGCAGAATAATTCCCGAAGGATCAATCTGTGGGGCGCTATCAGCAAAATGACAAACCTTCTGCTTGTATAAATTCTATGTGTATGTATGTATGTATGTATGTATGTATCTATCTATCTATCTATCTATCTGCGTTTGTATGCATGGATGCACACACACACACATATACATATATATTTTTTAAACATATATTGTTACGTATAACAGACAATGCATGTCTATTATGTTTAATCATGAGCCGTTCTAAACATCTTATTTTGGCTTTAATTTCAGGTGAAAATAACGACAAAAATTGTCCAAGATTTGGAAATTTTTTATTATGATCGTTCTAAGCTTTCAGCTCACATGAGCCATCTTCAGAGAGGTTACAGGGATGTTAACATAAAGACATTCACCATAACTCGGATAGTGCGCATAATTTGGCGGGATCATTTTTACCTGCTCAGGTACACTTGTGTTTGTTCAATACTAACAGAGACCACCTGTGCTTTATATTGCAACTTAGTCTAAATGCTTACTTTCTGGGAGATAGCGCATTACCTGGCGTGAGCAACAGTCTGAACAAGGGCAGCATACTCTAACCCTCGGTCCCGATGACTTACGATTTCGTGCTAGAACAACAGTCGACGGCTTCCGAACGGTTCCGGCTATTCAGTTTCACTCACAAGGCTAGGGTTAACATATGCTATTGTTTTCAGGTACTTTCTAGGTTTGCCGCGCGCTGCGATCGCCACCCCAGCTCGATATAATCAAGAAGTCACCTCCCTGACAGATCGACCATGGAAAAACTCAAACCCGGGCTTCATGGTCAGAAAGCGAACGTTGTAGCCATTTGGCGACGCGCCAAATATACAGATAGATAGATGCGAACAGACATGTGAATACGAACGGATTTAGATAGAAAGATAAAGAGAATAAACAATGGAAATCAATATGCTGAGAATAGATATATCCGTTTGATTTTGTTCATTGAACATTAATATAATCTTATCAGACATTTTAACCAGTCACCCAAAACCAATGTGGAAGATTTATTTTTACATAAGCGAGGAAGCCATGAGCTTTTCCGTTTTTTTTAACTGTTACGTATAAAACAATGCATAGTGACAGGTAATTAAAGAGATGGATTGAGATAGAAACTTATATGTTTCGTAACCTCAACTATGGAACAAAGCACTTAATTTGCTATTAAATACTAATGCTTTCTATGGCCAGAAAATTAACAAATATACGATAGCTCGTGCATTATATATATATATATATATATATATATATATATATATATATATATATATATCCGAGTCAATACAGAACGAAGAAAAAATTTTTTACAACGTCCAAAATATTAATTTAAAATAGTGCTTGATATATAATATATAGAGCTCTGAATATTTATTATAAATTATATTTTAGAACATGTACAGATTTTTTTTTATATAACCACATATGTGTGGATATATAAAAAAATTCTGTACATGTAAAATATAATTTATAATATATATATATATATATATGTGTGTGTGTGTGTATGTGTGTGTGTGTGTATGTGTGTGTGTGTGTGTGGTATAAGCTTATGGATATATATTTCACAGTTTAATATTTACTTTCTATAAAAAGTGATCAATACAGAAGTATAGCATTTATAAATATATAGTTATAATTAATGTTACTCAAAAGCTATTAAGTTTCTGTACTCAATGCACCCTCATCAGGCAGCGGAATGTGGTTAAGTTATGGGGTCGTATATTGTTCTGGTGAAACACAGGTATTCTATAGTGAATAGACTTTCCCACCTAATTTAAGTAGGAGTAGTAAGAGAAAAGATGGTCGGTTGATGTTGGACGATAGTAGTCGACAGTTAGTCAAATACGAAAGTAGTCAGCGACCTGACAAGATTAAACTGCGTAATATATATTATATCAAGTTCCTAACGTTTTGGACATCAAACCTATTAGGACCGATTTTACCATAAATGCTAGCTTCTACGGCGAAAATAACTTCACACACACACACACACACACACACACACACACACACACACATATATATATATATATCGATAAGGAACTTTATCATTAAAAAATATTTTTATTTTATTTTATTGTTTAGCAGTTTTAATTCTATTTTTATCTTTAATTTACTTTTAATTTATTTTTAGATTTTATTTTTTCAATTTTATTTTTTATTTTAAGTTTTGTTTTAAATTTTCTTATCAAATATATATGTATACATGACTCCGTAACTGAACCACGTTTCACTGCCTGATGATATAGCACTAAGCACCGAAACTTCATAGCTTTTGAGTTGGAGTATGATATTATTTTAACAATAATAACTATATATATATTGTTTATTTATCGATTATTGTTGAGCTCTTAGCTGTCAGCAAAGTTGTGAACAAATTTTCGGCGTTCTATGCTCTCGCCAGGTATATGACTGATGTTCTCGAGTGATGGTTTGCCCTATCACTCGAGAACTTGACAACTTCACTTGCAGCTAAGGGCTTGACAATAATCGATAAATAAACAAAAAATTCAACAATGTTGCTCAAAATTAAAATGAATACGTTGATTATATATATGTATATATATATATATATATATATATATATATATATATATATATATAATGAAAATAAAGTGGACGAATTTACAAATCCATTGGGGATAAATTATTTCGTGGATATTTTATAAATATCCGTCTCCTCAGACCAAAATGTTTCACACTGATGATGCAATACACACTGTTTAATAAATAAAAATAGAGCGTTTATTTCAAATACAAAATGTGATCAGTATATATATATATATATATATATATATATATATATATATATATACAAGTGGACATTGAAGTCGACAGGTTGTTTTATGCGTGAATTAAAACTTCAGTATGACTACTTTGAAAATAAAAATGACCCAATTTTTTCAGTTTGTACTGGTATTGATTAACACTTGAACCCCACAGATACTACATGTCACTCTAATATATAACACTTGTCAATACTTGCGCTTTGAATGTCGAATTAGACCACTCGTATTCTTACACGGCTTCTCACAGACATTACAAGTGAAGTCATTCTGAATGTTATACGTGGTAGCATTAAGTCCCCTACTATCATGAGATCTCATATGACGAGACAAAACTACCTTTGACAGACAGACAGAGAGACTAGGATGGAGATTTTATATGTCAATTCTTCTTTGGATCCGCCTACTTGGATTGGTGTCATATCTTCCATATACTTATATGGTATATATACTTCCATATATAGCGTGCTTCAGCATAACGTATCCTTTCTTCTTTCTTTCTCTCTCTCTCTCGCTATATATATATATATATATATATATATATATATATATATGTATGTGTGTGTGTGTGTGTGTAGTCATCCGCAGACAGACCTGTTTCGCTGTATCACAGCTCATCAGTACGGTTAGACACCGATTGCTTTTAACCCATGATTGAAACCCGACCAAATTGGCGTCAGTCGGCGATTCTCCCTCTGGGCTATGCGCACTCGGTAGATGAAGGCAGATTTTTTAGCGTGTATATTATCATTATACACGCCCAATAGCCAGAGTGCTCTAGTTCATTACAGAATGAGCGATGCGTACATGCCAGAGTAGCTACTGTTTATCGAAGTCTACCATTCCTCCAGAGTGCTCAATCAGATACTGTGCAAAAGTATTAGGACAAGAAGTATTTTATCTTTTATTAAGCATATTGACAAAAAATAAACAACTTAAAGTAATTTTTGATTAAAGCAATTGTTAGCTCTGCTTTACCCATTATTTGTTAAATTCAAAAATAAAAAAACCATGAAATACTCGAGGTCAGACAACTATTATCAAAAGAGTTAAAAAAGGAACCGTTAACCTATGTTGACACATTTACAATATATATATATATATATATATATATATATATATATATATATATATATAAACCGAGATAGTGAGATAGTTACAATTTTTAAGAATCTGCTTATTATCTGTCTGCATTTTCTTCATTGAATTCCTGTTAAATGAATTAAAGAATTATTCGTCCCTTCATTTTGCAGTTTATTCTAAAGTACCACACAACTAGTACATGCTTGTAAAATCCTTCACTAGAAAAGCCACTTCAAATATTCTTAATTTCTGGCGCAGACTTACCAACTTCAGTTAGGTATAATGGTATAAAGTTGGTGATAAAATTTCGACGTTTCCTTCTACGGAGAATATATTTGTAATTGAGGAACGTCTCTTGTATTCTTAATTCTCAGCTTGCATTTAATGGGGCCAGTTGACTTTTCCTTCAAAAGAAAGAGATATTTCAAAGTAGTATAACATGATTATAACGTATTCGTTTGTTTTTTAACAAAGACTTTAAGACGTCTTATTTCCTACTGTTAAAGTATATTGCTGTCTTTTTATGCTATTACTCAATGAAAATCGTGAATATCTCCTGTTAACTTTTCTATTTTCCAACTATAGACTCTTGTATACATCGAAGTATATGTTATATATGTTTGCATCGAGTTGTACTTATCCGGGAGGAAGAGATTAATATAGATTAATGCGTGTAAACGCCATACACAGCGTGAACACAACTTGACGAAAAATGTTCTTAAGGTGTTTTCCTTCTAGCGATGGCTTCGAGCGAATTGGAATTAGCAGTTCGGTCAATATATCCGATGGAAAGGTTAATGTATTGATCGGCTTTTCTCTGCTACAAGTCATACAAGACGGAAATATCCGAATTTGCACGACGTAACTTCGTATTACACTTTGTTCAAGAGTTCTGAAGATATAGATATGAAGATATAGATTTTAAGGAATATTTAGGATGCTGAAACTGATTTTAAAATAGAAGAAAACTTTGTATACCGATTACATTTTTTATATTTTATTAGACACGTCTTAAGTTATTTGGATGTTTGCTTAGCTTAACAGTTATCTGTGCGGGTAAGTGGAATTGGCGGACGGAGTTCAAATTCAGCCCGAGTGTGTTACATTCACTTTTGATTCAACGCTTTTGATAAAAAGTATTAATCAATTTGTTTTTCTCCATCACCTAAGGGTAAAATAGTAGAGTAGTATTCTATGGTCTAGAATGGCAAAGAGACAAAGTGATGTACGATTTTGAGTTCAAAAGAGGAGCGCAAAAATAACATTCCATTATATATCGCAAGAATAAGTCACGTAAGCGCTATTCTTTACTTCTGGTATCATATGAACCAGTGCCTGCTGTCGTCTGATACTTGGAGAGGAAAAAGGCACTGCTATATGATTCTCATTACCCAGAGGCCTGGTACAATGTCAATTGTTCAGCATGGTTCACTAACGATTCCAATAACTGGTATCTTTGTGTTATTTTTTATTTTCATCTTTTTATTTTTTTGCTTAGTGTTATAGTGGAACATCCTGTCATCCCCGAGTATAGAATGCTCTACTTTATAAAAGACGGTAACGAGCGGTACGAAGATGGAAAGGTCTTAGGCATTCGCCTGACTCCTCTATGACACTGTCAGCTCTCTGCTTCCGAGCAGAGAGCACAAACCCAGTCGTGGTTCCGCCGAAGGGTAGAATCACGACTGGGGAATAATAGACAGAGATTTTTTGGCCCGGCTATATGGCCGGGAATACCCACTATAAAATGACCATGTGTCACATCTGGCCTTGTGTGGGAAGGCTAGTAAATACAAAAGGTCTTAGGCATTCGCCTTACTGCTCTGTGACACTGTCAATTCTCTGCCTTCGGGTGGAGGGCGCTCTCTGCTTCCGAGCGGAGTGCACGGGCCCAGTCGTGGTTCCGCCGAGGGGTGGAGCCGTGACTGGGGAAAAATAGACAGACATTTTTTGGCCCGACTATATAGCCGGGAATACCCACTATAAAATGACCATGTGTCAAATCTGACCTTGCGTGGGAAGGCTAGTAAATACAGAAAGGTCTTAGGCGAAGGCATTCACTATTCGATAGTCTATTCCGCTCCAACACGTAGCTTGCCTATATGTATATTATTGTTAATTGTACCTTAGTACAATAAATCTATATTTCTTATTCCTGGTACCATTCTTCAACTGACCTATTTATACTGTATTACTTTTCGGGATATATCACCTAGTTTAATAAAAAAAAAACCGAAGGTAGTGCTATCCTTTTATATGTCTATCTTGCATAAACTCAAGATAAAAACTGTTTCGTTTTGTGGAAGGCTTTATAATTTTTTTTTATCTATCTATCTATCTATCTATCTATCCACCTGGGTCAGTTCAATGTATTTTATCACAGAACATTCAGTTTTTTTTTTTTTATAAAAAATACAAAATTTTCTGCTTTTCTAGGAAAAACATCACTACGAGGGCAAGTAAAAAAATCATTCACTCTTTCACCATAAAATATCTTTAGTTTTTATTTTTGCTGTCTGCACATGTCAGGCGATAGAAGTTTGAGCTTGACTGCGCCAATTCTCTTGCTACTGTTACAGTATAAACATAGCCGCTCCGCTAGCAGTATATACGAAGGAAGAAGAAGAAAGTAGTGACCTGAATCTGTAGAGAACATGCTGCATATTAATATGATAATTCGTCCGGTAACCAGCTTTCTCAATCTTTTCATAAGTAGTGGAGGTTGACGTGTGTCCTGCAGCTTGATCGTGCATCACACTTGTCCAACCACATTAAAGTTCCTGGTACACTCATACGCACTTGTACATGGTAGTGCAGTGTCACTATAACGAGATAAGACGACAGTATAAGCCTCTGATGAATTTCATCCCTGACACACGTTCCAAAGAGGGAAATCGAATAACTGCCCTTTGCTCCTTCTTTTCTTGATGCAAACTGTTAGCAAAGCGACCACGTTTACACTGTAACATTAACGACAGTCAGAAGATTGGCGTGACAGACTCATGCTTCGATCACAGGACCACAATAGTACAAACTATACGCATGCGTGAGTAGAAGGCAGTGTAACAAATCTAACGGTATGTTATGGCGAAAGGGCGTTAATGTTTTAATTACTCTCGCGTTTATATATATATATATATATATATTGATGCATGTTTCATTAAATAATATAGACAAGTTTTGTCTATTAATTTTATGTAAATGTTTTCGTATTCTCTGATAAGCTTAACGTTATTATCATTAAATGAAGAAAAAAATACAATATTAATAGATAATTTTTTAATAATCCAGTCTAAGCTTTCGGATTACATAAGCCATTTTCAAAGATGTCAAATTACATTATATATTATAAACACGGATAAATCATAATGACAGACTGTATTTGTATACATGAAAGATTTCCAAGCAACAACCAACTCGTGCATTTAAGACGCTGGAAGCGAATGTCGCATCATAGCTCATGACGTCAAACATTAGCAAGCGAGAGTGAAAATAAGAAATATTGAGTATATATATATATATATATATATATATATATTGTTTTTTATGCCAAAAAAGGCAGTAAATTTTCTATTACACAATGAGATTACTCTGTACGGAAGAATTTAAAAGCAATATATATATATATATATATATATATTAAAAACAAGAACAAACGTGTAATCAAGAAGACAGTAGAAATAACAAATTTTTTAAAGATTAAAATTGGCTAGAAAGTATGGAGTGGGAAGAAAATTCCACAAGTACGAATTACTAAAAAAAGAAACTGTTAGCACAGAACGTACGGTTACATTTAGTCAACTCAAATGTATATTAATCCGATCTCGTCGACAGCTTAGTACTGCGTAAAATTCATAAAGTCTAGGTGCCCTGGCGGGGAGCTCATCCGATCAGTTGCCATGGAAGTGTTTATAGAAAAGACACAGGGAGGCAACATTACGGTGGTGAGAAAATGACTGAAACCGAGACGCCAGATCAATAATAATACTGATTCTTTCTTCGCTTTTACCAAGAAAATGTATATATATATATATGTGTGTATGTGTGTGCAAGATTGCAAGAATAAGTCCGTAGGCTAACAACTGAATTTTGATAAGACATTTTCAGTGTATTATATTCAGCTTTTAATTTTGTTCTCTACTGAAAAAAAAAATAAAAGAGGCAGTGCGTGTCGATTGAATTTAGAAATACATGCTTGGATGAATTCTTGCTGTCTAAATACACCTCTCACACACATACACACAGACTCACACGTACATACACACATGTACCCCCACGCACGCACACACACACACATACATATATATATATATGTAGCTATACTCATTAGAAGAAAAAACTGCTCTACTGTTACGTAATATTAGACCTTCTATACAGGGTGGAAACAACAAAAATATGGCTCTACAGAAATACACTGAGAATACCATGGACTCAACATGTGAACAACGACAATATTCTAGAGAAAATATAAAAATATAAAAAGACAGTTGAAATTTCTAAGGGACATAATCAGGAAACAGGTTTTGGAAATTTTTAGACATCCTGGACATACTGAGGGCAAGAGGGACAGAGGAAAACAACGCATGACCTACCTAGCAAGCTTCAGAAAACGGATGACAGAACAGGTTTTAAGAGAAATAAAAAAAGACACAGTTTATTAATATTTACAAAAGATAGTAGCCCGTGGAGAGCCGAGATCACCAACGTTCGGAGACACAGTACATAAAAATGAAGAAGAAGACCTTGAGAAATTGTGTGTTCCTTCAGAAAAAAATATTTTTTAAAATCATTTCACCCCAAGCAAGACGATATTGTCACTCGTATGCAGGGAGGGGAGTTACAGGGAGTGAAACTGAAAGAGAATGAGAAGAGTGTGAATGGGGACGATTAAGGGAATGACAAAAATTAACAGGATTCTAGAAGTCAGAAGATGACGATTGATGTTAGATTTAATATTTGTTATACTGTAGTTATGAGGGAAGCAAGAAAACAGAAGGGAAAACCGAAAATGTTGGCGGCTGCATTTATTTAGTTTCCAATCTGTTAGCACATATATATTCATGTAATTGGTCATATCATGTGAAGTTGGTCAAGGAAAGAATTTTTCAGCAAACGAACAGACACTCACATATATATATGTGTGTGTATATATATATATATATATATATATATATATATATATATATATATATATATTGTTGTGGATTTCGGATAAGGAACCGTACAAAATAATAAACAAGCAAAAACAGATATGGAGGTAGAAAAGTCGGTAATATTGAACGTAATATACAAACTGGACCGCGGGTTAGTCAATTTAGGAATACTGTTAGTAGAAATAAATATATACAAGTCTTGAAGTGAAATAGTATGTTCGGGTAACTTATTTTAGCTGAGTGGAGCTCTGAGCTAGTCTGGTCTCTGGGTAACTTCGGTATCTGTCAGAACTCTTCGATAACTGTAACGGATCTCTACGATTACTCTCCACTGCAAAGTGTAACTACAACTGTGAATTCAGATCCCCTGCTCCTGCTCTCTCTATGGCAGGATTAGATGTACACTCAGTTGAGTCCATTATTATATACAAAAAGGGGAGATCCCACAACATTATATATATATATACCCTTGTGCAAATTAACTGAAACAAAATGAATAATGTCTTCTAAGGATCTTTCATACATTTTCCGATAACGTATACGTTGTCTTTTGGTATTGGTTTTCTTTTGCGACCGCATCTTTCTTTACTTTATGGGTTGATGGATCCAGCTTTTTACTTCGCCATGATGACACGACTGATTCTTAAAAGGCTGAGAGCAACAATACCCGGGATCTCTCTTTAAGGCTTGTCAGTGTATTTGCACAGAGTTAAAATTTTCGTACGCTTCCTTGGAGTAACGCCCATTGGAGACAATGTCTGTAGGACAACTAATCGACAGTTGAGACAATAGTATCTGGGCATCATAAAAATCTGATGCAATCAGGGATGACGCAATATGTTTTAAAACCAAACGAATTTATCAAACACCCGAAAATAGATTCATGTTATTGCACACGACTACAAATGACCTAAACTGAGACAAAAAACAGAATTCTATTACACCCTGTCACTCCAGTGGGTCTAAAAGTGACCGTATTATAAAAGAAAGGAAACTATATCAGTTGTTTCAATTAATTTGCACAAGGGTGTATATATATACATTTGTCACTGCTGCGATTTTCGTATTAGTTTTCAGTCATGAACTGAGTTCTCTCGGCTGTTGGCGTGTGTATACACCGAATATATATAACTCGTTAAAATCTTCTCTCTCAGCCGTGCGGCAATAGCTTAGGGGTAGGTTCTCTGACTGATGCCAAAATCGGTCGAGTTTAGATCCCGGCTGGAAATAGTCGGATGTCTAGTCACACTAATTAGCTGTGATACAGCGAAACAGGCTTATATATATATATATATATATATATATATAAGTACATGAACTATATGGAATTTGTTAATGTTCTAGCCGCAGGGAATTGGCAATTAGTCGCAAATTAAGTTCTTTGCCCATAAATATATAAAGAGATTCGTAAATATATAAGTTTCTATCTCAGTTCATCTCTTTGATTATTTATGTATAATTCTATATGGAACAGTTTGAAAAAAGGGAAAGGTCGTGTCGCTTTCGTCCATGTAAAATACGTCTTTTACATTGGTGCTGGGCGCTTGGTTAAGATGTCTGATAAAATTATATCATAAGTCAATGAACGAAATCAAATATATATAAATATATCTATTCTCAACATATTGCAATCCCATTGTCTTTTCCATCTTTAGCGAACGTGAACAAGAAACAGAATGAACAATATTAAAACTGGAACAAGGGATTCGTTAGAGATCGACATTGGGTGAAATAAGACAGCCGCACAGACCAATTCCGAATCTCGTGAGTTCGAGCGTGCATCAAAATAATAAACTGAGATTAAAATTTATAAATATCAAAACGTCTACTGTGTGGCGTTGGTTAGAAAACTCATTTTGTCAAACCAATTTCAAAGTAGAGCACTTTGTTGCATTTTACCAGACCATTCAAAGCTGAGAAAATATCATGGATGTTTATGATAGATAGATTGTTAATTATAGTTTTAAGGATTAAAATTGTCACTGAGTACTTTACGATACTGGCTTTGAAACCAAAATCCGATAATTTTACTTAATAACCTTGTGAAGTAACAAATCCATTAAATTTTCGGGCATATAGTCCCCTATTTACACATACACGTGAGTTGAATATATAAATTGGAATCCGACAAAATGATAAAATAAAAAAAAAAGAAAATTATCTTAGTTTAACATGTTTCACTTTTATTAATGCTTTGTCAGACTGAGATAAGTTTTCTAATTGTTCGATAAGAGTTACCGAATAGCAGACGCAGGTCGTAAATTTGTAATGCGGTTCTATGATGTCACACACGTTAGAAACAGAAATGTTAACTGAACCATATGCCTAAATGCAATGTACTGTGCTGTTATCGTTACATAGCAATGTTTTATGTCAACACAAGATAATATCATCTTTGATGGTGGATGTCTTTATGTTAACGTCTCTGTAACCTCTCTGATGATGGCTCATATGAGCTGAAAACTTAGAACCAGCATAATAAAAAAATATCCAAATTTTGGAGAATTTATTCTTTATTTTCAACTGAAATTAAAGCCAAAATTCGATTTTTAGCACGGCCCATGATTAAACATAATAGACATTCATTGTCTGTTATATTTAACACTATACACACACACACACACACACACACACATATATATATATATATATATATATATATATATATACAGGAAAGAAAACTCAAAGCATTTCTATATTACTTTAGATATATGTTAAGTTCTCTTTTCAGTATATCATATATAGAGCACTCTATTTTATCTCTTTAAATTTTAATATTAATCAGATATATTTTGGGGATTATTCTCTTCGTTTTACGGATTTGACATAATTTTTATCTATCTATCTATCTATCTATCTATCTATCACATCCATAAAGGAATAGAACACAGGCTATCAAAAATGTGTCAAATAAAACAATCTTTGATGAAAACAAAAAGGATTATGCAAATGCCTAAAAGGAATCTGGCCATAGGAACAATTTAGAATACACACCTAAACTAAACAAACAAACGTAAAATTGAAATAGAAATCGAATTATTATTTGGTTCAACCCACCGTTTAAAATCTAAAATAAGAGAAATATTTTTTAAATCAATCAATAAACACTTCTCAAAAATCTCAGAATTAAACAAAATCTTCAATAGGAATTCAATCAAATTGAGTCAAGGTTGCACTAGTAATTCAGAAAAGTTATATAACAAAACAAACGGTAGAAACCTAAATAACAAATAACCAAATAACAACGTACAAAATAACATTATTAACAAGGAACGTAGCTCTAGGGACAAAGACAGATGCCCACTTAACGGACTTTGTAAAACAAAAGGAGTCATTTACAAAGCAGAGGTACATGACACAAATGGACAAAGAAAAACATATTTGCGGTCTACTAAAGACATTTTGAAAACAGATAGAATCATTATAAATCTACATTTAAACTAAAAAACCTCAAAATTTGTACCAAACTGGCTAACCACGTGTAGAAATTAAAGTTGAAAAATGAAGAAGACCCTGATAAAACTTGGAGCATATTGAAAATAGTCAAACCATACAATGGTGGTAACTTATGCAAATTGTGCCAGGAGGAAAAGTTAGACATTATGTTGTTCCCATAACGAAATAAATTACTAAATGAAAGATCAGTAATTGTGTCCAGATATAATCATACTTGTAAGTACATACTAAGATTATACAAACCTGGATAAAAGTTTTGTATGATTCTTGAATAACTCCTCCCTAATTTATGAAAATTTTCCTTTGTTTTAAAACATCAGGTCGGGGGTTCGTATAATATCCCACTTCGTTTGTTTGAAAAATAGAAAAATCAGTTATTGTAAATCACCTAAAGATACCAAAAAAGTTGAAACGTAGGTTGCGGAAATAAAACATTTCTAGATAAAACACTCTCAAAAGTTCTACTATATAAATGTATTGAACACTTTTTAATACAACAGTGTGCTGGTTGAATTTAATTATAACCAGAAACTAACTTATGATATATATATATATATATAATACTATAGTCATCAGCAGACAGATCTGTTTCGCTGTATCACAGCTCATCAGTACGGCCTAGACTCCGTTGGCATCCTAACCCAGGATTGAAACCCGACCGAATCGGCGTCAGTTGGCGATTCTACCACCAGAGCGTCTGGCGCATATATATATATATATATATATACACACACACACGCGCGCGTGCACACACACACACACATATATATATATATATATATATATACACGCCAGACGCTCTAGTGGTAGAATCGCCAACTGACGCCGATTCGGTCGGGTTTCAATCCTGGGTTAGGATGCCAACGGAGTTTAAGCCGTACTGATGAGCTGTGATACAGCGAAACAGATCTGTCTGCTGATGACTATAGTATTATGTATATATATATATATATATATATATATATACACGCACAAGTATAGGGTTATTATGCATGGAAAGAAATTTCTATATCCAAGAAACACAACTCGTAAAATAGTGCTCAATGCAACATAGAACAAATAATATTTATTTAAGATTATAAGTTATGTTATGACATCCGTAACAAAGTCTTCCCTATTGAAGGGGTTTAGTTAGTTTTGAACCATTTAAAACTCTTCATCTCGCAATCAGCACCATCACTTGACAATAAACAGGAAGTTTAAAAACAAAATAGCTACTTTGCAGTGATGTTATAACATACTTATTATATATATGTATACATATATATCAACTGGGAATTTTTGCCAAAACGCATACGCGCACGTTATGTCCCACGGTAAAAATCGACTTTGTGCTACATCCTGCCTCTGTTGGGAGGCTCGAGTAAATACCGATTTCATTAAAGATTACATTTAAGCTAATACGAACTGTCTCTAACAATTTAGTAAACTCTCGTTATTAATCAATTTGAACATAGTTAATCTAGACTATCCAGAGAAATATATGATTAACCCCAACGTGGTTTATGAACAATGAGTATTCATTAAATTATAGACAGTTCGTATTAGCTTTAATGCGAGCATTAATAAAATCGGTATTTACTCGAGCCTCTCAATAAAGGCGGAATGTGGCACAAGGCCGATTTTACCTTGGATAATAGCGAGCGTGTACACTGGGGTAAAAATGTTTACTCATAAACGGGGAAGGCTCTCGTCTCTTTACCTCAGACAGGACTCTGTTTTCTAGCATAGCCTCGTCTGAGTTCTTCTACGTCTGAATGCAGAGATACTGACAAGAATAAAGCTTTGATGAACTACTATTCACCTGCCTTCTCAGTGAGTCTAGATGCACCACATGGCAAAATTTTAATTACGGGATCCGAGCCCTCAATCTCGGACAAAGTTTTTTGTAAACCCTGCATAAGGCATGGTTGGGATCTTGTTTGTTTTCCTTAGATGAAACACTACCCTTCTGTTGAGCCTCGTCTGGTGACAGATAATCGACCAAGAGACAGTTTTGGCTATCTGATATAAACTATCTCCTTACATGATGCCCGAGGCGGATGCGGGACAACATCAATTAATGAGAATCCGAGCACTTTAATCTCGGGTCAAAATATGCCGTAGATCTTGCTTAAGGCAGGGTCGGGCTCTTCTCTACGCCAGCATCGCATCGTCTGGCTTCCTCAACGCCTGGAAACATAGAGTCGATCAAGAGAGTGTTTTTGGTTGACTGATATCAACTACTTTTCCCCACTTGGGTAGATGCTCGAGGCTAATGCGCCCCAAGCCAATTAAAGCGGGAATCCAAGTCCTTAAGCTTGTCGAAAATATCTGGTAGATTTTGATAAGGCATGGCCGGCCTCGTGTCTGCTCACCCCAGACAAAACTTTACCCTTCGGCGGAGCCTTGTCTAGTTTCCTCTCCGCCCGGGCGCAGAACTTCGACCAAGAGAGAGTTTTGATTGATTCTGAATACAA
Organism: Ascarosepion bandense; assembly: GCA_037127315.1. Lineage (NCBI taxonomy): Eukaryota > Metazoa > Mollusca > Cephalopoda > Sepiida > Sepiidae > Ascarosepion > Ascarosepion bandense. The sequence goes on along the minus strand of JBBBDQ010001395.1, from coordinate 3,661,179 downwards.
GCTGAGTTCTTCCGAATATATGCATTCAGGATAGATCCATTAATGGGATAATGGATCATGTCACAATAATTGTTTTAAGTAGGAGACGAGGTCAAATGTCACCATTTTAATACTAAAAAAGTGGTGGGGGAGCGATTTCTAATCAACCTTTCTGCCAATGTTTTGAAAATTGTTATCTGAGTATGATAGGGTTAGACCGGGTGGTTTCTAACAACTTCATATATATGGGATGCTCAAAAGCTAAAAGGAAAACATACTTCTGAGACCAAACTAGCTTATGATTGGCTCTGTGCAACTTGCTGCATGGTTGGTTGAAATTGTGGAACCGGCTTTATCCTTTTATCTGAGTAATTTCATTCCAGATACTTTTCGTTTTGCCAAAGCGATTCAGGAAATAGATGATGATTCAGGAATTAGAAGATAATTCAGGAATTAGATGATGACTTATGTCTCAGGATTTATGATGTGTTTTGATATTGTTAATTTATTTACTAACATACCTCTTCCTGTGCGTCTTGCTGCAGTGGATATCGACTCGGAACGAGAAATCGGGGAGCAGAGTTTGAATTCCAGTTGAATTCTTTGCATTCACTTACGCGCAAATACTCTTGAGAAAGATTAATCCGGCTCTTCCCTCCAGTTATGGGTTAAATAATAGGACAAATTGGGTTCCATAGCCTTTGCTGGCAACCAGTCTACCACAGAAAGCAATGGCAACCTACTGCGGGATAATTTTCTGCCCAGTCAGTCATGTCCTTTTCGAGATATGATCGCCCAAAGGCACTTAACTGACTGACCTCTTCCTTACGCTATTGACACTTTCTCCGGTGTTCTTTATCTTTTTTTTTGTACCACTAAGTTTCCTAAAGATATTTTAGGGAATTATTGCCAATTGCTACTGAGGGCGTTGAATTTACAGTGCAAATTTTGAAAAATCGAATAAAAACTTAATCGCTGCACTTTGTCTTTTATTTTTAATGAAACCTGCATATATATATATATATATATAGATATATATATATATATATATATATATATATATATATATATAAAGAAAAAAATAGTGCGAGATGCCGTGAACATTTTGTTTAAAGTGTAAGATTATTGTTGTTGTTATGATTAATATTACCTGTTTTTGTGCGATATATTAAGTGTCCATAATGGTATTTGTGTCGCTACACGTGTTTTGAGTTTTTAAAGTTGACTCTCTTCCGTCGAGTAAACTTGTGACTTCACATATCGAGATCCATTTGCTTTTCTGATAGCAGAGATAGCCGAGATATCATGTATAAATAGATAAGTCAACTGGTGAGTAGGTTAGAAAGTTCATATGCGTGCGTGGTATTTTTCACATTCGCACGTTAAATCTTTCCCGTCACCTTCGTTGGCTATAATTTTTGTTTTTTCATTGACTTTTTAAAATTTCGTTTTCGTCATTTCATTTCAAAATTGTTTCCAGTTATTTTGTGTTAATTCTACTCTTTGAGTCATCTAGTTCTTTTTATTGTCTTTGGAATACTATTTGAACTTTGTGTGTGTGTGTGTGTGTGTGCGCGTGTGTGCGCATGTGCTTGTGTATTTTTTATCGCTCTTGAATTTCGTGAGTATGTGTGTGTTAGGTTTTCATGTTGTTTTGTTGAGGGAAGGCTTATATTTTTTATGAATATTTCTTCCTGCATCATGAGTGTGTCATAATCTGCATTTTGGTAGATAGGCATTACTCTGAATTTAACTTCATTGTATTCAAGTAAATGTTGGGAGACCTACAATTTCCTATTATTGGCTAGTTTCATGTTACTTGTGTGCAGAGCTACACTTTTATTCAAGTTTTGTGTTGCCCACCACGTATGTTTTTGCGCATTTTTCACATTTTAGAGTATAAATTACGTTTATAGAATTGCAGCTGAGATTTCTTTTTATTTTGAAAGTAGTTGTGTTTTCGAACTTGAAGTGTTTTCCTTTTATTATTATGTTGCATAACTCACATCTTTTTTGTTGCATTTTGTGATGTTGGATGCCTTTATGTTAACATCCATGTAACTTCTCTGAATATAGCTCATGGGAGCCGAAAGCTTAGAACCAGCATAATAAAAAATTATCCAGACGTTGGATAATTTTTGTCGTTATTTTCATCTGAAATTAAAGCCAAAATACGATGTTTAGAACGGCTTATGATCAAACATAATAGACATTCATTGTCTGTTATATTTAACAGTATATGTTTAGAAAATTATCTGCTACCTCGATACACTACATATATATGAATGATACAATATAGTTTTAAAGTACGCACAATATCAAGGATGGAGCTTATATAAATATAAAAGTGGGCATTGAAGTCAACAGCCACAAGCGACAGTTTGTTTCATGCTAGATAATGACGATTACGTTTAACATAAAATAGGATGTCTCCTCGGGGTGTTGACTTCAATGTCCACTTATATATATATATATATATATTATCCTGTGAATTTAACATAGACTCATATGTATGTGTGTATCCGTGTGTGTGTGTGTGAAAGAGAGAGAATCATTGTGTATGAGAGAGAATTATTGTGTGTGTGGGCAAGAGAATTATTGTATGTGTCAGAGAAAGTGAGAAAATCATTGTGTTTGAGAGAGAGAGAGCGAGAGAGAGAGAGAGAGAGAATTATCTTGTGTTTTGAGAAATCAAGATATGTTTTAATACAACAGAAGCAATGCTTTAATTTTGTCTGCGTTATACAAAGTACGAATGTTACTCAAAGTAAAGATTTACTAAAGAAGATTGTTGTTTCAGTAGTAAGAATATGAGGAAGTTAGAAGAAGAGGATCGTGTATTTTTACTCATATTCACACTTTATAATGCCCAAAAGCCACTCATTGTAGAGGGTTATTGAAGATTGTTGCTGTGTGAGGACGGAAGTAAGAGATAAGAGGCACAGTTTGAGAGGACACGAGGTAAAGATAACGGTTAAGCCTAAACTTGAATACATTAAGATGACAGTGGTCCGGGAAAGCATCTTCTTGGGAGTCGGTTCAACAAATTAGGGGTTCATGGGAAGCTTCACGAGTAGAATTCCTTTTTTACTGACTGAATACGAAAGAAAAGAGGGGTTTCATTGTACGCAGCGTGGTGGGCCTTAACTATCGGGTTTAAAATTGGAGAATCTCATGAATACAGCTCGTCTCTCATACTTCACAGAGACTTTTGAAAATTATCAATTGTTCTGAATATGAAAGAAAATGCATAGAGACTCGATATTTCTCACTGTCTACCTGTCTCTATCTATCTATCTATCTATCTATCTATCTATCTATCTATCTATCTGTGTGTGTGTGTGTGTGTGCATGTGTGAATAAACGTATAATGTTTAACATTGTTTCTTGTTATGGCGCTTTCTCTTGGCGACAAATTTAATTTACTTTATTAACTTATCATGCATGTGCTTTCCTCACTTCAAACAAACATCATTCGTAAAACCTAAATGGCGGAAAAGTTTATTAGATTACAACAAAAGGAGCAATGCTTTTCGTTTCATTAGTGAAATCACCGAATTCTCATGTATGTTTAAAGCAGGGAAAATTTGACTTTGCAACAACTCGCACGTGCATCGGGCTTTGTGGTCTACTCATGGGTTACACCCTGTTTAAAGACCGTTGGTTATTAATCTAATTATTATTTTTTTGCATTGCCAATAGATCAACTAGAAAAGTTGGACTGTAATCAATATGTCGAAGAGCATTTTCACCTATCAACTCCTACCTGCTGCAACAAATCATCTGTATCGTTTTTATTATTCGACCGATTTTCCGGCACCAAATATGAAAAACACCACTAGCATAAAGACCATACTAGAGTAACCGCGTATTTATTTAATATCTTGCAAGTCGTTACTCGATTGTCTTTAATAGTATAATTAAAACTATTTTTTTCAGTTGATCTGGATCAAGTATCGTCTTCCTCGTATATGTTATATTTAATCAAGAACAACATTGATTCAGTAAGGAAGATAGGAAGGAAAATAAGCATTGCGAAAGGAAGTAAAATGGTTGAGGATTCGAAAAAATCGGTTGTGCAGTGCGTATAGACAATTTTAAGGTTCTTGCGGAGCATGACTACAACCAATAACCATATATATGTATGTATGGGTGTAGAAATGTGTATATATGTCTGCGTCTGCCACGACGACAAATTCTCCTCCCACTTCCACAAAAAATACAGCAATATACGCAGCCCTACATATAGCCAATTAAAAAAAAAATTAATCAATTTGTCTGACGATCGCAAGAGCGTGAAACCCAGGGTCATAAACACACACCTATCTATATGAATATGTCAGCTATATCACTGATAGTGAGCGCTTTCAAACAAGTACTGTGCATATATAATATATAAATAATATATATAACAAATTGCCTATATATATATATATATATATATTTATGATTATATACATACACTTTTCACATACACACACACACACACACATATATATGTGCGATGGATAAAATGTAGTCTAAATTGCATCGAAATGAAAATTACACTGACTTCTCATTTTTTTTTTAATCATCTCACCCCAAGCAAGGCATTCCACTGCCACTATTGCGCATGGGGCTACATAGGAGAAGGTAAAGGGAAGGAGTGTTTAGACATAGGGAATGTCAGGAGGAAGGTGACAGATGAGTAAGGATAGCGAGGATGAGGGTTGGGCAGATGGGAAGAGTGCTTGATAGAATGGGAGCAGGTTAGTGTGTTAGGAGGTGTCTATTGACCTTACATTTAAACTCCTGGAGATTGTAGCCGTCGGGGAAGCAATCGTGTGGAAGGGAATTCCACAGTCGGGAAGTGCGAGGAAAGAAACTGTTGGAGTAGAAGTTGCTGTTGCATTTTATCGATTTCACTGTAAAAGGGTGGGATCTAGTTGCTAATCTAGTATCTCGTGCAAATTCGTATCTAGGGGGCACCAGTGATCTAAATTCATCGGAGCAGAAGCCGTGAAAGTATTTATAGAAGAGACACAGGGAAGCCACGTCGCGCCTGTGGGAGAGAGACTGCAGGCGGTCTGCCAAGTCAGTATCTATCACATTACAGATCCTTCTCTGAACCTTATCGAGAAGCCCGAGGAGAATAGCAGGGGCACCCGACCAGATATGGCAGCAGTATTCAATGCACGGGCGGATGGTAGATTTATATATGTGCAGGATAGATTTAGACGGAAAAAACTTCCGGGTCCTACACAGAGAACCGACTTTCATAGCAGCGGATTTAGCAATGGATTCGATATAGTCATTCCATTTGAGGTCCGCTGAAAGTGTGAGACCAAGGAGGCGTAATGTTTTACTCTCTGGGAGGCAAGCCTGTTCCATGCTAATGGGAGGTAGGTGAGATTGTCGATGATAGTTAATTGAGAGTATCTTCGTTTTAGAAGCATTAAAATTTATTAGCCGTTTCTTACCCCAGTCCAATATGGATTGGAGGTCTTTTTCAATCTCGGCTGCGAGGTTAGCTTTGATGCCTACACCAGATTTTGGGTCGAGGCGAGAGTAAACTGTGGTGTCATCGGCGTAAAAACCTACTCGGGCTCTTATGGAACCATGGAGATCATTAATGTATTTCAGGAAGAGTGTAGGACCTAAGATGGAGCCTTAGAGGACACCTGGTAGTTCTGGGAGGCATGTCCGTTTCAAACCCCTTCATTGTGCGGTTAGAGAGGAATGACTGGATTAGTTCAAACAAATGTCCAGTTATCCCATAGCTCCGCAGTTTACATCGAAGGCCAGCATGCCAAACTCTGTCGAACGCCTTAGATATATCCAATGCAACGGTTCAAAGCTTCGCCATTCCTGTCGAGTGCCTGGTATATGTACTCGGTGATGGTCGTTAGCATATCAGCAGTAGACCTGGTGAAGCGGAAACCATATTGTTTGTCCGAGAGGATCCTGTGTGCTGTGAGATGCTGAACCACCTCGGCGTTGATAATGGCTTCGAACACTTTGCCAAAGATTGGAAGAAGGCTGATAGGGCGGTAATTTGCAGGGTCCGATGGTTCTCCAGTGTTTTTAAATATAGGAATTACAGAGAAAAATTTCCAACAGGCAGGAAAGCAGGAAGCAGATAGGCAGATGTTGTAGAGCTTAGAAAGTTCAGGGGCACATTTCTTTAAGACTATGGTTGGGATTCCGTCACCACCTCTCGCTTTGTGAGGGTCAAGTTTTAAGATTATCTTAGAGACAAGCGAAGGTGTAATGTGGACATCATTCAGTTGTGCCTCGGTTCTAGGTGAGAAGTCGGGTGTAAAAACTCCAGATGGGTCCAAACTCGAATTGTTCGAGATTCTGCGGGCAAAGCATTCGGCCTTATCTGCTGGGGAGATGAGGACCTCAAATTTGTTGATTAGCGGGGGTGTTGTGGATTTGCTCTTGTTAAGTACTCTTTTACAGAGTCGCCAGTAGTCTTTGGCGCCGAATTTAGAGCATGCTATGCATTGCTTCATTCTGGCAGCAAACAACATCTTAGCTTCGTTAAGTATCATTTTACACTTATTAAAGTGAAAAGGCGCCTGTTTTAGTCCGAAGCGTAGTTACGATAGAGTCGGAAGATATGATTCTGCTGGGCAATGGCAGCCGAGCAAGCGGGTGAGAACCATGGAGACGAATGAGATTTAAGCTGGAATTTCCTAGCAGGGATGAAGGCATTGATGCCAGCCTTAACCCAGGAGGAGACCTCGGATGCACATTCTTCGATGGGAAGACTAAAAACGTTGTTCCAAGGGATGTCACAGAGGAAGTCTCGGAACGAATCCCAGTCTGCTCTTTGATAGCAGTAGGATATTCTACCTGTCTGGGTTTCATGAGTCGGGCGGGAGTGGAGTGAAATATTGACGGACACGACAGTGTGGTCAGAGTTTCCGAGTGGGCAGAGTTGTCTGGTAGTGCAAGAGTCTGGGATGGAAGTGAAGCAGAGGTCTAGAAGTGAGTCCCTTCGTTAGGGTTGTCGGAGAAACGCGTGGGGAAGTCCACTACTTGCGTAAGGGATTGGGTGATTGAAAAGTTCATGGTGTGGACACCAGCAGGGTCGGTGACAGCGTTCTCCAGCCACTTGGTGTGGCGGGCGTTAAATCACCAGACACGAATACATGGGCAGAGGGATGGGAAGAAATGGCTTTGTCGATATTGTCAGAAATGATGTCAAGTAACAGTCAGAAGAGGAAGGAGAGCGGTAGAGAAAGAAGAGATAGCTAATCGAGCTGAGAAGTGAGAGGCGGAAGCACATGAAAGAATGATCTGGGGATTCAAAAGATGACGGAAAGGGAAGGTGTTCGCTGACATAGACACCAAGCTCATGCATATGAACATTGGAGTCCTTCCTGAAGAGGGGAAGGTAGCCAGGAACGTAGAACTCAGATGAGGAGATAGAAGGGTTAAGATTAGTTTCATATAGGGCTAATATATCAGGTGAGTTATTGTGGAGGAATGAATCTACTCTGAGGAAGCTGGTGCCGATGCGGCGTATGTTAGTGAAAGAGATGCAGACAGGTTTGGGCGTTTTCAAATGAGCTGGTTTAATTTTGCTATTATGTTTGCTTTTTTCCATAGTTATTCAGTTAAGGATAGGTCTTAGAATAGAATCAGTCGGTCAATCGTTTGCAACTTGTGAAGGATGGAAACTGGCGCCGCCTACAACATAATGTGGCCTCGGGGTTGCCCACCGAACGTTCATGCAGGGACGCCCGTCCATGTGCGATATGGCACTACAAGAACCCAGGTATTATTCAGCTGTTGATCAGAGCAGCCTCTCAAGACGCTACGCAAGAGTTCGGGCTCCTAACTACCAGTGGGAAGCAGCAACCAGGAAACTGCCAACCCGGTACCCTCAGAATGTAAAGATGATGCCACCATACTCCGTAACTGCAAAGAGCTTCCAACTGAACTAACACTAAGACCGGAGAAGGGAGATGAACCGGGAACCCCTTCCTAAACAAGAAACAAGGCGGTCACCTCTACACTTATTCAAAAGAAGGGGTGGAGTGTGAGACCGGGCGATAGTAGAAACTATCTACTCCAATTAAAAAAAAAGAAAAGAAAAAAAATCAAAAAACAAAAAAAAAGTGACTGAGGTTTACAAAGTTTTAACTTTGTATAAGTCGAAAATAGCCATGAATTGCAAAATAATTTACACAATCTAAGTGACAAAAAAAAAAAAAATCAAACACGAACAAAAAACGAAAAAAAAAACATTTCCAAAAATTACAGAAAAACAGACTGGAAAATGGACTGAATCCCGGTTGACTTACCACAAGCAGCTAACACTGAAAAGTTGATTTAATTAAATTTCTGAAGAAAAAAATAGAAATTAAACCATTTTTACAGAATATGGTTGTGTTAAGCAGCATGCGTTCGCTGGCCAACAGTTACGAATTGAATGTCTCGAAGACAGAAATTTAACTCCTCTAGAAGACAAAACTAATGGAATTAATTGAACCGTGATACTATTTATCTTAAGTCGAAAATAACCATGAATTGCAAAATAATTTACACAAACTAAGTGACAAAAAAAAATCAAACCCGAACAAAAAACGAAAAAAAAAATTTCCAAAAATTACAGAAAAACAGACTGAAACACACACACACACACACACACACACACACACACACATATATATATATATATATATATACTAAAATTACACAACAATA
>JBBBDQ010001395.1:3640000-3647500 GCA_037127315.1 Ascarosepion bandense | reverse complement strand
ATAAAACTCTTACAAATGTAGATGAATAAAATTAAAATCTGAAAATATTAAAGTTTTGATAAATCAAGAAAAGATAGATCAAGTGCATTAGTAAGGAATTAGCTCATTAAAATAAATATCAGCTCATCCGATAAGTTCTGTCAGAATTTAACTTTATTAAATCTGAATAAAATTTAATAGTATTTTACAGTGTCAAATGAAATCAAAAACCATTTTTATGTATTTAGATGCATTTGAACTAACTAAATTTTATTTTACAAATTAATAGAAATTAAAAATACTTTGATTAAAGCCCTTCTAACATGGAGGTATTCAAGGAGTATTTAAGGCATGTAATACTTTATGAATACAAAAAAGGAAACACTGCAACAGAAGCGACTCGAAACACTTACTCAGCTTATGGAATTGAGTGCTTGAATAAAAGAACTTGCAGACGATGGTTCGCAAAATTCAGAAGTGGAGATTTCAGTCTTGAAGCTGGAGATCGAACAGGTCATCCAGTTAAGTTCGATGAGAAGCTTCTTGAGGCAGCACTTGAAGAAAACCCTGTATTATCCGTTGAAGATTTGGCAATAAAGCTTAGTTTAAACCATACAACTGTTCATCATCATCTTCAGTAACTTGGAAAGGCTACTAAACTTGGAAAATGGGTACCTCATGAATTGTCTGTAAGCAACCGCAAATCCCGAGCAACCGCAAATCTCTTGTCGTGAACTCATTTCACTCTTTTTGGATAGACTTGTAACTGGTGATAAAAAATGAATGTTATATCGTAATGTTAAACGTCGTAAACAGTGGTTTGGTAAAGGGGAAAAGGCCCAATCACAATCGAGAAATGAACTTCATGAGAAAAAGGTTCTTCTCTTCATCTGGTGGGACAGCAAAGGTGTAATTCACTTTGAATTGTTATCACCTAATACCCAAGTCTGGTGTCAGCAATTAGAGCGTTTAAAACAAGCTTTGAAAAAAAAAAGACCCGCTTTAGTTAATCGAAAAGTAGTGATGTTTTACGAAGACAATGCACGACCTCACACTGCAAAAATCACATGACAGAAGATCGAAGAGCTTGATTAGGAAAAAGTTCTTTATCCACCTTACTCTCTCGACCTTGCTCCTTCAGACTACCATTTGTTTCGTAGTTTACAAAATCATTTGCAGGAAATAACCTCCACAAGCCACGAGGAGATCGAAACTTTCATTGCAGAGTTCTTTACTTCAAAACCAAAAGAGTTTTAACTTAATCGGATTAATCAACTTAAAAATAGATGGAAGGATGTCATAGAAAATCAGGGAATGTGCTTTGATGATTACATTTTGATTAAATACAATGTTTTGGTCACTTGTTTTCTTCATTCAGAAATCAGACAGAACTTATGGGATGACATGATAAGTTTTTCACCGTTAACTTTGTCGACTTACTTCCGGTTATCCTAGTTACATATATTCATATAAAAACAATTATTTATCTATAGATTATTATTATTATTACTGTTATTGTATCCGTGTCTTAAATAGAGGCCAATGAACCATTTAATTAATCCGTTCCCTTTACACTTTTAGACGTTCAATAGTATCTATGATTCATTGATTATTCCTGGTATTATGGGAATCACTTTTTGCTCAATATCTTTTCAGGTTAAGAATTTTAAGTGATTAATATAACAGGAAAATTGAAGCAAAAGATTAGAAAAAGAACAACAGAGACGGCTATGTCAAGTACAAATTTAAGCAAGACAATCAGTTAATAGATAAAAGTATCTGAGTGTCTCATGTGAAGGGCTTGAACAAATAAGACTGCAATCTCGGAAAAGTAGTAGTAAAGAAAGTTATTTATTATTCACTTAATTTTGAGCTTGTACTAATTTTGACTAAATGCAAATAAATATTTTATTTGTATAAGTTATTAAAACGGCTAAGGCAAGTAATCACTCACAGATTTACTAATGGAAGCTGAGTCACATCCTCATGTCACAACATAGGACAGAAAATATACAAATAAATTCACATTGTTAATTATTATATAGTTTCATTATTATTATTATTTAGGTAAATATTTGTTGAGTTTATACTTGCGTCTCAAATAAACATTAGTCTTACTTTTTACTATTTTTAAGTTGATTAATCCGATTAAGTTAAAACTCATTTCTGAGTGTATAGGTGAACATTTCTCTTTTATGTGCTGTGTCCATTCAGGTCGTTGGTGATCATGACTCCACCATTTTTCGTCCATTGTAGATATGAATATATTTTGTCTTTTTGTTATCTATCCTAAAACTTGCTCCGGTGTCCATTTACTTAAGCTCTCTATCTAAGTTATGCGTTATTTTTCACTCTTACATTTGTTTTCTATCTGTCCAGCAAAGATCAAATTTTCCAGTTCCTCTTTTCCTTACTGCGTAACTTAAAATTTCAACTCTCTCTTCCTGATGTTCCGTGTCTATAAGTAAACTATTATAAAGTAAACTATTATCAGTAAACATTCGTTTACTCTAGAGATAAGCAGTGATCAGATTGATACACGTCGCTGTAGAAAAACTTATTTTTTTAATTTCTGGAATTCACAGTGATTTATATCCGATAGGTTGCCACTTTTAAGGGTGGTCATATCTCTGTGCAGGAGATGAAGCTGTGGCATTCAAGACACTGTTGACAGAGTAAAATGCTACTAAAGAAAATGTGTGAGGAAATGGAGTGTTAAAAAAGTATTATACTTATATTGATCCTTGTTTTTTCTCAAAATATCAAGCTTGACAAATACGAAGAGAAAGAAGACAGTTTTAAAATTCGAAACAACTTGTAAAAAGGCTTTTTTTTATTTTTAAATGGTTCTTGTGTAATTTCATTTGGTTCGTTTTTGTTAACTGGATCACGTGTTCATTTGATCGTATCTGTTAAATTTAATTAGAGGCAACATCTCTTCTGTTGGAAATAAAGGAAGAAAGGAAGAAAGGAAGCAAGTAAGAAAGAATGAAGGAGAGGTTTGAGCCTAAAAATAAATTTGGTAGCATTAATTCTTGTTTGTTTTGTTCTGTTTTACGAAAGTTTCTTGCACTTAATGATCAGAGTTTGTTCCTCGGAACTCGACTTACTTGTCGGTAAAGCAGGATCGGAGAACAAAAATAACAAAATATCATAATTTAATCAGTAAAGATGAGATAGAACGGCCGTCGTTAGTAAATTTATTTTCCTTCTTTGAAGATTATCTCAGATGCTGATAAAAACAAAGGGATCATATAACTAAAAGAATCAACACATCAACAGCATTAACACACACACACACACACACACACATATATATATATATATATATATATATAGAGAGAGAGAGAGAGAGATAGAGATACATATATATAAGGTGATCCAAAAGTAGGTGGACAGTAAATGATAGCAATCATTTTGAGATTACATATGCAATTATATTTACTAATACAATTATTATATTGATAATTAAATATATATTCAGGGTGGTCCAAAATAGGTAGACAGTAAATGATAGCATTCATTTTGAGATTACATATGCAATTATATTTACTAATACAATTATTATATTGATAATTAAATATATATTCAGGGTGGTCCAAAAGAAGGTAAACAGTAAATGATAGCAACCATTTTGAGATTACATATGCAATTATATTTACTAATACAATTATTATATTGATAATTAAATATATATTCAGGGTGGTCCAAAATAGGTAGACAGTAAATGATAGCATTCATTTTGAGATTACATATGCAATTATATTTACTGATACAATTATTACATTTACAAATAAATTTTATTGTGTACAATGATACAAATATCAGTTATAATGCACATAATTGTAATAATATGAGCGATTCTTCTTTTTATGTGCCGTGTCCCTTCAGGACGTAGGTGATTGTAGACTTACTCTCATGCCTATTACTTGTTCTTTACATGCTCTCTCTTGATATATCTCCCAAACACCATAACGCCATCTATTTGCTTAAGCCCATCAAGAATATCTCGCGATGCTTTCTCCTGTTTCTCTTTTCTTCAGTCTGTCCTGTGAGTATTAGATTCTCTAGTCTCCAGTTTCTCATTATGTCGATTCCTGATGCAAAAATATGTTTCTTTTGTGTTTGCTTCCTCTCTAAAACCTTGTCGTTGCTCACATTCGGTCCATGGTATCCACAGTATTCTTTATGTAGAACGACATTTCTGTTTCTTCAAGTCTCTCCGTCATCCTTGAAGATATTGTCCTATATTCCCTGCCATAAAGGGGGAAAGATATCACATAACAATCCAGTACTCATTTCTTTGTTTCCAATGAATTCTTCCTGTCTCTCAATACTCTACTCAGCTGTTGAAGTGCATGCTTGGCCATGCCAATACGCCGTCGGTTGTCAGTGTCAGACTTTCCGTACCTCTCTCAGAACACGTAGGAACGATGCAAAAACTATTTCACCCGCTACCCAACTACTTTTGGACCACTCTGTATATATGGTAAAAATATAGTTGTAAGGTATGTTGTATTAGGTTGTATTTGAATAAAGCTTTTAGGAGTTACAATATTACACGCATGTAAATATAAAAGTTGACTTTGCGGTCTGTGTGTGTTCATTGCCTATAGACTCCGAAACGGCTGAATCGATTTTCTTGAAAATTTACAGTTATACTATAAGCGTCTGCGAGTGTTCCTAGCTAGGTTTGTGTTGAGCTACCCCCGATAAATATCGAAAATCGATAATCGAAAAAATCGGGTTATAGAAGGAGTGGTCCGATTTTAATCAAATTAGATACACTCATAGACAAAGACATAAGAAACGATATTCAGAAGTTTCCCAGAATGCAGTTTTTACAATAGTGCAGAAAATTTGATATCGATACCAGGAAATCAAAATTTGATTTGCATCCATTCATTTTTCTTTCAGTCTACGGTTTCGCTTTAACTGGAAATAATTATTGCTTTTTAGTCTTTCGTGCCAACGTACAAAGAGTCTGAGCTCCAGGACCATGGATTAGTTTTAAAGCTATCATTACACCAAAACAACGCCGGGCTATACTGGTCGTATAATTATATATTTGCGTGTGTTTGATTTGAGTATACATATGTTTGTGTATGCGTGTGTTTATATATATACATAGGGTGGGATTAATGAATTTTGCCTAAAGTAAGCAAAAAGAAAATAACCCTGATATCTCATTTTAAGAGATATATTTACCAAAATTACACAAAACTATCTTGAAATAGAATAAGTTTATTCATTAAAATAATCAAGGGGATTGCAGTCTGGGGATTTAGATGGTCAGATGTAAGTGGTGATGTGATCGTAGAAATTTTCTGACAGTCATGACGGGGTTTTCTTGTTTCTGTGGCATGGTGCAGAGTCCTGTTGCCAGAATAGGGTCTTTTAACAGGCACTCTATTCATCCGGGGAAGCCCTACATTCCCACGCTACTGATATAGGCCTCTGTGTTGAATCTGAATCCCTCACCAATAAATTCAAGAGTTATTTTCTTATCAGAACAAGTTTTCTTATCAGGGTGATTTTTCCAATATGCCGTAATTTCACCACTCTCGCAAATTCTAGAAAAGGATTTTCGTGAGCCAAATTATTTTCTAACAAATGAAAATCTGGTTTAAAAAAATTCAAATCTTTATGCGCGATTAGATTTTGTATCTCATTCAGTCAGTCAGTTAAGTGCCATACGTGATACACGCTTTGGGCGATCATGACTCGAAATAGACATATGACTGACTGGGCAGAAGATTATACCACAGTAGGTGGCCATTACTTTCTACGGTAGACTGGTTGCTAGCCAAGGGTATAAAACCCAAACTGTCCTGTTATTTAACTCATAACTGGAGGGAATAGAGACGATTTAATACTTTTCCCAAGGGTATTTGCGCGTAAGTGAATTAAAGGAATTCAACTGGAATTCGAACTCGGCTCCCTGATTTCTCGTTCCGAGCCGATATTCTCTGCTACAAAGCACATCTTCATTACAGATATAAAGATAGAGTCTTGCAACAATTTCGGGTGCCAGTTTGATCTACACGTGCATGCACGCACACGCACACACTTGAAAGGAACGACAAGCCAGCAGCCACCGACTAAAGCCTTGTCCACACAAACATTAGAAGGCATTAACCAGCTTCCTACTATACATTTATCCTACGAACTCGCAAGCACATTATACTAACCGTTATAAAGTAAGTCTGTTCACCCATTTCACACTGCACTAAGAACATTAAATGACTTTATAAACAAATTTTACTGCAAAGAAAATTCAACACCTCATTGCTATTGTATATTTTCGAAAAGAATACATAAATGTTATTTCAACTGAAATTCTACTTCTAAATTTCCCCCATAAAATAACCTTTTTATATGTTTCCTTTACAAGATGTGATTTTGCTGTTGTTGTTAAAAACCTATGTAGACGTGTCACAGCAGAGAAAAGCTTACGATCGCGCATGCCTAGTTGACTATGGTTGGTTCGAAGGTTACACCACACCAATACAATGATATGTTTTTTGAGATATAAGATGTTAATATCTCTAATATATATATATATATATATATATATATATATATATATATATAGTGTATCGAGGCAGAAGATAATTTTCTAAACAAATACTGCTAAATATAAGAGACAATGAATGTCTATTATGTTTAATCATGAACCGTTCTAAACATCGGATTTTGGCTTTAATTTCAGATGAAAATAAAGACAAAAATCCTCCAACATTTGGATAATTTTTATTAAGTTTGTTCTAAGCTTTCTTTTTATCTAAACAACCCATACTTAATAAAATCACGTTTAAATATGGTCATAACACATTACATTGAATTTAAATATATGATTCTGTCATCATTTCAAGCTCTCACACGGTGTGAGGTCATAGAACCGCATTACAAATTTAGGAACTACGTTTGTTATTTTTGGTAACTGTTATTGTTGCTTAGCAAAGTTTTACGTCAACACAAGACAAAATCGTCGCTGATGGTAAATGTTTTTATGTTAACGTCCTTGTAACTTCTCTGAAGATGGCTCATGTGAGTGGGCCGGAAGATTAGAACCAACTTAATAAAAAATGTTGGAGGATTTTTGTCTTTGTTTTTACCTGAAATTAAAGCCAAAATACGATGTTTAGAACGGCTCTTGAATAAACATAACATACATTCATTGTCTCTTATATTTAACAGTATATGTTTAGAATATATATATATATATATATATATATATATATATATATATATATATATATATACAAACACCTCCCGACCTTCCTTTACTTCATTCAACGCATTGTGACAGCCTTCAAGACATAACACATACAACTATTTTACGCAATGCTTCAAGCAAATTACAAAACTTTACTATATATATAAACAAATTTTTGGAGGTACAGAACTTCAGTATAGCTTTAAAAGTAATTATAAAAAGTTTTTTCACATTTAAACTTTTTCTTAACATTGTTCTGATCTTTATGCACGCTCCTGTAGATCATCTACAAACTATATATC
>JBBBDQ010001395.1:3432500-3635000 GCA_037127315.1 Ascarosepion bandense | reverse complement strand
ACGTTCATCGGAGCAGAAGCCGTGGAAGTATTTGTAGAAGAGACACAAGGAAGCCACATTGCGCCGGTGAGAATGTGACTGTATCTAAGCTGATAAGTCGGGATCGATCACATTACAGATTCTCCGTTGGATTTTCTCAAGGATTCCTGGGTGGATAGCAGCAGCACCTGACCAGATATGGCAGCAGTGTTCAATGTACTTTTCCTCCAAAAAATACTGATTTTTCCACGTTTTTACATTTTTTCAATTAAAGCACATTCTTCTTCTTCTTCTTCTTCTTCTTCTTCTTCTATGTGCTCTGTCCTTTCAGGTCGTAGGCGATCATAGCTTTCCACGTCTCTCTATCCCTGGTCGCTCTTAGCACGCCCTCTCCTGTTACACCAAGCAGCCCTTGTTCCATCATCCACCTGATTAGGTCCTTCAAATATGTTATCCGCTGCTCTCCCGTCTCTTTTTCCTTCTATCTGGCCTGTTAGTATCAGGTTCTCCAAGCCCTCTTTCCTCATTGCATGTCCCAGCAACTTTAGCTGTCTCTTCCTGATGCTCAGTATTAATTTCCTTTTCGTTTTCATCATTTCCGAAATCTCATCATTGCTCACATTCTCGATCCATAATATCCGCAGCATCCTTCACACATTTCAGTTGCTTCAAGTTTTTCCTTCATCTTTGATGATATTGTCCAGCATTCACTGCCATATTGAAGAACCAACATCACGTAGCAATCCAGTACTCTCTTTCTAGTTTCTAGCGAAATTGTCCTGTTTCTGAATACTTTACTCAACTTCTGGAATGCTTCCTTTGCCATGACAATTCGCCTTATCAAAACTAAAAACAACAACAGAGATCAAAGAAGGCTAGCGTGTACAGTCAGTTAAGTGCCATACGTGATACACGCTTGGGCGATCATGTCTCGAAAGAGACATAACTGACTGGGCAGAAGATTATCCCGCAGTAGGTTGCCATTGATTTCTGAGGTAGACTGGTTGCCGACCAAGGCTATAGAACCCAATCTGTCCTGCTATTTAACCCATAACTGGAAGGAAGAGATGGATTAATACCTTTCCCAAGGGTATTTGCGCATAAGTGAATACAATGGATTCAACTGGAATTCGAACTCGGTTCCCCGATTTCTTGTTCCGAGCCGATATCCACTGTGCCACAACGTGTACAGTAGCTCGGTTAAAAAACCTGTCTGGCGGATTAGTTTGATAATGCTTCATTACTGCGACCTTGTGCCAAACTTATCAAATAATGAGATTGTATAGCATAAATCGATACTTCAATATTTAAAGGGACAGATAATAAGGTAGTGTACCGAGTTCGATCTTCACATGTGCCCAGTTAGGGTAGTCTCGCGCACTGTTTCTTTCTTAACGTGACGCGTTGCTATCATGGTTCTCCATAACGGTTTATCTTTTTTACTTCTTAGTTATGTCTGTCTCCTCATTCCCAGTCGTTGTTTTGTTATCAATTTACAAAAGCTCCTTAGATAGGTTACTTATATTTGCTCCTGTCCCTTTATTTTATCCCGTGAGTGTCTAATTATCTACGCACTCTTTCCTCATTATGTGTCCCAGGAATTTCAACTGCCTCTTTCCGATTCTTAGTGTTTTTTTTTTCTACTTTTCTTTATCGCTCCTTCCATGGTAATCATAGAATCCTTCTGTGGAACCATATCTCTGCCAACGCTGGTAACCTCTTCATCTGTGAGAAAATTGTCCAGCATTCATTCACTGCCATATATCAGGGCTGATTTTACATAGCAGTTTAGAACGCCTTTCTTTATTTTTAATAGCATTCACTGTTTCTAATAATTTAATTTCAAATAAATATATAATTTCTTTTTGGTACCAGGCTTTAGAAAGGCAGGGTAGCAAACTGTTATTGCTATTATGAATTCTGTAGCTGAACAATTCGCCGAAAGACAATTCGCTGAAAGATAATTTGCCGTAAGACAATTTGCCGAAGGAACAGTTTGCCGACACAAAAATTCACAGACAAGACAACTGTTCGACGCTTTCAGTATTTTCAAGTTCAATCTCTCATCTAGTTATTTTTTAGAACGTTATTTCTAAGAACCTCAGTCGTCATCATGGAACTTTTTTTTAGAACAAAGAAGCAAAAATCTTTTATTTGAGGGATACGTATATATTTTTGACAGAAATAATCTAAAACTTACTGGAGGTTTAAACAACGAAAACTGTGCAAGGCAAGACTGACAACAATCTTCGGAATAGCCGCATACACCAACACCGGGACAGTTCGTCGACAGTTCACAAAAAAAAAAAAAAAAAACTGGACGAGAATTTGAATTCGGAATTAATTAAAGCGTCGCCCAATTGTTCTATCTCTGAATTCTCTCTCGGCGAATTGTTCGTCGGCTAATTGTCTATTGGCGAACTGTCCATACACGGTGAATTCATTCCTTATTTTTGCTAATTTTAGTAATTATTGATTGGTTAAACTAATTGCATGTTGACCACCAGTAAAAAGATTTTGACTTCTGATTTCTATAGCAGCCAAACAGACAACTTGGATGATAGACAAAACAAAATCTTGGAACTCTTGTCCATTCCCCTATATTTCCTTGTACTCCTTTTACCTATTATTACATACGAGTGTACCTCTGCCCTAAAAAATGACGTAAAAATATTTGAGAGGATTATTAACTGTTTCCTCACAGGTTATCGCCGGAATATATATATAAATATATATATAAATATATATATATATATATATATATATATATATATATATATATGTAGCTATCAAAAATTATCTTCAAACAAATAATTTCAAATTGTCGTTTGTTTGTAACCATTTCGTTAATCTTCGTTAATTCCCGCTATATATATATTTAATTTTTAAACGAGTTATTTCGCTACCTTGGTTTCCACCATGAGAGTTTTCTTCAGGCGATTTTTAATAACTGATTTTACCTTTTACCGTTTTTCTTTTATATATATATATATATATATATATATTAGGGTAGGTCGATTTTAGAACTGTACAAAATCGCGCTTGAAGAAAGTTGCAAAATAATATCCAGAGTTACCACAATAATTTTTTTCCTTCGAAACTTTGTATTTATTTGAGTATTTAAACTCAAAGACGAAATAAATTGGGATTTTTATCGCGATATAGGTGTCACCGGAAACATGTGTCTTTTGAATAAACCCGAAAAAATACAATACGCTTAATAATAGATATTTTAGTTCAGTATTCTTTTTTTCTTAAGAAATTAAATGAAAACATCAAAATTAATAAGAAATAAAAACACTATGATATTTAGTTTAATATACAAATACCTATTTATGTATGCCGTTTTATTTATTGTTATTTTTAATTTTATTTTACCTGTTGAAATTACCTCCCCACTAAACGATTGTTTTTACTTTGTATACTCTTTTACGCTTTTAATAATCACGAATATATCTTGTATTGTTTTAATAGTTGTCTTATTTTAATGAAAAATTCAATTTTTATAATTATTCTGATTTGTTTATATTTTGAAGTTAATATTTATTTATTAAAAAGCCTGTTTACGAGCTAATCTCGGAAGTAACTCTACTTTAAAGTAAGTAAACATTACTTAATTTAATGTATTTATTTCAAATTTTATCAAATTTATTTTAAAAATATTTGTGGAATTTCATTTCTGATAGTACATATATTTATTTTTAGGTATTTCAGGATCGTGAATAACTAAAAGGATCAGAGGGGCAAATTAGGGTCTAAGGGCACTTTCAAGTTTGGATCTTAAAAGTGCTAAAAAATGTAAACGAGAAAGAGAGGGGTTAAGAACAAATTTAGTTTCATCACCAACAGCTTCAAAATCAAAAGTTCAGGCTAATGTTTCTTCTCCCTCCTACTCATTTTCTCCAAGTGAAAAACCAGAAGAAGAATATTTGCAGCCAAGGAGATGTCCAAAAGGCCCTTATAATTTCAATGTCATGCTTTCAAGTTAGTTAGAGGGGACATATCTTCTAATCTTAGAGCTAGCCTTGTCAATGCCTTGCTCTTGGATTTGAAGGCTATAGGCCTTCTTATACCAAATATTAATATGAAAGATATTATAGATAAATGCAAAGTTGATAGGGCAAAGTCTAAAGTGAAAAAAAAACTGCCCAACAAAAACATGATGAAAGTGTGGAAAACATTATATGTATTGCAGCTGATGGGAGAACGAATAGACACATTGCTGTATCAGGAAATTGTGGAGGAAAATGGACAGAAAACTATGAAAAAACTAAGGAACCAGAACGCTATTTAAATTTTACAAAGGAGGCACCACATGAAAGTCAATATCTGATACATAGAGTTCTCCTTAATAGTGGTGCAACAGTTGTTCATGCAGAGCAAGTAGTGGATGTTTTGCATGAATTCAACAGTGAGAACACTATCAAAGCTATCCTTGTTGACAACACTAATGTCAACACAGGCTGTGAAGGTGGAATGGTTGCAATTTTAGAAAATAATCTTCATTCAATTGCTTGCTATTTGCACCATAATGATCTACCTTTCAGAGCTCTTTTCAAAAACATATATGGTTGCACAAAAGGCCCTACAGCATTCAGTGTTCCTCTGGGGAAATTATGCTCAAATGATTTACCACAAATATCATTTTCCACTATTAGCAGTCCTCTGCCTTCAATTTTGAAAATTGAGGAAATACATGATCTAAGTTGTGACCAAAGACTCCTGTATGAATACACAGTGGATATTTCTAGAGGTAAGGTTGACTCTAGATATGCCTCCTGAAAAATTGGTCCTTTAAACCAGGCAAGGTGGTTAACTTTGGCCATGCGTTTATTGAGTCGTGGCACATACTCACAAAAGCTCACAAATTGTAAATGTGTATGCCACTTGTTCGTTTGAAATTAAAAGAAATAATAAGTTCCACAATCAGCCAGTGCATATTTTTAATATGATCCAGAAGATCAAGAAGCAACCTCATGCAATCCAACAGATCACTTTAAGAAATATACAAGGAAGTACATTTAGTTTACTGTTTGAAAACCTATACTCCATGGTCAAATCTGATGAAGTTGAAATAAGAGAAGAAGCTTTAAAATGAGTTTTGGCCATTAGGTAAGTATGGAATGGGCAGTCAAGTTAACAACAGAAGCTTTGCAAACTGTATACAGTTTTGAAGCAAGGCACCAACATATTACAGCCAAAGTTTTGAGCCAGAAATTGAGGCCAGCATTTTTGTATAAGGGCTCTTATATGGAGCAATTTGACTCTATATATTAAGCACTATTAAAATAGTGTTTGTTTTTCCTTATTTGTTTGTTTGTTATATTTTTACTTATAACAGAAAAAATGATTTAAGGTATATCACTGCTTAATTCAGAATGTTTTTTAAAGCAGATATTGAAAAAAAAAGGGGGGGGACAGATTTTCAATTTGAAGATTAGTCATCATTTCTTTAATTAATATCATTTTTATAAAATAAATGACATTCCTTGATTTAAATACTAAAATTTTTTGGTTTTCTCACTAGTATTCAAGCCAAATCTTGCGAAAACGAGGAATTTTCAGTATATTTTTGTCTGCGATCGCTCAAAAAACCGTTGAAGTATTTGATCTAATATTTTGTATCAGTACTTAATAGCTCCATACACAAATTTCGGTAAGTGATATTTTTTAATATTAAAAAAAAAGTGAAAAATCAACCTACCCTAAATATATATATACAAATGAATGAAGAAAGTATTTGCAACGTTCAAAACATTAATTTCAAACAGTGCACAATATAAAAATAGAGCAATGAATATTTATTATAAATTATACTTTAAAATATGTACACACTACAATCTAATAAGATATTGTACATTTTGTTTCGACATTGAAAGAACAATGTCTCTTCTGGTAGTTAATAAAGATGGTAATAAACGTTATTTTTGAAAAGCTTTTGAACAATAACATTTCAATATTGAAACAAAATGTACAATTTTGTAGTAGATTGTAGTTTGTACATGTTCTAAAGTATAATTTATAATATATACATATATATTTAAATATATATATTGTACGATTTGTCGTGGATATATATAAAAATGTTCTAAAATATAATTTATATATATATATTTTAAATTATATTTTAGAACATGTACATATTTTTTTTATATATATCCACTACATATCGTACATTTGTTTCGACATTGAAACTTTAATGTCTCATCAGGCGGTATAGATAGTGGATATATATAAAAAAAAGTATTTACATGTTCTAAAATATAATTTATAATAAATATGCGCACCTCTATATATTATATATCGGGCACTGTTTTAAATTAATGTTTTGGACGTTGTAAGAATCCTTTTTTCGATCTGTATTCACTCGGATATATATATATATATTCTTCACAACTCAACGACATAATTATTGCAATATGAGGCACTGTTAAAATGCAAACATGTAGGAAGAGCTTTCAAAACTGGTAGTAAATTTTATTAACTTAATTTTAATAACTGGTATTAAAGAGAAAGAATTGAGCTGATGATATTTCCTTACTATAGAGAAAAATAATACTAAGGAGGGTACTCAGAAACATGGTGTCGGTCGTGAAACAAGATCCTATCTTAAATTATGACTGATTAATGTTCTCTTAACATTATTCAGGGAATTAGTGTGTGGATCAGTCATAAGAAATTTAGTATAGGTGATTATGAAAATTGAACACAGGATAAGCTACGCTAGGAATCGAAACTACCCCAACACTGCAATTGCTACAATGCAAAAACATTAACCTAAAAACTCCAATTATATTTTTAAATGACCTTGTCAAATCGAGACATTCATATGGATAGCATGCTTATCACCAAACTTGAATTATCTCGAAATATATAACCAGTCAGCTTTATACGAACTCTTTCTCAGATCATTGATCAAAAATTACTTCGACTAGGTTTTAGTGATAATCAAACTTCTCCGAACCTCCTAGAGGAGTGCTACAAAATCACAAACAAAGCACTATATCAAATGAATGAAATCAGATCCGTTGAAGTATTTCTACAACAGAAGTAACTAAAATTGATAGCAAATAATGACATGATTATAATGTTAGCGTTCTACACTTCAGGCCGCTTGTTAGGAAAAAATACTGGAAAAAGCAATAAAAGCTAAGTGTCTTGAGAAACGTATTTTCTTGAAAGATTATTTTAAAAGAAACCTTTTATAAAGTAACCTCCACGCTGAGAAAAAAAAAAGAAAAACATGATGTTAAAAGGGCGCAAACATAATAAAAACAAAGTTTTATCATCAAAATGTTTATGTTATTATTAAGAGGAAAGATCAAATTTTGTTTTACTTATTAAAAAAAACAATGAATCCATTCTAACATGTTCAAAATTTCAGTTAATATTTCTTTTATTTTCCGTCAGCGATTCACGCCATGTTTACGTATGGTTACTACTAAGGAAAACGTGATATTACGCAAGTCGATTTTGGCGTTGAAAGACACAAGTTGTAAGTTGCTTAGCGGAGTTTTATGTCAACACAAGAAAAATCGTCGCTGATGGTGGATGTTTTTGTGTTAACATTCTTGTAACCTCTCTGAAGATGGATCATGTGAGCCAAAAGCTTAGAACCAACTTACCAAAAAATTATTCAAATGTTGGAGAATTTTTGTCTTTATATTCAACTGAAATTAAAGCCAAAATACGATGTTTTGAAGGGCTCATGATTAAACATAATAGACATTCAGTGTCTCTTATATTTAACAATATATATATATATATATATATATATATATATATATATATATATATATATCCTGTCACGCTTGGGGTGGGGGAATGTTGTACTATTTTATTTTTTTTTATGTCTTAATGTAAGATACTCAATAGTAGGTACATCACTACATATGTTGCCGTCATTTTAGACGGCATATTAATATAAATATTTATCAGTCATTTTTGACAGCACGGTTCCACAAGCATAATAATAAAGTCGTTATTTTTAGCAAGTTACTTCTCTGTCAGCTTAGTAGCTATCATACTTGTGTATATTTGACCGGCACCAGAAATCGCAACTAGAGTTTTGAATACTGATTTTCGGAGCAGACAGGAGCCACTATGCTTTTGGAAGATAAAGCTTTTGTCATATACACCTATGATAAATTAGTGATATGAAATATCTAAACTAGATGCTTAATTTATTTATTCTTTTGCCAGCGTTTCGTTCATTTAGAACATCATCAGAATAACTAAAAAATAAGGAAAAGTCTTTAAAATGGTAACCTTGCAACTTAGAAGCACTTTGGTTAATTTGAAATTTTATAAAACGTAGCAGTTAATAAAATTAAAAATAAATATTTGTGACAATGAGAATTATACATGATTTATTTATTACAATAAACGTTAAATATAGGGAATAAGGAAAAATAAGAAAATAAATTAATGGCAAGAAAATAAATCGCGTATATTTGAAGAACATAATGAATCTATAAAATTCCCCTTATACTCCACATTAATTCACATTATACATTTTTTCATGTGCTTAACTTTTTGCAATTTAATTTTCTTTATGTATTATCTTAGAGAGGAAAGTTGATATATTATGAAAACTTATTTTTAAGAAAATTGTGCTCTGTAAATAAACGAGTGAAAAATCTTCTCTTTTAGAGAACAATGGGCGTCCAAATAATTTATTTAACTGACTAGTTTGAAGACACAGAAAGGAAGCTACAAGACCTCCTACAGAAGGTAGCTGAAGAATGCGGACAGAAAGGACTACAAATATACTACAAGAAAACTGAATAGTTTGGTCATCAGTAAAAAGAGGAGTCCAAAATGCCAACTACAAGTGGGAGATCCTAAAATCAAGTAGTTACAAAAATTCAAATATCTAGGAAGACCGAAATTGCTACACTGAGACCCGAAGGTGAATTGATATGGCAAAAGATGCATTTCAAAAGCTGTGTAGACTATTGAGACACAGGAAAATATTGCTGGAAACAAAGAAGAGAGTACTAAATTGTTATGTGATTCCTTTTTTCAATATGGCAATTAATGTTGAACAATCTCATCAAGGATAGAGGAGAGACTTGAAGCAACCGAAATGTGGTTCTACAGAAGAATGCTGAGGATGTCATGGACCGAACATGTTTGTATGGATGAGGTTTGGAGAAGGTGAAAACGAAATGGAAACTAATACTTAGCACCAGGAAACAACAGCGGAAGTTCCTGAGACATTTAACGAGGAAGAAAGGCTTAGAGAATCTGATACTCACAGGTTAAATAGAGGGAAAGAGAGACAGGGGAAAGCAGCGCGTAACATACTTGTCGGGCTTGAGCAAGTGGATAATGGAGTGTGGTTTTGGTGGGATAAAAAGGATAAAGCGTGATAAGAGCCTCTAAAGATAAGAAAATGTGGAAGGCCATGATCACCTACCTTTTGAAAAAAAGCACAGCCCATAGAAGAAGAAGAAGAAGAAGAAGAAGAAGATTCAACTGCTGACTTATAATATCTCGTCGGAGTTGGTGCAAGTTGTTAACAACTAAGCCAAACCGAATTATCTCTGTATATATATTAATTCAGGCGTTTCTAAAAGTTGCAGCAGTGTTTTTGTTGTCTCTGATGATTGTTGAAATTTTTGGTTGAATGTTCCAATGAAAGAAGATATTTTTCTGAAATCAGACTTGGGTTCTTTCAAATTTGTGAGATTTGATCAATTTTCCCCCATGGGAAATCAGTGTTGAGTTATAAAATGCAGGACTGGATAATTTTGTTTGATATTTGTTTTATACATTGTGTTTTGGCGTCTATAAAGCCTTTTTTTTTCTCTTCCTGTCAGAATGACCTTTTCACAAAATGAAAAAAATAAAAATGAATGTGTCTTATATTTTGATTTGTTTTTATTCTTTAACAATTTTCCGTATTTTATTCGATTTAATATCAGCCGTATGCTACCACTTTCTCAGTTCAATGTTTAAAAATGGCTTTGAGCAAGAGAATCATTAGAGAGGACTCTCCTTCTTCGAACCTTGTGGACTGGTGCAACAGAATCACAAGTAAAGTACTGTACCAAATAACAGGAACTACTTTACTCGAGGATTGTCCACAACAACCTCAAATAAAATGGATAACACGTGCAACTTGATGAGAAAATAATTACAATAATAAAGAGATTTATATTCCACACTACTTCGAAGGTAAACTCCCATCAATCTTGGAAAGAACAACAACAGATTTAAGAAACCTATATTCCCGAAAAATTAACTAGAAAGAGTTTATAAATTTCAACTGTAAGTAATACTAAGAGCCCAATCAAGGAGTACTAGATGTTTCCTTATAATGTTACCCCTAATATTACTATTTCAGTAAGTCAGTGAGTCAGTCAAGTGTCATACGCGATACACGCTTGGCCGATCATGTCTCTTTCGAGACGTGACTGACTGGACAGAAAATTCTTCCCGTAGTAAGTTGCCATTACTTTTTCCGGTAAACTTGTTGCCAACTAAGGCTATAGAACCAAATCTGTGCTGTTATTTAACCCATAACTGGAGTGAAGAGAAGGATTAATACCTTTCCCAAATGCATTTGAGAGTAAGTGACAGCATCTGAAATTTGAACTCGGCTCTCTGACTTTTCGTTCCTAGCCAATATCCCCTGCACCACAACGAACATTCTAATATTACTATTACCATTACGAAATTTTTTTATTATTAATTTATTCTAGTAGCACATTGAGTAACTTTTATTATTTCAATGTTTTATTTTTGATATGCTAACAATCTTAGAAATCACAGGTAGGATGTAGTAAAGAAATACGTCAAAATTTCCATTCGTACATAAGGGTGGATCAATAACTCTGCAGACTGAGACGTAAGTATGAACTGAACTTTGATCTGTGACGTTCAATGTAGGTTACTATTATTCCCCACGGAATTTAGCGCATTAAGAAATAAAGGCGATTATGTTGAAAATTAAACGTTTACTTTGTAATATAAATACTTGTTTTTCACCCGACTACATACTTATTCATCGTCGAGTAATATAAGAGT
This sequence comes from Ascarosepion bandense, assembly GCA_037127315.1. NCBI lineage: Eukaryota > Metazoa > Mollusca > Cephalopoda > Sepiida > Sepiidae > Ascarosepion > Ascarosepion bandense. The sequence continues at coordinate 3,623,987 of JBBBDQ010001395.1, read as the reverse complement.
TAGTGGCAAAAGAGATCAACAATTTTAGCTAAATTAAAACAGAATGCAAACTTTTCAGTAAAAAGAACACCTAGACATGCAAATTACTTATTCATCGTCGTGTAATATAAGAGATATCTTTTTTTTATAATCGTGTGGTCCCCAAGCAAGGCATTTTACTGCCACTGTTGTGCAGGGGGTTACATAGGAGGAAAGGTATGAGAAAGAGTGACAGGTTATAGGGGGTGTCAGGAAGAGTGTAAGAGAAGGATGAGAATACTGATGAGAGTGAAGTGGACGGAGAAAGGAGCATGCAAGAAAGATGAATATGGCCATAAAGTGAGGGATCACTTTATTTATCTATTGAAATGCAGAATTGATCCCCCACTTTATAACCACATTATAATAATATAGAATTTTTTAAAAATAATCATATCGCCCCAAGCAAGGTATTTTACTACCACTGTTTTACAGGGGGTTACATAGGAGGAAAGTTATGAGAAAGAGTGAAAGGTTATAGGGGTTGTCAGGAAGTGGGTAAGAGAAGGATGAGAATACTGATGAGAGTGAAGTGGACGGAGAAAAGAGCACGAGAGAAAGGATGCAAGTTAGTGAGACAGGAGATGACTATTGACTTTACATTTGAATTCTTGAAGATTGTAGTTGTCGGAAAAGCAAGGAAGCGGGAAGTGAATTCCACAGGCGGGAAGATGCTAGAAAAGAAGCTGATGGAGTCGTATTTGCGTTTATTAGTTTCACAGTAAAAGGGTGGGGCCTAGTTGCTAATCTTCTGCCTCGAGTAACTTTATATATAGAAGGCACCAGTGAGCTAAGTTTATCAGAGCAGAAGCCGTGAAAGTATTTGTAGTTTAGCTACAATAAACAGAATGCAGACTTTTCAGTAAAAAGAACAGCTCAACATGCAAATTACAAATTAGAGATACTAATATCAAGTAAGTACAGTCAGTGAAGTCTTTGGGGAGTGCTTTAGCAATGGATGGAATGTAAGACATCGAAATTAGAAGAGGTACTGGGATAGCGAAAGATGTCTTCGAAAAAAGAAGCAAATTATTAAGAGAGAGAAAATTCTGCTAGAAACAAGGAAATGGGCAGTGAACTACTATGTAACATGAGTCCCCTTCCCATATTAAACGTTGGGTGGTCATCTCAGCACTGACGAAGACGAAGGATATAGATATGTGATTTTATAGAATGATGCTAGGACTAAACATGAATGCAAATACAAAGTTTTAAAGAAAATCTAAACAAAAATACTCATATTCAGTATCAGCAAGTGACAGTTCAAATCTCTACATAATGAAGAAAGAGAGTCTGGGAAACTTTGACACCCACAAAACATTGAAAGTAAATATAACAGAAGAAAACAGCAACGTGCTTGTAGAAATATTTACAAAATAGGATTTAGGAAAAGAAATTAAAAAGAGAAAATTTAGTAAGATTTACAAAGGACAGGAATTTTTTTTTAATCATTTAACCCCAAGCAAGGCGGTACCACCACGGATGTCCAGGGGGCCACATAAGAGAGTTAAAGTTTTAGACAGAGGGAGATTGAAGAGAAAGACGAACCAGTTACAGAGGGTGAAAGAGAAAGGGCAAGAGACGGATGTGAATACAGGAGTGAAGACAGTTACAAAGGTAGAGAGAAAGGAAAAGAACATGATACACGGGATGATGTGGAAAAGGCTGGAATTAACTGGATAAGAGATGGGAACTGAGTTTGCATTTACATTCCTGGAAGTTGTAGCCGTCAGGAAAGGGAGTTCCACAGGCGGGATGCGTGAGAGAGCCATGATCGCCAACGACATAAGGAGGGCACGACACAAAAAAGATGCAGAATAATGCTAACTTTTTAGCATCAACTGCATTCGAAATCGCATTTGCAGTCAAAATCTCAGATTTATATTGACTGGCTTTATTACTACCATTTGTTTTGCTGCAATCATTTCTTGCACTGAAAGATTAATTATTTTTGTTGTTAAGAAAAAAATATATTGATGATTAAATTTCAAATTTTCTAATTTTTAACTGAAATTTGTACGAATATCTTCCAAGATGGAATCTCTTTTTATGCATAAAAATGAACGATGGCTTTTTTGTACATTGCTGAAATAAATTATATTTCTGAAACGCAATTTCTAAACATATAGATGGAGATGCTGAGAAGTTCTTGATTCGGCAAAGAATTCATTTTTCCTTCCGTCAAATTTCGATGTTCTGTCCTTTGGTCAGATTTTTAAAATTAGGTCAGACGAAGAACTTTTCAGCACATCTTATATACTTTATGAAGTATGAAAATTTAACTCCCGTAATCGTGCCGTAAATGCAAAATTTCTTCAAATGGACATTATGGGCTATATAGAATAGTTGCGTAGACTTACGCAAAACCATGTTGACATTGCCGGAAAGATTCTTGGAACTCTTTTTTTAGTAATATATTTCAGTGATGTAGTCATGTGCCGTTGGATGTGAGGCATTTCGGAGACCCATTGTATTTTCAGGGTGGTTTTTAATATCGAAAATGGACAACAATGGATGGAATAAATCTGTTAAACTAAGTGGAAGCTCTATTCTTGTATATGCTCATCAGTGAGAAAGCAGTATCCATTCCTAATTTTTTTCATCGTAGTCATATTATCGTAGTGGGTTTTTTTTTTATCAAACACGAACGTAATCGATCTGAACACGGTAAAGTTTGGGCTTTGGCCACATCTGCTCTTTGTATTTTTGTTTGTCCACTTGTTGCATCATGATGCAGAATATGACCTTCCAAGAAACACACGTTTCTCTCTGTCTCTTTCTCTTTCACTCTCTTTCTCTCTCTCTCTCTCTTACACACACACACACGCACACACACATATATAATTACATATATATATATATATATATATACAGGGTGTATGAAAAATAAATTTACAGACGTTGGGGGTGGGTGCCTCGCAAAAACAGCAGCAAAGCTTAGATAACTTGGCGGCCTTCAACATGAAAACGAAATTTGATACAGCCGTGCAGCCTCGCGCCATTGCCATTCCCATGGCTCTATGTAAAATTCATAGCTGACTACTATTTCGAAACGAAACACTTAATTATCATCAGGGACCACAACGCCACTATTTTGTCACTGTCTTCGGCCATCCGCCACGGTAGGGATGGACTTGTGTTTTCAATTTAATTCTCTTTATTGTTAATAACTTAAATGTTCTATGTTTACTGTGTGTTAATATTTATTCTTTGATAATGGCTTATGTGAGCCGAAAGCTTAGACCCGATAAAAAAATCAACAATTACTGTGATTTTTGTTATCTTTCAACGATATAACCATCAAGTATATCAGATGGTACGAACGGATCCCACACAAAATGAATAGACAAAACTTGTCTATATTATTCAATGAAACCTGCATTAATTAATATATATATATATCGTTACAATTATCTTTTTGCCATCCCACGCGCCTATGGCTTCGTGCGTAGCGACTCCGCTTACAACAAATCAGGCGAGTTTCGATCCCTCCCAGGAGCAAGTGCATGTGTCTATACGCACTGATGAGCTGTAATACAGCGAAACAGGCTTGTATGTGGATGACTAATATATATATATATATATATATATATATATATATATATATATATATATATGAATAAATAGTGAAAATAATATATATAAATATTGCAATTTGACTCCAGTGGGAAGTCATCAAAAACAGTGTAGGCCAAAGAATTCTGATGTTTGAATTTTTTTTTATGGGTCTAAATTTGTTTTTTAATTCTTCTCTCATTAGAATGCAAAGCTTCATTTAATCCTTTTCACGTTTCTTGCTCTTTTATCACAAAATTACTTTTCTAATTACTATTTATTCAAACATCGTATTCTTGTTCATCTACTTTCACATTCATCTTCTTCACTATCATTATAATCATTATCATCATCACCGTAATCATCATGTTCTTTCTTCTCATCTTCCTCCTCTTTTTCCTTCTCTTCTTCGTCGTCTTCGTGTCTAACACACGTCTTCATCCCTGCTTTCATTTCATCTGTTCCACCGCCTCGACGTCGATCTCTCTCTCATTTTTCTATTATCTCTTCCCGAATCATTCGTTTTCATCCAATTTCTTTGTTTGTTTGTTCCTTTCTTTCTACTAGTTTTCAGTTTAACCTTATAATCCTATTCGTTCGTTTTACTTTTTCTTTTTTCAGTTTCCCTTCTCAATTGTTCTTTCTTTACTATCTTACTATTCTTTTCTTTATTTACTATATTTACTATTCTTTCTTTCTTTCTTTCTTTCACTTTTAGTTTGACTTTCTTCGTTTGTTTTTCTTTCTTTCTTTATCCCCGCTTTTAATTAAACTTATAACCGTAAAACAAAATATACTAAACTAAACCAGACCTATTCGTTCGTTTGTTTGTTTTTCTTTCTTTCTTTCTTTCTTTCTTTTTTCGTTCTCAATTTTTAATTCTACTGTATTTTTTCCTTTTCGTTAGTTCTTGTCAATCTGCTTTTTCTTATTGATTTATATTTTTCTGCTTCTGCACTTGTTCTTGAATATGTCTGTGTCCTTGAAGCGATTTCATGCCTTCGTCAAGCCATTCAGCTCAATGTTCTTCTCACTTCTTCCACTTCGTCGTATTCGTAATCTTGCTCATCCTTCAATTCTATTTTCCTAATCATTTCATTTTGATTCTTTTTCTTTTTATAGCCTTCTCTTCTCTTCTCTTCTTTCTTTCTTTTTTACCTTTCTTTCTTTATATTCTTTTTTACCATTCTTCCTTTCTTTTTCCTTTCTTTCTTTCTATTCTTTTTTATTTTTCCTTTCTTTCTTCTCTTTCTTTCTTTATATTTCTTTCTTTCTTTCTATTTTTCCTTTCTTTCTTCTCTTTCTTTCTTTATATTTCTTTCTTTCTATTCTTTTCTATTTTTCCTTTCTTTCTTCTCTTTCTTTCTTTATATTTCTTTCTTTCTTTCCTTCCTTCCTTCCATTTTTTCTTTCTTTTTTATTTTTCCTTCCTTCCTTCCTTCCTTCCTTCAACATGCATTCCTGGCGTAAATTTCTCTTCTTTTCATAAGGGCTGTCTTACCTCCTCTCGGACACATTATCTATTCTCTCTTTAATTTTACTTTCTTTCCTTCTCCATTGCTATTATTATTATTATTATTATTGGTTTGATTGTTATCTTGTTCGGACCTTGTCTTTTTTTAACCCGCTTCCCTCAAGCACCCTTGTCGACTTTCAGTACAACGCACAGTCAAAATCGCTTTCTTGTAACTATTGCATTTTTCTCTGCTGATCGATGCGAATTCTCTATCTGCCGCTTTCAATCGATTTCTCTGTTCGCCGAAGAAGGTGGAATCCTTTTCAAGTACCGAACCAAAACTCTTGTCCGACAATTTCACTCAATAGAAAAATTTGAAACCTACTTCACTTCTTATTGTTTTCATTCTTAAAATTCTGCTTGTTTCTTTCCTCTGAGTATATTTCTTATAAAAATATGGCAACTCATTGTTATTCGATGATTCTACCATTCGCTGCATGATTCAAATAAATAGCCATTCAGTTATGTAAGATGATTTAATTGTATACAGCCATATGGTAACCCTGTCTCCCGCCACCTTGGTCTTCAAGCTCCTACAGACCACCGTGGGTACCTTCTAGCAGACTTCTAATTCGTTAACGCGTTGCTAAATTTAAGTACATAAGGAGGTGTTCTAACAGGAGATGGAAAGTGCGACACGGAGATCCGAAGGCGAATTGGCATAGCAAAGGACGCGTTCCAGAAGATGAGTAAAATACTAACACACAGGAAAATCTCAATAGAAACAAAGAAAAGAGTGCTGGACTGCTACGTGATGCCAGTTCTTCAATACGGCAGTGAATGCTGGACAATATCATCGAAAATGAGGACAAAACTGGAAGCGGCCGAAATGTGGTTCTACAGAAGGATGCTACTGATATCGTGGACTGAGCATACAAGCAACGACGAAGTGTTAGAAAGAATGGCAACAAAAAGGAAATTGATACTGAGCATCAGGAAGAGACAACTGAAGTTCCTGGGACACGCAATGAAGAAGGAGAGCCTGGATAACCTGGTACTGACTGGTCAGATAGAAGGCAAGAGAGACAGAGGAAGGCAGCGGATAACATATTTGCAGGGTCTGATCAGGTGGATGACGGAACGGGGGTTGCCAGGAGCAACAGGAGCAAACATACTAAGAGCCACAAGGGATAGGGAGACATAGAGAACCATGATCGCCTACGTCCTGAAGGGACAGGGCACATAGAAGAAGAAGAAGATGTGTCGCTGGTATCGTGTTAAAGAGAATGTTTCCATTCGATCAGGCTGGCATTTGTCTGCCTTAGAACTTTCCATACTCCTGCTACTTTGCGTATTTGATCTCAAAGGGTAATAAGATCTCTGGTGAACCAAACATGAGCGAAGAACCGATCGCCAGCGAGAAACTACACAAAAAATAATTTTTTGGAATAAAGAAATAATCAGGGTTAAAAATGTAATAATGATTTGGTTTATACAGCGGTTTTATACCTTTCCACTTACTATTGTAAACACATGACAATAGGATCCCCTTTTGGTGTTTGCATCTTGTGTTAAATTTCTAGGTTCTGGTTTGCAGAGCCAGTGTATGGTCTTAATCAGGAGGTTTTGAACGACGATGTTGATTTCAATAGCAGTAAAAAGGGGACTCTTTAAGATGTCTAAACCTCCAGTATATATGGAGTCCTGCGTCCACTAGGATCTGGGTTCATGTTATCTTCCACCCAATGAAACTACTCCAAAATTTCATATTGTCAAAATATGTTTACTCGAGTGATATTTCAAATTTAGCCGTTGTCCAACCCCCTTTGAAGAGTGGTCAGAAGAACCAAACCGCCAACTCCCTTCACATCACCTTTCCCACCATATAGGCGATTCTAATCTCTCTCTCTCTCTTCCTTCTCTCATTTTCAAGAGCCAGAACATTGTCCCTTTGACGAACCCAAACTTTCAGAATGCGCAGGTGAAAAGAACATCTCCAGTAACTAATCTTTCTTTATCAGTTTGTCTCGATCTGTAATTTCCAAAAGTCAGAGACTTGCTCGGAGACAATCCACATGTACCCCTCCCCCGTCGGATAAACTCATGTGTTGTTTTGTGTAGGTAGGAAAATACTTCCATTCTCTTTAGTTATAAAAAATTATCTTTCTTTGTTTATATGTTTCTCGGCCAACAAGACCACACGGCTTTTTTGCCTATGATCACTCCAAGAAAGTAATTACTTTTTCTCTATATTTTGTATTAAAAGAAATTCGAATTAATGTCGGATATAAAATCTTTGACAAATAATAGTAATTAGAGTGAACGGACCTATCAGGCTAATCTCAATTTTTTCTAGTGATATTTTCTCCAGGGAGGGGGGCGATTCTAACCTGATGTTTCTCCTGATTCCTTGTTCAGAAAAATCGTAATTGTTATTTCGGTGATCACCCGGATTTTCTTATCGACAACATATGTTTTCTATTTGACGTTTCTGAGAATACATTGTTTTTTACTTAGCAGTAGGAAGTGGGAAATAACGGGTAGTCTTGGTTTTGCCTAACCCTCTTGAATTGCGTCTGTTTAAATTTGGTTTCAATTTTCCTTGAAATTGTTTGGGGTTTCATTCATAATTTTTTTGGAAACTGATTTTTTCGTTTATTTAATTTTCTTCTCAGCTTTTCAATCCATTGCTAAATCCGCTGCTATGAAAGTCGGTTCTCTGTGTAAGGCCCGGAAGTTTTTTCCGTCTAAATCTATCCTGCACATTTATAAATCTACCATCCACCCGTGCATTGAATACTGCTGCCATATCTGGTCGGGTGCCCCTGTTGTTCTCCTCGGGCTTCTTGATAAGGTTCAGAGGAGGGTCTGTAATGTGATAGAGACCGACTTGGCAGACCGCCTGCAGTCTCTCTCCCACCGGCGCGACGTGGCTTCCCTGTGTCTCTTCTATAAATACTTTCACGGCTTCTGCTCTGATGAACTTAGATCACTGGTGCCCCCTAAATACGAATTTGAACGAGATACTAGATTAGCAACTAGATCCCACCCTTTTACAGTTAAACCGATAAAATGCAACAGCAACTTCTACTCCAACAGTTTCTTTCCTCGCATTTCCCGACTGTGGAATTCTCTTCCACACAATTGCTTCCTCGACGGCTACAATCTCCAGGAGTTTAAATGTAAGGTCAATAGACACCTCCTAACACACAAACCTGCTCCCATTCTATCAGACACTCTTCCCATCTGCCCAACCCTCATCCTCGCTATCCTTACTCATCTGTCACCTTCCTCCTGACATTCCCTATGTCTAACCACTCCTTCTCTTTACCTTCCGTTATGTAGCCCCTTGCTTGGGGTGAGATGATTAAAAAAAAAGATTCATTAGTTTCCAATTTTTTCATTTGTATTGTTTATATTTCCTATTTAGTTTTACTTTTGAGGCGAGTTTTAGTTTTCTTCCAACAAATTTTAATTTCTCTTAGTAAGGGACGGATTCCATTTTCAAATCGTTTATTGAATCTCGGCCAAATTGAACATTCTTTTGTAAAGATCACTGAATTCTATAAATATTTTCATGGCTTCTGCTCGGATGAGCTTAAGTCACTGATGCCTCCTCAACAGGTGTTTACCCGTGCAACCAGACTGGCAACTGGGTCCCACCCATTCACAGTCAGGTTAGCCAAATGCAGACGACAATTCTCCTCCTGCAGCTTCCTCTCTCGCACTTCCCGCCTGTGGAACTCACTCCCGTATTCTTGCTTTCCTGACGGCTACAACCTCCAGAAATTTAAATGCAAAGTTAATACTCATCTACTAACCACTGGCCTCTAGCTCTCTCCCCTCCCCTGTATAACCTTCCCTTTCTCTCCACCTATGTATCTGTCATCGCACCTTCTTTCTCAGCTTTCTATTGTTCCTTTCTAACTAGCTTGTACTCCTCACTCTTTTCTAATTAATCTTTTTACATTTATGTAACCCCCTGCACATCAGTGGCGTTTCCGCCTTGCTCGGGGTGAAATGATTAAAAAAAAAAAAAAATGGTGTCCCTCTCTCGACTTCATGCATACCTGTTCCCGTACACTTTATTTCATTACCATCTTTTTACACCATTGATGCTGATTTATTACTGCTATAGCTATGAATTTTTCCAGCGTAGCTGACCAGCTAATTATGGTTTCAGAATGATCTTTCCTGAGTTCTTCTATTCTATTGTATTTAATTTATCTTTCAACTGCTCAAAATTAATTTTCTCCACAGGCTCTGATAACACTCGCATTTTCTTTGATACTACCTCAGTTTCTTTACTATAGTCTCCTATAATTCGGCCTTCTTGCTCAGCTTTCTCTGAAACAATTTCATAATTTTCTGTTTTTTAATCGTTTCCCCCCATGCAAGGCGGTAACGCTACTGATGCGCAGGGGGCTACATAAGTGTAAAAGATTAGATAGAAAGAGAGTAAAGAGAAAGACGAACCAGTTGCAGGGGTGTCAGAGAAAGGAGCAAGTGAAGGATGGGAATACATGTGTGATGACAGTTGAAAAGGTAGAGAGAAAAGAAAATATATACAGCGTGATGTAGAAAGAACTAGAGTAAAGTGGTTAAGAGATGAGTATAGGCGTTAATAATTCTGACATTTTTTTAATGGAATTTCTTGGTTATGAGCTCTCATGGTTGTGCCTAATTTCTCTAAGAAAATTATCAGGAACTAGCTAAGTCTGACATACCATAATAGCAACTGTGATTAATTGAAAATATTACTGAACGAAACTACCAAATTCTTAGGATTCAGTCGTCCTAGTCTCAGACAGATTAGCTGCCTCTTCTCTCAGTGTTTGCTTATTACCCTTTAACCTGTTTATATTTTCATATTTTCTTAATCTCTTTTAGACTTTATTTTCTTCCAAATATTTATCAAATGTTCTAAGTTAGAGTAAACTACAGTTGTGACAGCACCCGAGAACTTAGTCACCACAACGACTACCAGCACCAAACACACGCGGAAGCTCTTATATACATACGACGACACCCACGAACGCACTGAAACCTCAACTTCTTGTGCATCACTTGCTTATCTATCGCCCTTTAAATTTACAAGAATTCGGAACTTTCTCGACTCAGTATTAAATCATTAGCATGAACTCTTAACCCATTCTGACATCCGATCCGAGATCCCAAGCGACAATTTTCCTGTCTGTTCTACTACTTGTATCGATTAGTATCTTTAACTATCAATATAATCCCGGACAATTTCTTCCTTTCAATATGCTCTGTAAATCGTTTTTGTTACTCTTTCGCTTTTGTTTATTGCTTATTCATCAGATCTAGTAATATTGCTACTAGTAATATTGTTCACTATTATTATATAATAATAGTGAATAATATATTATATAATGATGAATAATATAATAGTGAATAATATATTCACTAGCAATATCACCAAAATATGTTCCTGTAATCTTTCTTAATTACTAATTCGACCAAGACAATATTTTCACGTCCCAGTTTGGGGCATTTTTCTAATCCTGTTTGCTCCTTTTCTTGCGAATCTCCGGAGGCACCTACTTTAAATTAACTATAGACTTCGAAACACATTTGATTGCAAAGAGCATTTGTTTTTTTTTAATTCCATTTCCTCGTATAGAATGCCGGCTTCGATGAGTGACGAAAGAAAAAATACTAATGCTTTAAAAATGATTATTTTTTTTTCTAATTGCGGATTAACTCTAGCTAGATCATTATCTTTCAAATAGAAAGGAATTTTAAATTCAAAGAAGGCATTTATAGTTTAAAATATTGAACAAGTTTTGTTGTTATTTTCTTTTTTCATAGAACTGGACTTTTTTACCTCACTCACACTTTCTCCCATCATGTTAAATCCGCCAATCATAAATTCCTCTCTATTAGTACTTATCAATTACACATATAAGAATGTTGTTACTCTTAAAAGCTAGTCTCCACCTTCTCTCTCAATTCTTTTAGCAACTACTGTTCGTTGTGGTACAGTGGCTATCATCTCGGAACGAGAAATCGGGGAGCCGAGTTCGAATTTCAGTTGAATTTCTTGCATTCACTTACGCGCAATTACTCTTGGGAAAGGTATTAATCCGTCTCTTACCTCCAGTTATGGGCTAAATAGGACAGATTGGGTTCTTTAGCCTTGGCTGGCAACCATTCTGCCGCAGAAAGTAATGGCAACCTACTGAGGGATAATATTCAGCCCAGTCAGTCATGTCCTTTTCGAGACATGATCGCCCAAGCGTGTATCTCGTATGGCGCTTAACTGACTGACTGTGATCTTTCAGGCTAAATTGTCTCCCAGATGTTCAATCTTCTGTAGTCTATTTTCATTTTAACCGTCAGGGTTCCCCCGACTGCATCTATAACTACTACAACAAGCCTATTCCAATCAACTTCTGCATATTCGATTTCCCAATCATCACTCTTTTTTATGATACATTTTCCTTAGTTAACATCACTCGGGCTATTCATTTCTTATATCTGTCCCTGACTCTCCCCTTTTTCTTTCAATGCTACCCTCGACATGGGTGACGGCAACAAAAAATCTTTCACACTTATTACAGGCTCAGACTCTCTCTCTCTCTCACACACACTCTCTCTCTCTCTCTCTCACTCTCTCTCTCTCTTTCTCTCCCATCTGAGGAATATCTGTGTCCCGTAGCATCTCGGTTTCTCCCCAATGCACAGTTACTCCCGGGTGCGTTTCCCTTGAACCCACAAAGGAAATGTATTTACATATGGCCTGGTCTCCCACAATGCCAGTATTTCCTCATGGCACAGCTGGCGTTAGAGTGACCAGACAATTCACGCATATATCTTGTGTTTTTATCAGGGCCACCCTGCCTCTTACTACTTTTGAAGTAGCCTTTGAGAGTTTTCCTGGTCCTGCTGTCTATAGAGATCTCCATCTGGCGGATGTCTTCTAGGCCCAAATTTGAAAACCTATAACTCTTAAGTTCTTGTCCAAAACGGGCTCATTTCGTACAATTTGACCCCGCCGTTTCATGAGGTGTTCTCCCACTTCATAAACACTACCTTGAACTATGGTTCTGATAATCATACACGCAACAAACAAGCCCATATCGCCTGTATGTTGGCTTGAAAAACTCATGTCTCATGGACAACTGTTTTCTATTTTTTTCCTCCAAATTTTCGAGGCGCCTTCATAATTTTCCTGACCCGGGGTCATTTTATCTCCATTAAACCCTCAACCTTTAGCTAGACCTTGCTCTCACTCTTGCCTATAATTCTCTCAGAGTTTTACACTTATAAAAGCTCTTCTTTGCCTCTCTTGTGATTCTCAATATTTTTATGGGGTTCGTGTTATTTTTAAATGTCCCTCTTTTCATTATTATAAGTTAAACGTCAATGGTATCGACCGGGAAAGGGAAACAATCCAGGATGAGAGGAATAAAAGTAATAGGGAAACCAAAAGTGTCCCACCTGTACTTGATTCGTTTGACTTTGTCTGGCTGGTGGATTAATATAGTTGATATCTTAGCACTTGAAGAATCGAATAGCCAAATGATTAAAACTCCTTAGATTATATTCCTGTCTATATTTTCACAAGTTACTCGGGCTGGGTTCCGCATTCTTGGGACTACTCTCTTGCAGTTATTGTTAGTTTTTTTGGGCCGGTTAACAGCAGCATTATTCCTGGCCGTGTTGGTCTTCAAGTTAATTCAGACCAGCTTGTGTACCATCTAGCTGACTCCTCATTCGTTAATGTGTGGCTGCTGTTGCTAGTATCGCGTGGTTCCTCTCGGTCTAGCTGGATCTTGTTAGCTTCAAGAACCTTCACTCCTTTCCTACGTTGTATTTTTGGTCTCAGAGGATGAGAAGAATGCTGGTGACGCAAACTGGAGGGAAGAACAGTTCTAAGGCGAGGAGTAATAGTGCAGAAAACCGATTATATATATATATATATATATATATAAGGCAAGATGTTTGTGTGTGTCTGTTTATCTGCCTGTATGTCCTTTATACAACTCCACAATTTTTATCCGATTCTCACCAAACTTCGCACAAATATTCTTTAGGCTGAGTCTGAACTCCAGGACCATGGATTAGTTTTAAAGCTTTTATTACACCCGAGCAACGCCGGGATATACTGCTAGTAAAATATATTCCAGCAAATGTGGTAATTAAACAACTACGCAGTGACAATTGTTATAATGTAATCAAAAGCAATAATTTTTAATGAGATTAGTTAAAGCTACACGCTTTCAATGGCATCGAACGGCTGATCTTCTGAATAAGAGTAAATATTGCCGATTAACTACATTTTTGACCATCACAGCTAGCTGAATTCGCAAAGGAGAATGTTATGAATGAATTTTTTAACTGGTTTTAAATTTTTAAGAAAAAATAAACATCGAATGTTAATTCCAGGTTACTTGAATTCTGTCTGTCTTTATTACCTTCATTTATTTTTAATGGTGCGTCTGGAGCAATATCAGCCCAAACGGATGAATTCCTGGCACTCATGTCAGTCGTGTTATGACCTTCTACATAATCGCCAAGGATCAGACAGGTGAATGAAGTTTTTGGAGGAGTGAGGTCAGCTGAGCACAAATAGAAGCTGAAGTGGCGATGTTTGAGATTAAAATGAAAGATATTCCAAGTTTTGTAATCTCAGACAATGACGGAGAAAGAAATGACAATAGATCGATTTATGTATGAACTAAATTCATATTCATTTTCAACATATGTCAGTGAATAACGTATCTTTTACAGACATGTCTAGATTTATTTTCATTTCTTTTTTCTTTTTATCGTTATTCAATTTTTAGTTTTATTTGTTGTTTACATTTTCCTTGGCGGAAAATGTGCGTAAACTTTCTATTCCAAATACTGCAGAATGTTTTTCACAAATGTTCGCTTTCTTTCCGTCTTTTAAGCCTATTTTCTTTGCCTGACCTCTAGTTTCATGTTTCTCTAAGACGACTTTAGCATATAGACTTTGACCAAGAGAAACAGACGTTTTATATTTTAGAGTTTTTTGGTTGTCGCTTCTGGTGCCTTCACAATGATATTCTTGATTCGTTTTCTGTTTTATTTTCAAAAAGTCTTTCCTAATTCTAATTTTCACTGTTATCAAATTCGCTGGCGCCGTCTTATACATAGCGATCTTTTTGTGATGTTAATAAACTTACACATTAATATAAACGTTGTTTTCTTGATAGGCACTGTAGCGTAGGGAGCTGGTTAATGTTTCATTTGTTCGGCCTTGTGTCAGACTTAACCGAACTCTCTACAGCTTACAAGTTTTATGCAGAGTTATAATAATCAAATTCATCATCAGAAGGTTGAATGTCGGCAGGTTGGAATATGTGAACTTGTGTGGAATAGCGTAAAAAGAATAAAATGTAAATTTTGCATTCTAAAATAGAAATTTATTAAAGGGAAAGACTAACTTAACTTGTATGGGTTAATTTGCAATTATAAATATTATTAAGAGGTTAAGGGTAGAGTTCGTACAAAATGTTCGTAGTAGTAATTGTTGAAAAAGATAAGGAGAAAGAGAAAAAGGACAATGTCCTGGTCGCTTGAAGTTTGAAGTTACATTTTAGTTGTGTGTGTCTCTTTGGCTGCTCCCATCTCTGCTGAATCTCTGACGCTGCGAAGTCATTTATCTGTCCTTTTGAATTTCGCACTGGATCGCTAAGTCCTTTCAAGTCTTACAAGTCGCTCCCATTGGTCAAAAATCATTTTAACACATACTTGGGAACCTGGTTTTGACTTTTTCGTTAAGCACATGGTCAATCCTTTTTTTTTTATTTCGGAAAACTAGCATTTCGTTGTGAATTTTTGTAAAAAGTGAAAAAGAGAGTTGATTTAATTAGTTTATTATCCGCTACAGCACAATATTTTTATGAGATCTTTACCATGATTTTCTTGATATTCGTCTTTAAACAATTTTTAGCTAGACAATTATTATCATTACCACCATCATCATCTCCATTATCAATATTATCAATATATTTTGATGATGATTCCCAATTATTTTTGGGTACCACTAGCAATCATAACCCTCATTGACTCTCATAATCAAAACTCTCAGTCATCATCATGATATTTATGAACAATCGTTATTATCATCATGGCCAACATCATTCATTACTACTGATCATTGAATATATTCATCAGTCATCATGATCACTATCGTTAATCATCATTATCATTATCATCAATCATCGTCAGCACTATCAGTTATCCCCGACAATCATCACCATTATCAGTCATCATCTTCAGTCATCGCTATCATCAGTTATCAACATTTCTGAAAGGAATCTTCTCATATTTCAATTCGTCTTCGGATTTTGGAATCAAATTTTTATGCCACATATTAAAGCACATTCCAGATGTTTAAACTGTACATGTCCAATACATAGTGTTTTAGAGTTTTCCTCTTGCTGACAACCATACATTGTCTTCTTACAATTGATGGCTAGTCCTTTCTTCTAGCTTTCCTTAACTACTTTTTCTAGGAGGTGATATACTTTTTTTCTCTTTGAGTTTGCTATTAATAGTATCATTTGAGTATCTTAAGTTTGTGACAACAGATAATGAATTTTGGTTGGCTCTCAAGCTCGTTCGGTTAGGTTGAATAAGTATGGTGAAAAAGCACATTCTTGTCTTATGCAGATTTGTAATTTTTGTACGTATTCAGTCATTCTTCTATTCGTATGTAAGCGGTTTTCTAATAGTCTATGTTCCGGATTATTTTAACATGCTATTCAATTGTGTGCGTTGTGTTGCAATAGATATCGGCGCGGAAAGAGAAATCGGGGAGCCGAGTTCGAATTCCAGTTACATTGCTTGCATTCACTTACGCACATATACTCTTAGGAAATGTATTATTCCGTCGCTTCTCTCCAGTTATGGAT
This sequence comes from Ascarosepion bandense, assembly GCA_037127315.1. Taxonomy (NCBI): domain Eukaryota; kingdom Metazoa; phylum Mollusca; class Cephalopoda; order Sepiida; family Sepiidae; genus Ascarosepion; species Ascarosepion bandense. The sequence goes on along the minus strand of JBBBDQ010001395.1, from coordinate 3,608,048 downwards.
TAATTAATAGGAAAGATTGGGTTCTATAGCCTTCGCTGGCAACCAGTCTATCGCAGAAATGACAACCTAATGCGGGATAATCTTCTGCCCAGTCAGTCATGTCTCTTCCGAGACATGATCACCCAAAATATGTATCACATATGGTACTTAACTGACTGATTCAATTGTAACACATAGAGTGAAAGTCTAAAACTAGTACTGCATCACTTGGATTCAAGGAAAAACTATTAACATATGGAAATGTCTTTCAAAAGATAAACAAAGTATAAAGAATCAAGTAAAATCCTTAGAAATGAATACTGTAATGTTATGTAGTATCAATCATTCTATATGTCAGAAAAAAAAAGAATGGACAATCTCCTCACAGATGAAGAAGAGATACGAAGCAACAGAAATATTGTTCTACAGAAGGATAATGAGAATATAATAGACTGAATAAGTGAGCAGGGATGAAGTTTTAGAAGAAATGAAAGCAACAACGACACTTTTGCTTAACAAATGAAATATGTTATTAGAACAGAGTTTAGATAAGATAGCAAGAAGTCAAAATTTTACTAACAGCTACAAAGGACAGGAAATTGTGGAGAGACATGAGCACCAACGTCTTAAAGGGATACAGCACACAGAAAAAGAGAATGTATATAACTTAAAAGATATTGTAATAAAAATAACAAAAAAAAAAAACACAAACAAAAAACGTGGGTGCAGTGATAAAAATATTTACTCTCATGATCTGAAAACAAATTACAGTGTAATGAATACAATGAATATTATTCTCTTGCAAATTGTACTATGTGCCTGGAACCAGATTATGAAAGGTAATTGTTGTGGATCCAGATGAGGAACAACACAAAATAATGAACAAAAAAACCCCCAAAAAACGGATATTTGAGATAGAAAAATAGGTTACATTAAACGTAAATATACAAACTGAAACGCAAGTTAGTAACACAAAAATACTTTTAGTAAGGAATATATACAAGTCTTGAAATAAAGCCGTGTTGAAATAGTATATCCGTGTAATATTATTCTGGCTGAGCGGAGCTCAGAGCTACTATGCCAACTGACGATTATTTCACCTTCGAAATTGATCCGTTTTCCTGTGACAGACTTTGTAATTTTGTGTGTGTGTATCATGGTCGGCCTATTCAGTTTTCTCAACGTTTGTAGGTTAATTATCGTTCGTTAATTAATAAGTCCGAACCTGAATCTAATTATAGTTTGATCTTATTTAATATTTCAAGTTCTACATATTTCCTCGTGTTTTGCTTGTTTTCATAGTCCACTCTATTAGATCTTACCATACTAAACTGTTTTTTGTTTCTGCATACCGCTGCTTTATGTCCCATCTGTCCACACGCTAGGCAGTTTTTGTATTTGAACCGACAATCTCTAAACCAATACAATCCACCACATCTGTAACATGCCGATGGCGGGGGTTGTTTTTATTTGATTTCTGTCACTAGTTGCTTCATATCTAGTAATTTTGTCATAAATTTAGCTGTTTTATATTTTGTAATTTTTCATTAAATTCTTGTTTTACTTTTGGGGGAGGGTGAAAAATATAAATTTTTGTTTAACTTACGAATATGCGCGACTCCTGATTCTTTAATATCTTTACTGTCTTTTTTAATACTCAGGCATTTTTGGCAATCCTCTGATAGTTTTTGCAGCGTTAGACCTGTTTCATTTTGAAGATTGGTAAGCATTCTTTTTCGCATTTCGTTGTCCTTAGCAGTGAATAATCCTTGGACAAATAAAAGGCATTTAAATTAATCTGGAGTTAAATCTGCCAATTTAAAGTCGTCCCAATGTTTCTTGACGATTGCTGCGAATGTTGAATACTCCTTGTTTTCGCCTTTCACGAGATTGAGGCCTTTCCATTTTTTAGTGAAACAGTGAAATCTTAGGACTGAATAACTCCGTGAGGCATGTCACTGCCTCATCGAACGTTAAGTCGTCTGTTTTCTTTGGCAGGATGTAGTCTACAAATTTTATATATTCCTCCGCATTGAATTTCATAAGCAATAGCCTTAATTTTTTCTTTTCCTACTAGTTTTGACAATCAATATTGAAAATGCCTTCATAGCGTCTGTAATAGTCTCTAAAACTTTTGTGATCATCAGTAGAGTACTCAAAGGTCTCTATCGCCTTCCGCAAGGTGTCTTACGAAAATGTCGCCTCTTTTCCGTGTTCCTTTCTTGTGTGTTGATTGTTAATTTTAGTAATAGTTCTTTAAGTTGTAATTGTCTTTCTTCGTTCAACCTTTGGATTTCTATCTGTCTTTTCTCATTTGCCTTTTGAATTTCCATTTGTCTTTCTTCTAATTTAATTTGTACTTCCATTTTGTTTTTTTTTTAATTGTCTTTCTTCACTTCTTTTTATGATTTCTAGTATTCCTTTTTGAATGTCAAACAATAGTTTGTTGCTTTGGTTCCGTGAGGTGTTTCACTTTTTTTGTATTGCTTTTTTGCATTAAATCAAGTAAAAAAATAATTTTGTGAAAAAAATTTTCTGTTGCAACTTTCAGATACCTTTTTACAATTTTTTTCTTTCTATCTCTTTCCGTTCCAAAATTGTTCTTTCGAGTTCTTTCGTGACTCTCTAATTTCCGTCGGCAAGTTTTTGTGTTCGACTTGAATTCAAATACCTCGTCGTTAAGTTCGAATCCTTTGTCGTTAAGTTGTTGTTGTGTATGCGAGTTCGAATCCTTCGTCAAAGTTGTTGTGTTGACTCGCGTTCGAAGTTTTTGTTGCCACGTTGTTGCTGTGTACATGTGTTCGAAATCTTCGTCGTTAAGTTGTTGTGAGGTATACGTGCGTTCAAATCTTCGTAGCCAAGTTGTTGTGGCGAATTGTGTTCGAAACTTCGTCACCAATTTGTTGTGGATCCGGGTGAGGAACCACATAAAATAACGAACAACAAAACAGATATTTGAGATAGAAAAATAGTTTATACTGAATTATTAGTAATCCAGAAATACGATTTGTAAGGAATATATATATATATATATATATATATATATATATATATATATATATAAGTCTTGAAGTGAAGCCATGTTTAATTAGTATATCCGTGTAATATTATTCTGGTTGAGTGAAGCTATGCCGACTGACGCGGTATTCTCTGTGTAACTTCGGTATCGTTCGGTAAGTTACAGATCAGTCTCGATGTCTCTAACGGATCTCTACGGATCTCATTATGGGAGGAGTATATGTATACTCAAGTCGAGTTGTAGTGCAGTGTATATAATCTCGGAACGAGAAAGCGTGGAGCCGAGTTCGAATTCCAGTCGAATTCCTTTCATTAACTTACGCACAAATACTCTTAGGGAAGGTATCAATCCGTCTCTTACCCCCAGTTATGGGTTAAATAGCAGAACAATGAGTTCTATAGCTTTGGCTGGCAACCAGTCTACAGCAGAAAGTAATGGCAACCTACTGCGGGATAATCGTCTGCCCAGTCAATCATGTCTCTTACGAGACATGATCGCCCAAAGTGTGTATGACGTATGGCACTTAACTGACTGACCTACTTTACGTTGATTGCTACTTAGTTCATTTGTACATCTTACTTTCAATGTCTTGTGAGTATAAATTGTCAAAGCCTTCTTTCTTCATTCTTCTTCTTTTATGTGCCTTGTCCCTTTAGGACGTAAGTGATCATGATTTTCTTCATCTCCCTATTTATAGTGGTACGCCTTTTCCTGTTACCACATCCAAACTCCGCTCTGTCATCCACTTGCCCAAGCACCTCAAGTATGTTACGCGTTGCTTTCTCCTGACACTCTTTCACTCTATCTGACCTGTGAGTATAAGATTTTTCAAGTCCTCTTTTCTCATTACGTCCTTGGAACTTCAGTTGCATTTTTCTGATACTAAGTATTAGTTTTCTTTTCATTTTTAAAACTTCATCGTTGCTCACATGCTCGGTCTATGTTGTCCTCAGTATCATTCTGTAGAAGCACATTTTAGTTGCTTCAAGTCTCTCCTTAATCTATGAGGAAAATGTCCAGCATTGTTATATTGAAAAACAGACATCACATAACAATCCAGTACTTTCTTCTTTTTTTCTAGAGAAACTTTTCTGTCTCTTAATACTCTACTAAGCTTCTGGAATAAACACATGACCATGCCAATTCGCCTTCAGATATGTTTAAAATATTTGACTCTTTCTAATACGATTATTAATTTCTACTTTTATTTTTATTTTGTTAAAAATTCCTTGATGCTTACATGCTTCGTCCATGGTAATCTCAACATTAAAAGAAAGAGAATAGTAAAATTATGACGAAAAGTCTGACTGAATACTCACTATTTTTGCTAAAATCGCATAAAGAGGTTTCGATTTTAATTATTAATGAGTTCTTATGGAAAAGTGTCAAAACAGTCGAGACAAAAAGAAATCAAATGTTTGCATTTTCTATCGTGTAGCATTTCCGTTTCTTGCTAAAAAATCATTGCTTCTGGTCGCACAAAAAACTCTTAGTTATAAAAAGGAAAAACAGTTACTTAGTGGTTTTTCTTTATATGTTGGGATATAAAGACAGCGAAATAGCTTTTCCATTATTACAAACTGTACGCGCTTAAAAGAAAAAAGTTTCTTTGTGTTGCAACAAAGGCAATATTTTATTTTTTATAGATATTTTCGAATCAATAACGCAAGCATCATGAACAAAAAACATTTCTTAACATGATAAATATATTTTTTTATTATTCAGCCAGACTTGTCAAAAAATTGAATGAACTCTCTTTCTTTCTTTTCCCTTGTTTGTATGTATGAAACAGTCAGATCCTTCTATGAGTGATACTGCTACTATGGAACCTCGTACAACCTGGAGCATGGTCGGTCGGTCGATCGTTGACTTATCTGTTACTCTCACCAGTCTTATCTGAGGAAGAGCCTGGCTAGACACCAACGAAGAAAAACAAAAAGCAAACAAAAAAACAAAAAAAACAAAAACAAAAAAGAAATAAACACAAAACAAAACAAATAAGAAAGAACGAAACGTAACAAAACAAAGCAGAAACCAAGTTTTCTCAAAGGGTAATAAAAGTATTCATCTAGGAGAAGGGGAATTCTGATTTAACACCTGCGTCTTGAGAGAATCTAATGATGTTGATTTGTTCTTTATTTTGTGTGGTTGTTATTTTTTTATTCTAAATAGTCGGTTTGGACCAGTGCAACGTCACTCTACACCGTACAGTTTCCATGCACAAGTATTAATTCATATACGAAATTAGAATTTGTTCTTGTGGTCGTCAGACTTGAAAAAGTGCACTTCAGCATAATTCGAACCTGAATCTCCCGTTGAGAAGAACTTACCGTCTGATCTGGCTTGCTTTTACTGCTCGGCCACGAATAGATTTTATGTTGCCTTTAAAGCCCACTCACCTGTCCAGATTTGTCTCGAAACACATATTTTCTCAGTTTCATATCCAAAAATTAAACAAAGCAATATCTACAACAATTATTTTAGTAGAACACCGCATTTGAGTAGACACTCTGTTTATTTTAAACAGTATATATTTCATCTCTCGGGTTGCATATCAGATGTAAAGCGTGTCTCGAGGTAGGATTCGAACACGCATTGCAAGACAATATACCACGTGATCTGACGGTCTTTTACCGCTCGGCTACGACAAACTTTACAGCAAAACGAGTTTGTATTTTACTTTTAAAGCATGATCACTGATTCAGATTTTTCAACAATCACATTATTCCATCAAACATTATTTTTACTGGATACTCGTATTTGAGTAGACGACCCTTTTAATTTAAAACTTATTTATTTCGCGTACTGGTTTGCGTGCTAGAGAAAAAATTATAAAGAAAATATGTCAGATAAAATATAAAACACACACACACACACACACACACACACACATATATATATATATATATATATATATATATAGACAGCATTTTTTATTCAATCATGTTTGATTGAATACTATAAACATATGATGTCTAATTATCTTTATACTTAACCTTTTTAGTTTTCTAATCATTTTTCTTTCTACAAATCCTTTCCAGTTGTTTAGTCAGCTTCTTCAAGTTAATTCATTAAGAAAGACGTCGTAGTTTTTCTTAACTTTCTAACTTAATCTTCAGGGGAAAATTACAAAGCCAAAATTGTTATAACTTATGATTTTTAAAACTACGCGCAAACGAGCTGTGTAATTATCTTAAAAATTAAAATAATTATTTTTAAAATTAAAAATGTATAGATATGTGCAAGCTGATAAGGTGGTGACCGAGAAATACAGCAGTCATGTGATAGTGGTCTATATTTCGTATAATCAGCTTTTATCCAACGTATATATATATATATTAAATACAAAAAGGATGAGCAAATAGGTCAAATCTCCAAAACCAGATCCTATTAATATTAATTTTAATAATAATAAAATTGATTAAGGTGGAGGGCTCGATTTAAATAGTATTATCTATTTACAGAGGGTTGCACCATCAAAAGTCGTCGTCAGTGGTTACTTTCCCATTGTCGACCCTTTTTGTCTTTTCTTTGCTTTTCCCTACCACTTCTATTCCTTCGACACGGTTTAATTTTTAACATTTGATTCTTTCATACAGACGTAATGTAAAGTCTTCTTCTAATATCGAATCATGAATCTCTGGTTCTGCTTTTCCGTTTTCTTATGTCTGGCCAACAAATCTAAATAAATAAATTTCTTAATCTCATCCCTCCACTTTTAACTTCCTGTGTATAGATATGTTTTTGGACTTTATTCGGTATAGATATTTCGTACCATATTTGAATAAACAAATTTTTCTTTTTGATCTTTGCTGATGAAGCGAGAAGTTTATATATATAACACTCCGACCATTAAGGAGAGAAAAGAAACTAAGGAAGGGTAGGGTGATGGGTAAAAAGGAAAAAAAAGAAAAATTTGGTTAGTATGTATTCTTTGGGGTCAAATCCCAAAATTAATCTCCATTCTGATTAGCCACAAGAAACACCCATATACATTCACAGCAAACCAAAGGTTTTTGTCATTTAAATGTAAATCATCTGCACAACGAACATCAACATTGCCTGATGATGAGATTCTCTCTCGAAACATAGAAATTTCCGTGTCGCAATGTACAATTGATACATAACTATATAATTATATTAAGCTCTATAATACACATTATATTGAGCACTGTTTATAATGAAATAAATGCCAGAGCATTCAAAATAATAAAACCTTAAGTCTTTTTCACCTAGAATTATATATATATATATATATATATATATATATATATATATATATAGTAAATCAAGGCAGCGGATAATTATCTAAACATATATTATTAAATATAGCAGACAATGAATGTCTATTATGTTTAATCATGAGTCGTTCTAAACATCGTATTTTCGCTTTAATTTCAGGTGAAAATAAAGATAAAAATTGTCCAAAATTTGAATATTATTTTATTTGGCTGGTTCTAAGCTTTAGGCTCACATGAGCCATCTTCAGAGAGATTGCAGGGACGTTAACATGAAGAAATCCACCATCAAAAGTGATAATATCTTGTGTTAACATGAAATATTTCTATGCGACGATAACAGTCACCGAATAGTAGATCAAGTCGTAAATTGTAATGCGATTCTATGACGTCACAGCACGTGAGAGACCGAAATGTTAACAGAACCATATGTCTAAATGCAATCTAATTGTGTTGTGACTTGTTTTAAATGTGATTTATTGCGTCTGGTTTGCTTTGATTTGATGTAGATGGCATCCAATATCTGAAGGTTCATTTTACTGTGTGTATGTGTGTGTATTATTATGTTATCTTCTAAGATTTGTCTAATATTACATACATGACTATGTTTTTTTTTTAAAGAAATGTTGTTTAATTAAACTATGATCAGAAAGGTGGCAGGTCAGTCTACAGAAGAGCGTGGTTGTAGTAAAACCAATATATTTAGTGTGCTTATTATTAGTACCAGGGATACAATCTCTGAACGGGCATGTAAACTGATACACTACATTGATTTTCTGTTGAGGATTTAGTTGAGCGGTTGTGGGGTTATTAGAGACTATGAGGTTAATTGTTTTAATTTTTTATAATATAGGATGAGCTTAATTTGATTATTATTATTAATTGACATAAACTAGTGTCTTCTTAATTATAACAGTGAATGTCCCCAACAACATAAGTTAGATGTTATAAAAACTTAATTTAACGCACACAAATAATATATTCTTCCAAATCCATATTCTATAAAGAATAACACAACGTTAAACAAACATTTGTTAACAATGGATTTCCTAATTCTGTCATTGAATTAAAATGTATCTCAATAAACTTGATAATACCTCTAACAATATTGATAATATTATTAATAATAGTGTACGTCAAATCAAACATAAGACTATTAACTTATACTATTGCAACCAAATGTGTAATAATTTCAAACATGATGAAACAACACTAAAAAAATAACATGTAGAAATGTTATACCAATTAATAATTATACTTAAATTAAGCTCATCATCTATTATAAAATATATAAGGTATCTCTCTCACCCTCTCTTTTTCTCTTTCTCTCTCTCTCTCTCTCTCTCTATATATATATATATATAAGTATATAGATAGATAGATAATTGATTGGCAAATCAAAGCAAGTTTAATATAGCGTGATAGAAAGGATATTTATCAGACCAAAGTAATGTTCTTATTAATGAAAGTATATATATGTAGAGGGAAGAAGGGAAATATAATTAAAACATAGGTTATAATTTATATATATTTATTTAGGTTATAAAACATAGGTTATAATTTATATATATATTTACTCTTAGTCTTATATGTATACTCTACATATACATAATTCCACAAATAAGAACATTATTTTAGTTTGATGAAATTATGTTAGAGAGTGAAACACGCTACACACACACTCATATATATAATCTGACAAAAAATAAAAGAATTTTACTGCCTAAATGTCTAAATACACACATTTTTATACTGTTCGTATATATATATATATACACAAAGAATCTCAAGCTAGCCAAAACCTACCGCGGTTTTACACTACGGCTCGTCAGGGCAAAGGCAAAACCAAAGATTAACCAAATAAATAGACAACCACCAAGACAATATATATATAGTTGCAATTTTATAACAATTTTATAGATCATCATTCTACCTCCTGTTACAAAAGCGAATTGGAGATGAAGAATGAACCCCTTACAAAATTCGAAAATGCCGTCTTTACTTTCCTAAAAGGATTCTCTCAAGACCCAGTAGCAATAAGTGCGATGCATGGCAAACACACCGATTCTTTGAACATTTCAAATACAACAAAATTTAACTGCATAAATGCCTAAATACACAAATTTATATACTGTTCGTATATATAGCTATTGGGCGCGTATAATGATATGCGCTAAAATTTCTGCCTACTTCCACCGAACGCCCATAGCCCAAGAGTAGAGTCGCCGACTGACGCCATTTCGGTCGGGTTTCAATCCTGTGTAAAAAAAGCAATCGGAGTCTAACCGTACTGATGAGCTGTGATACTGCGAAGCAGATCTGTCTGCAGATGACAATATATATATATATATATATTTTTATATATATATATATATATATATATATATATATATGCATACGCATGACTAAAACTGTTCGTATTTATCATTGTTAATTTTCTAAACGTATTTTTTTATCTTAATTTAATTGCAATTTTATAGCAATTTCATAGATCATCATTCAACCTCCTGTTAAAAAAGCGAATTGGGAATCAAGAATAAACCCCTTACGAAATTCGAAAATGCCGTCTTTACTTTCTTAACTGCTCATTAGAAATACGCAATGAAATATTATTCTAATGAATGTTCACAACTTTTCTGTTAATTTCTTATTTTTCTTAGACTATTTCCTTTAGTTGAATTAACTGGCAACATTACTAGTTCGAATCAATCACTTGGATTTCTGGGTTTGTTCAATTCCACTCTAATATAAATTTCTTTTATAAGAGTTTGCGTGAAGTGATGAAATATTCTTCGGAGATTTCTTCACGAAGTAGAGATTTCAGTGAATAAGATAGATAGTGCCGAAATATAAATCAGCTGAGAGGAGAGATATATTGGCACCATATTGACCGTTGAGAGTTTGGGAATTCCACTGAGAGTACACAAAGCAATACAGAAGAAAGAATATAATCAGGCGGACATTAACGAATAAGAAATGTATTTGAGGAAGATTGTAAAATACATTAACCAATAGGAGAGACAAAAAAAAAATGAAGAATTTGTATCGCATGTGTCAGTTCATAATATTCAGAATGCGTCAACTAGCAAATTAAGACAAAGAAGGTTGGAGAGTTTATCGGCCGATACGTTTCTATAAAGCCACTAATGAAAACAAAAAAAATAATGTTTAATGAGTAAACGGCTGAAAACGGTTGCACGAACGTTCGCTTTGAATAAAGAAAAATAAGAAAAATGATTTTTAAACGATTGTTTTGTGGGTTTTTTTTCTCGCCAATTATATACGAAAATTATGACAAAATTATTTGACGCGTAAATTATGTAAACAAAACAAATGTTAGGTTTGTAAATTTAATATTTTTCACAGACGCTGCTTCTGAAACATTCCATGAACGATGAAATTGTGCATTCTTTGCACCAAATTGCCATCCTTTTTCACCTCCTTTTCCTTCACAAAGTATGCACGAAGATATAGTTCTGGTTCTTTCTTCCAGACTTATTTGTTAGAAAATAATCCAGGAAATGACGTAACCACATGCATTTAAAAAAGTAAGTGTTTACCCGGCCTTCTCAATTAAGGTAGGATGCGACATAATGTCATTTTTTTATGTAGGAATCGCCATAGCAAAAGACAACAATTTTTGGCCAGTTTCTGTAACGCTGGCACCAATATTACTCCGACGTCACCTCTCTTGATGCAATGTGGAAGGTGCTGCTTCGAATCCACAGGATCGGGCGCTCTCCCATTTAAAATGACGACAAATATTTAGTCCACTTACGGCCAAAAGTGAAATCCTATACTCAGTTAGTAAGGGACCCTAGTAAGTGCTGAGTGATCACTTTTGGTCTTATAGAGAAACATTCTTCTTTTTCTTTTGTCGGAAAAATGTAAAGCATAAATTGCTGACAGTTAATCTCTCATAAAACATCAGTTGATGACGCCCGTTGTTAAATGTTACTCATGATAATTTATTTTAGAATGTATGGCAGATACATTTCTACTTTTCATATTTTAAATCTTGATCAAGATTTGAAAATAAACTTGTCAGATGTTCGTCATTTGTTATAATCATGAGGTTTAATCATAATTAATTTCCGGTTTTAGGAAATATTTGTAATTAGAAATGTATCATCCTAACTCGGAAAACATACGTAGCAGTTAAAAATAAACTCAATAGTAACGCAAAAGACAAGCAAATTGACAAGGATAAATTTTTTACAACTGTCACCAAAATGTGAGCTCCATGAAAGAAAAGTATTGTCTCTATGCTGGGATTGTCACGGCATTTTTCATTTAGATTTCGTAAAACGTAATGAAACATTAAATGTAAAATTAACAACGTGTTCATAATTGTTTGATGAAAAAATTCCCTGCGCTCGTCAATAGCAAAACATTGTTATCGTTAACAACACAAGGCTGCATACAGTAAGCAGGAAGACTAAAAGATCTCATGGAACTCGGTTTGTTTATGCTACATGACCGGGCATATTCGTCTTATCTTGCGCTACCTGATTATTACCATTTTCCATCGCTGCAAAACGTTTTGACTTGAATGAAACCAGATTCAAGAATTATTAGAAAACTGTTTTGCACCAAAACCTACATAAATTTGCTCAAAGGATATCGAGGAGCTGCTGATATGTAACAAGAACTCATTGAAAATAACGCTGAAAACCTAAACTTACTTATAAATGGAACTTTGTGTGTGTGTGTGTGTGTGTGTGTGTGTGTGTGTGTGTGTGTGTGTGTGTGTGTGTGTGTCCGTTATCTGTACACTCCAAAACAGCTGAACTGATTTTATTGAAAATTCACACAGTTGTACTATAAGCGTCTGCGAGTGTTCTTAGCTAGGTTTTGTGTCGAGGTACTCCCGATAAATATCGAAAATCGATAATCGAAAAAATCGGATTATAGGAGGAGTGGTCCGATTTTAATAAAATATGTTACACTCATAGACAAACACATAAGAAACAATATTCAGAAGTTTCAAGGTTGCAGTTCTTACAATAGTGCAGATAATATATATATATATATATATATATATATATATATATATATATATATAAAGCAAGATGTTTGTGTGTGTGTCTGTTTATCTGTCTGTGTGTCCTTTAGACAAAATCACAATTTTTATCCGATTCTCACCAAACTTCACACACATATTCTTTAGGCTGAGTCTGAGCGCCAGGACCATGGATTAGTTTTAAAGCTTTCATTACACCCGGGCAACTTCGGGCTATACTGCTAGTAAACTATAAAGTAACCGCTTCGTTCTTCTGTGGCATAATGCGTAGTTTATACTACTGAAGAATATCAGTCATTTTGAATTTTCATGGGCGAATGCATCCACACAAGTGATACAGGGAGGTTTTTTCGTGTCAGCATCTCTAATATGGTTGCCAAATCCATTCTGTCTTGTTATTGTCTTTATTGCTAAGGAAGTGAAAGATTCATACCTCTATATAAGGCTGTTTGCGCGTAAGTAATGAACTTTGGTGCAATTCGAAATCGGTTCTCCTATTTCTCATTCCGAGTCGTAATGTATTGCACCACACACACTAAAATATAATTGCACTTTATTATTTGAAAAGTAAAATTGATAAACAAAAACCGAAATGACTCAATCTAATATTTCCCTCCTTTATCGATCGCTTCGCGTCCGTTGTTATTTATTTATTTATTTTACAGGATTTTTTTCTTTTTTCTGATAATACTAACAATGGATCTGTGTGTAGAAAGGTAACATTAGGTAAGAGTCATTATGATTCGAGGTAGAATTATAGGTATTGTACACATCTGTAAATCAAGAGAAAGAAACAGTTTTAGCGTTAAAAATTTTATGAGGTGGACTTTCAGAAAAAATTAATACTTTTCCTATTTTTATAATCATTTTTTGCTTCTTTAGAGAAATTTACTTAGCCAGAGAAATCGAATGATACATCAAGTCACTCATTCTAGTGAAAAAAATAGAAAACTATTACGATTTTAAAGGACAGACAAGAAAATAAATAATTCTAGATCTTGATTCAGTCAATCATGATTCGTTTCTGTTTGGCTTAATGATAGTGATTGTCACCAGTTCTACTTTTCGTTTTAGGAAACGTTGCTGTAAACACTACTGAGAAAGACGATTACTTAAAGTTTTTAGTGTATTTGTGTTGAGTTATATGATAAGACTAAACAATACAGTAATATGTGATATATCCTCGCATCGTATACTGCATGAGTAGGAATTATTTTTTATTGTAGTATGTTGTGAAAAGTAATAAGAATTGAATCGGTGTAGCCGGTTACTTAAATTGCTATCAAAGATAACACAAAAATATGCTTTTCCTTAGTTAATTTTTAGAGATTAACTGAACAACCATTTTATGAACGGGTTGTTAAATCCATGTTTTTTGCTCTGATAATAGTTAGACAAGTCACTGCAATATATATATATGTTATATTCTTCTCGACAATTACCCAATTAAGTTCCATAGAAATATATATACATAAAAATATATTTTATAGAAAACTATACGTTTTTCAAGGAAAGATATTACCAACAATACATTTTTGAAAGAAATATTTATAACTAGCAATACATTTTTTAATACAAAACTAGAAGACATTTTTAGTTTTCTGAAAAAAAATAGTTTTCCTCAGAGTCTAACCAAATCAAGCTTCTCACTATAAGCAAACATTAAAAGATATTTTAAAACCCTAACTTTCTGGCATTAAATAACCCACAGAGAATGAGATGCCGTTAAACAAAACTCAAATTCAAATTCAAACGCCTCTTAGATGCTCTGTTTGTCCGAGTACGTTTTCGTTACTTAATTTAGATGTCTCTTATGCACCTATGTAAGCCCTTTTATCATTTACAATAACTTTCCAATGCGTCTCTCGACTGCCCTATTTCTCTAGTATGTATCGGATTTTTTCTTGTTTCCAATCGTTTTTTTTCTATTCGGCAGCAGTTTGTCAAACACCAATATAATTTTTCTTGCAGATATCAGTCATAGCTGATACAATGTTATAATTAGGTGTCACCAGATATACACGTAAAGACTATTGGTATCCTTACTTTCCCACTCATTATTTTTTGTTTAATGCACTTTTAAATGTATCGATGAGGTGTTCTGCTTGACCATTAGATCTTTTTTGGTAGGTGGAGTTTTGATATTTTTTTTGTATCGCAAAGATTTTACAAAAATCTTTCAAACTCTTTAGCAGTGAATTGTGTGACGTTATCAGTAAAAATGGCATCCGGGATATCGTATTGAACGGTATGGCACAACCACTGCACGCCGTTTCGCGGCCATGACACAATCACTGCACGCAGTTGTGCAGACATTGCACAACCTCTGAACGCGTTTACCAATCTCTCTATGTGTTTGTCTATATTATCCCAGTAGACATAGTTGCACATGAGGAATTTCATTCTAAAGATACCTAGATTTTTTTATGAAATTTTATTTTTTTAACATTTTTCTAAAGAGATGCAGGTATTACCACTCTTTCATCATGTATTAAGACTTCATCACAGATTGGGAAAATATTGTCTCCGTCAGTTTTCGATTTAATTTTTTCTCTCCTCTCAATTTCCACCTTACTTTCTTTTTTCTCTAACAAAATAATACACTTGAGCTTTTATTTTAATATCATCCAGTGTTACTATAGATCACGTTCTGTATTGTAGAGAACGTTCTTAATTTCATTCTCAGATCTTAGCTCTGCGATTAAAGTACCGTCTAAAGGTTCACAAATTTACGTATGAGTCTTGACAAATCATCTGCGTGACTTAGCTTTTTTATGAAAGGAATTCTATTTTAAAATTGTCATTCGACAGAATTATTTCCCATCGCGGTAGTTGGCTCGCTGTATGTATTATGGGTACTTTTTTTGATCCACAAATAGATAACAATGAACGAAACCTAAAAATATTGTAAAATTAACATATTTTTGGTAAGGGCATAATTTTAATCTCACTTGCTCTAATTGGGTCTGGATTCCAACAGTTTTTGTCTCTTACTTGACCCAAATGTTTAAATTCCGTTATAAGATATTCACATTTCTAGTCACTCAATTTAAACTCATGTTTGATTATTTTTCCGAATACTACATTTACGTACTGAATATGCTGTTCTCGGTTTTTATTAAAAAGTTAACTGAGAAAGCGATCGCTAACATTGTGTCCATTACTTTCTGAAAAATTTCAAGTGCTATAATTAATTCCAAAAGTTGATCTTTAAATTTGTATAATCCCTTGTGGGTATTGGTAGTGAACAGTTTTAAAGATTCTTCGTCACTGTAGATTATCAAATATGCGTCTTATATGTTCAACTTTAAAAAATACTTTCGACTATTTAACTTTGCGAAAATTTCTTCTGAGCTTGGCAGGGAATAATTGTATAAGCTTGCTAACAATAATTCAGCCTCGTAGGGAAATCGACAAATACACGGATTTTGTTATTGTTCTTTTACAAGTAGACCGTCAGGGAGGCTTTAAAGCTCTTTTGGGATTACTCCCATGTTTTCTAAGTTATTTAATTTCGTTTATTGTATCTGAAACTAAACAACGCACATTTATCTTTGGTCTAAAAATTGGTACCACATTTTCCTTTAATTACAACTTGGCATTAGTTTTTGTGAATCTTCCTAACCATTCAGCAAAAACTTTCGAAAATTGATTTTTCGATTTTTTTTTAGCCTTTCGTGTTCGCGCGGAATTCTGGATATTTACCCTGAGACAAGATGTGAGACAAGATGTGAGACAGCGTAGAGCCTTACGTACGGAACCCGAGTGAGAACACTCTTGCCAAGAGCCCAAATTTGACCAGCTCCCGCAAACGCCTTATCGGGCACAAAGCCAGTTTATTTTTTTCAGTATAGCCAAGCCCGAGTCATTCTTTCAAACCAGAGAGCTTGACAAGTGCGAGTTCTCGTGGATATCTGAGTATTTACCCAAAGTCTCTACACTGAGTCTACATTTGCTTGGGTCCAGAGATCGGACACTATGCTTGTTTTTTTTTTTGTTAGCCAACTCTTAGTACATATAAAATATCACATAGATCTTGCATCGGTTCTTTCTTTCTTGTGTGTGTGTGTGTGTGTGTGTGTGTGCGTGTGTGTGGGGAGTCTTTATTCAGTAAACCTTTTCCTTAACTGATTCATATCTCGTGTTCCCAATTTGTTCTTTCTCCATATAAATCATTTTTCCCATTTGTGATCTTTTTATGATGTCGTTCCACATTTCCTTTTCAGTTTTTATATACCCTGAAAAACACTTTTTCGCAAATTGGGCAAAATTTTGTGTTGTTTTTGTTATTCGGTCTTATTTTTTTTTTTTTAACTTGGTAACAACTTATCGAACACCAACTTAATATTACTCACGAACATCAATTCTGCTGTAACACGCCTACCGGTGTATTAGATTCAGCGTTATCCAAGTATACTCTCAATAATTTTTGTAGTGCTTCTTCACTCACCTTTTCATTTTTTGATTTTTGAAAAGCTTTCCTAATTATACCCGCAAACTATTCAGCTTTTCCATTTGAGCCGGCGGTGTAGTAAATGTTAAATTGGGAAAATTTTACAAAATCTTTTAAATTCATAAGAAGTGAATTATGTAAGGTAATTCGAAACTATGACATCCGGAATGTCAAATCTTGTAAACAGTTCATGTAAAGATTCACTGTAATCATGGAAGTTGTTTTTTACACTAACAAATTTCAGGCCACTTATTAAAGCTATCTATTACCGCTAGATAATGTGATTCATTTACTAGACCTACAAATTTATGTACAATCGGAGTATCTGTGTTTCGGAAATGTTTAATTTCGAGGGAGATAATTTTGCTGCCAGAGCACAACCTCTGCGAGCTTTTATTAACTTTTCATTGTCTTGATCCATTTTGGTCCAGTATACAGGACTTCTCATAAGAGATTTGATCCTCCAAATTCCCGGGTGTCCACTATGAAATTCATTTAATACCTGCTTTTGTAATATGATAGGTATTATTACACTTTGAGCAAACATTAGTACTTCATCACAGTGAGTGAGTGTTCGGTCTATCTTTCTTACTTTCTTTTAGTACTTTTCTTATTTTTAAAATAAACATGCCTTGTCTTGCTTTTAATTTTATTTCGTACAGGGTAACTGGTAATTCGAGTACTCCATTACATAATATATTTTTAAATTGCTATTTCACTTTTTAATGCTGTAATCGCAGTATCCTCAAGTGGTTCAGAGTTTAGTATCACTCTCGAGAAAGCATACGCATGTTCTAGTTTTTGGACGGTTGGTACTCCATCCTAATTTAATAAAATGGTGTCCCAACTTTGTAATCTATCCTCTGTATGTGTAGGAATTCCTTTGTTTTCGAACCAAAAATTTATAAAACAGGTCTGTGGTTTTTCATAGAACTTGATAAATGCAAGTTCTCGCGGATATCTGAGTATTTACCCAAAGTCTTTACACTGAGACGGGATCGGACACAAAGTTGGGTTTAACGTAGGGAACCCGAGCACGTAGATTTGGGCCACGGGTTAAAGCATAACGGGAGCCCGGGATCGGGCAGTATGCTTGTCTATTTTTCTTAGTCGACTCTTGTACATACGAAAATATCACATAGAACGTGCATAGGTTCTTCCTTTCTTGTGGGGGTCTTTCTTCAGTAAACGGTGAGTAATAGCAAAAGCAAGTGTGATGGCTTTAATGTTATCGTCATCATCATTATGCAGATATACCGCTACTATACCATAGTCACTACAATCTGAAAACAAAACTATTTCTGAGCGTCGTACACTAATGATTAGTTTGATTTTAATATTTTTTGAGTTCTTCAAACGCCTTTTGACACTTATCAATTCAATTTACACCTTTTTTAAGCACTCAAATTCTGCATATTAGGTATGTAGACTTAATAATGATTTGCTAGTCCTAGAAATGCTTGTAGCCTAGTACCGTTTTAGGAAAGCGCATATTCTCAATTGCACTTGCCCTCAATGGAGCTGTTTGACGGCCATTTTTCAATAATTTGTCTTGAATTCCTTGATCATTCCTTCATGTGCTTCCGTCTCTCACTTCTAAGCTCGGTTAGCTATCTCTTCTTCCACTACCGCTCCCCCACCTCCTCTGACTGTAAGGTACTTGATAGCATCTCTACTAATATCGACAGGGCCATTTCTTCTCACCCATCTGCCCATATATTTGTGTTTGGCAATTTTAACGCCCACCACACCAAGTGGCTTGAAAACTCAGCTACCGACCTTGCTGGGATCCGCACCATGCATTTTCAATAGCCCAAGCTCTAACGCAAGTGGTGGACTTCCCCACGCGTTTCTCTAAAAACCCTAACGGTAGGGACTCTTTACTCGACCTTTGCTTTACCTCCATCCCAGACTCCTGCACTACCAGGCAACTCTGCCCCCTCGGAAACTCTGACCACGCCGTAGTCTCCGTAAATATATCAATCAGCACTAACTCTACCCAAGAAAACCAGACCAGCAGAATTTCATACTGCTACCAAAGAGCCGACTGGGACTCGTTCAGGGACTTCCTCTGCGACGTCCCCTGGAACAACATCTTCGACATTCCTGTCGAAGACTGTGCCTCCAAAGTCTCCTCTTGGGTTAAGGCTGGCATCGATGCTTTTATCCCGGCCAGGAAATTCCAACTAAAACCAAATTCGTCCCCCTGGTTCTCTCCCGCTTGCTCGGCCGCCATTGCCCACGGAACCATTTCTTCCGGCTCTATCGAAGCTGCTCGTCGAACCAAAACAGGCGCCTATTCACCTCAGCACGGAACAAGTGTAAAAAAGTACTGAACGAAGCCAAGAGGGCGTTTGCTACCAGAATTAGGCAACGCATAGCATCCTCTAAGTTTGGCCCCAAAGATTACTGGCGTCTCTGCAAAAGCGTGCTCAGCAGGAACAAGAATTCAATACCCCCACTAATCAATGAATTTGAAGTTCTCACCTCCCCAGCCGACGAGGCTGAATGCTTTGCCCGTAGATTCTCAACCAATTCGACACTGGACTCGTTAGGAATACCTACACCAGACTTCCCACCCAGAACTAAGGCTCAACTAAATAACGTCCACATAACACTCTCGCTGGTCGCCAAGATAATTGCACAACTTGACCCACACAAAGCGAGCGGCGGTGACGGAATCCCAGTCATAGTACTGAAGAAATGTGCCCCAGAACTCTCCTCTGTCCTCTCTAAACTCTATAACCTCTGCCTATCTTCTTCCTGCTTTCCTGCCTGTTGGAAGTCCTCCTGCATAGTTCCTATATTTAAGAATTCTGGCGAACCCTCAGACCCCGCCAATTACCGTCCTATTAGTCTCCTTCCAATCTTTGGCAAAGTTTTCGAAGCCATTATCAACGCCGAGGTGATTCAGCATCTTATGGCCAACGGGCTTCTCTCTGACAAACAGTACGGGTTTCGATTCACCAGATCTACTGCTGATATGCTAACGACCATTACCGAGTACATATACCAGGCACTCGACAAGAATGGTGAAGCCCGAACCGTTGCCTTGGATATCGCCAAAGCATTCGACAGGGTCTGGCATGCTGGCCTCTTGTGCAAACTGCGGAGCTATGGGATAACTGGACATCTGTTTGACCTCATCCAGTCTTTCCTCTCTAACCGCACATTGAAGGTGGTATTAAATGGGTATGCCTCCCAAAACTACCATACGAACGCGGGCGTCCCTCAAGGTTCCATCCTAGGTCCCACGCTCTTTCTGATCTACATTAATGATCTCCCCGACATCATTAGATCCCAAGTTGGCATGTATGCCGACGACACAACAATCTACTCTCGGATCGATCAGAAACCAGGTCTGGACGACAAAGTGAACCTCGCTGCCGTACTTGAAAGGGGCCTCCAATCCGTAGTGGCCTGGGGTAGGAAATGGTTGGTAAATTTCAATGCCTCTAAAACAAAGCTGTTATCAACTAACCACCATAGACAATCGCATCTACCTCCCATTAGCATGGGACAGGCTAGCCTCCCAGAGAGTAAAATACTACGCCTCCTTGGCCTTACACTCTCGGCGGACCTCAAATGGAATGACTATATTGAATCCATTGCCAAATCTGCTGCTATGAAAGTGGGCTCCCTGTGCAGGGCCCGGAAATTTTTCCCACCTGAATCTATTCTGCACATATACAAATCTACCATCCGCCCGTGTATTGAATATTGCTGCCATATCTGGTCGGGTGCCCCTGCTGCTCTCCTTGGGCTTCTTGACAAAATACAAAGGAGGATCTGTAACGTGGTTGATATTGACTTGGCAGACCGGCTGCAGCCGCTTTCTCACCGGCGTGATGTGGCTTCCCTGTGCCTATTTTACAAGTACTTTCATGGCTTCTGCTCCGATGAGCTTAGATCACTGGTGCCGCCTAAGCAGGAATTTACACGAGATACTAGATTAGCAACTAGTTCCCACCCTTTTACAGTTAAACAAATAAAAATGTAACCGTAAATTCTACTCCAACAGCTTCTTTTCTCGCGCTTCCCGCCTGTGGAACTCCCTTCCACACGTCTGTTTTCCCGACAGTTACAATCTCCAGGTGTTTAAATGTAGGGTCAATAGACACCTCCTATCACACTAACTCCCAACTACTCTCAGAACACTCTCATCTACCCAACCCTCATTCACAGTATCCTTACCCGCCTATCACCCACCCTCTGACATTTCCTATATTTAATCAGCCTTTCTCCACTCTACGTAGCCCCCTGCACAGTAGTGGCAGTGACATGCCTTGCTCGGGGTGAAACGCTTATAAAAAAAATAAAGGTACTTGATCTTAGGCAAAAACATTTCACAGTTTTCTCACTGAGTTTTAACCCGTACTTTCGTATTTTTCAAGATTCCTTTTACATAATCGACATATTATTCCTTAGATACACTTTTAATCAATATATCATCCAGATATGCAACTGCAAAATTAAAATTCACAAGCATAGTGTCGATACGTTATTGAAATATATGGCTACTTCAGTCATATTTCAATAAGTTATCGACATTATGCTTTTATCCCCAAAGAAACTCGACTGAACTTATGAATCCCTAGTGCGTATTTATCATTATTAACTTTGAACATTCTTCTTGAAATTGCATTTCAAATTACACCTTAGAATGATCTAGCTTCAAAAAATTTCCTCCGTCTAATATCACAAAATTTTTCCCTGGATTTGGTAATGGGCAGTTATATGATTCTAAACATTTGTTTTACTCGAAAAATCAACACAAACACGAATTTTATTATTCTTTTCTTTACATCCACTACTAGCTCTGCTCGTTTTGAATGGTCAGTTTTTTTTCAGTTACCCCATTTTTTAAAAATTTGTCTAATTCTTCATTGAATTGATCAAAGACAGCAAACAGTACACTACGTTTCTGTTTAAATACTATCGCCAACCGTTTGCGCACCTCGGCTTGGTATAATGGTTAGCAAGCTTGTCTATTTTTTTCAACCGAGACAAAGCCAGAAAGCTCGAATACAAAGCCCCATCTGAGTCGTTCTCTGTCCGATTGACAAGTATGAGTTCTCGCAGAACTCCGTGTATTTACCCAAGTTCTCCCCATATGGATATGTTACAAGGTCTGATTTAGCGTGGAGTTTACGAGAGAATACACTCAAGCTAAAAGTCCTAGACCCCGCATACGTGGGATCAAATACTAAGCCTCTCTTTTCTTCTTAGACGTGTCTGTCCATAGAGTGAGTCTCGATTGAGTCAAATCCAGCCGGAAGACTGAAGGCTTGTCTGTTTTTCTCAGATGAGTTTCAATCAGTACACTTAGCCCCGGATGAGTCGCTCTCCGCCCGAAGACAAAGAGTTTGGCTGATAGCTTGAGTTCGTATGGAACTCTGGGTATTTCCTTGAAATCTCACCACAAAGGCGGTATGTGGCATAAAGCCGAAACTCTTAGTGCATACGCTCAGGAAAAAATTTCCTGTAGACACTGCATAGTGAGTGTCGGTCTCTTGCTTGGTTTTTTTCCCCGGATAAGATTTTTTTTCTAAAAACCATTCATTCTGTCTTGTAGTTTTAGAATTTTTAAAAAACGGAAACATGTTAGGATGATAGAAAAATCTAATAAGAATTTATCTAAATCTTCCTTGCGGCCGTATTTAAAGAAAGATATTTGAAAGAAAGGTAAACGATGTAAGGGTATATATATATATATATATATATATATATATATATATATATATATATAATAATTGTTTCCACTTAGAAGTAATTTCCTCCTAGAGAAACGTATGAATTCATATCTCTATATATTGTCATATCGACAAATACATCTCGTCACTAAGATGTCACAATTGTTCTTTTCGAAGTTCAATTAATTTATCGTCTTGTTGTTATTAACACTAACAGCGTTTTGCATCTCCCGTTATCATTGACAGAGTCACTCTATCTATCTATCTATCTATCTATCTATCTATCTATCTATCTATCTATCTATCTATCTATCTATCTTATGGCAGCGTTTTTTCTTAGATTTTTAAGTATAATGATATTATTATTGAAAATTTTGTCAAAATTCAATAAGTCATGCATATTTTCATATTTTTTATAATTTTATTTTTTTCATCAACAATGATTTTTTGTCTCCAATGATATTCCACGTGAGTTTTCTTGAGAAATTTTCCAAGAAAATTCTTCTTGAGAAAACAAAATTTGAATTAATGTAGCATCTACATTTTTCCCACGGGTATGTTACATCGCGAAAAAAAATGCGTGTTCGGAATTTTTAAAAAGATTTTTGCATAAAAAATGAAAGAAAAGAGAAAAGAACGAAAAAATACCAGTCAGCTTCCAATGAAGATATTGGTAGAGTTTGATGAGCTGCTCACTTTTATTTATCATGTATAAATTTTGCTTTTTTTTATGTGATCTTTTTCGTTTTTTGTTATCGATTACTTCCTAGTGGAAATCGACACTCTTTTACTCTTTCGATTAATTTATTTTCTGTTAGTGTTGATTGGTTTTTTGTTAACAAAGCTGAGTCTGGCACAATGTCACTAAAGTCAAGGATCAAAATAACTTCCATCGGCAGGAAAGACCAATTTATTGCTTTATGCATTTTTTAAAAAACTTTAGCCACCGTATTTGTTGTTTTTTGATTCCACCCATCAACTCGGTCAGTTTCCTTCAGTTTTGCATAATTATGAAGGAACTATTTGTGCTGAATCTAATTTTTTATCATTCTATTTATTTATTTATTTATTTATTTATTTATTTAAGCATATCACCCCGAGCAAGGCGGTAAAGCCACTGGTGTGCAGGGGGCTACGTAAGAGTGAATAGATTGGAAAAGAAAAAGCCGGAACCACATCCTAAATAGGGAACAAGGGATGAGCCTCTACACCTGTTCAATAGACGTGGGTGAAGTGTGAACCGGGCGATAGTTTAGTCTATCTACTCCAATTGAAAAAAAAAAACACAAACAAAAAAGAAAAGTGAAAAGATTGGAAAAGAGAAAGCCGGAAACCACATCCTAAACAGGGAACGTCGCATTTTGGCTTTAATTTCAGTTGAAAGCTTAGAAGCAACTTAATAAACAATTATCCAAATATTGGAGAATTTCTGTCTTTATTTTCAACTGAAATTAAAGCCAAAATACGAAGTTTAAAACGGCTCATGATTAAACATAATAGACATTCATTGTCTCTTATATTTAACATTATATGTTTAGAAAATTATTTGCTGCTTTGATACACTAAATATATATATATATATATATATATATATATATATATATATTACAAAGAAGTGAAAGAAAATATAGATTAAACATCTACTGTTCATGCATCTACTTTTATAAAGAGTACTCAATTCAGAGTAGAGTTTAATATTGTAATTTTGTTATTACAATGGTTTATTTATAATAGCATTAAATCAATACACAAAAATTTTCATGTTTCAGAAAAATACTATTTTTTTCATGTGATAAATGATTTATTTTAGAAGATTTAATATGAATTCTTGCTTCTTAAAAAATTAAGGAAGAGTAATTGGAGAAAGTTAAACAATATAATTGTGGGTGTGTCAGTATTACTCAATCAAATGTGACGATTAAGTTAAACTTTTGAACATTTAAGAAGCTTGGAGAACATAGTTGCTTAATGTCAAAACATGACACTTTATTTGTCTAGTTAAGATACACACTAAGAACCTACATTAATAAAATGAGTAGACAATAGGTTTTAACGAAACGTTGGTTTTAGGTTTTTTTAAATTAAATTTTATACTACTTTATTCGTTGAAGGAGCTGGATTGATTAGGTTAAAATTAGAATTCAGTATACTAATGCATATTGGAGTTATGAAAACAGTATTGTGTGGATTATTGGTTTTAATAAAATAGTTTTTGAGGAATATTGAAGTGTTAATTAATATTTAAAAAGAAATCTTTCGATATTTACATATGTATAAAAATTATCAAAAATAGCTGCTACGTACTTCTCATTGGAGAAGCACGTAGCAGCCTCAAAACGCGAAAATGCTTGTGTAGTGATAGTATGAATTTATAAACCATTGTAACAACCATTACAATATATATATATATATATATATATATATATATATATATATATATATATAAGAGTGAACATTGAAGTCAACACTCGAGATCGACAGAATGTTTCATATTGAGCGAAATCATCAGGCCACCTGATGATTGCGCTAAGCATGAAACAGTCTGTCGCCTTCAACGTTCACTCTTTTATATTTGCACACGCTCTATCTCTTATATTGAGCACTTTATCCTATAAATATAGCACACCTTAAATATATATATATATATATATATATATATATATATATATCAAAAGAATAACAGCTAAAAAATTACTATATATATATATATATATATATATATATATATATATATATTGCTCTGTATTTAATATTTTTCTCTGAGCAATGTTTTCAGTAATATTAAATGATGGCATAACGTGTGTCTGTGAAAATAGTTTTTATTCTTATTGTTATTAATTTGTATATATATATATATATATATATATATATATAGAGAGAGAGAGAGAGAGATCTAAATACAGCTAGTGTGTATGTGTGCATCTATATGTGTGTGTGTGTGTGTGCGTGTGTTTGTGTTTGTGTGCGTGTGCGTGTGCGTGTGTGTGTGTTTGTAAATACTTGCGTATATAGCCGCATCAGCACAAATATACCAGGAAAACGATCAAGAATTATTTCAAAATGGATTTTGAGTCTCAGCAGAAATGCTAAAACCTATCATTTACATGACTTTACAAGAAAAACGGCTGGACAATTTAAAAAGCAAACCAACCGACAAAATTGTAATTATCTTTCGTTAGTAATTTCAAACAAAAATCGTCAGGAACTTGAGAAAAAATTGCCATAGATTCGGAAGGAAATGCTGCTTAGAAAAACTATTTTAGTTTAATGTTAAGAACAGCCGCGAATCTTTCGATTTGATATTCAATCACATTTCCACCTTTTTTATATGTATGTATGTATGTATGTATGTATGTTTGTATTTATGCGTGAGGGTCTGTGTATGTAAGTCGGTAGGTAGGTAGTTATTTATTCAGGATACACTTATGTATGTATGAGCGAGGACGTATTTTCTTCACAGCTATATCCTTGGTCTTATTTTGTTATTAATTTTCATTAATGACCTTCCCGATTGCACCAGCTCTTAACTTTACAACAATTTACTCTTGTTTCGACAGTAAGCATGATGATTCTGATAAGATAAAATTGTCGGTTGATATAAAAACTACGTTCAGAATTTCCTTAACTCGGGCAAAGAATGGATTGTTGATTTTAACACCTCCAAAACAAAACCTTTTTGGATATGAAGTGAATATATTGAATCCATTGTTATGTTAGCCGCTAATAAAGTGGCTCCACTGTGCCGTGATAGATTTTTTTTCTTTTTAGAATCTATTTTACATATCTAAAAGTCTACCATTCTTCCATGCTTAGAATATTTCTGTCACATATGGTCCGGTGCCCATGTTATTTACTTTCAGCTCCTTGATAAAATCCAAAAAAGAATCAGCTATATTATTGTTCTTGATTTGTCAGCTCGGCTTCAGTCGTTTTCCCACCACAGTAAAGTTGTCTATGTCTTTTCTAAAAATACTTTCATGGTAATTGTCCAGATGAGCTCTTCCTTATAATACCTATGATTTTTTAAAATTAAGCCCAGTACTAGAATGGCAATTAGGTCTCATAAATTTTAATGCTAACAGACGTTTTTCCTCGCACTTCCTACTTGTAGAAATCCTTCCGGTTCTATGCTTTCCTACCGCAGAAAGCAATGACAACCTACTGCGGGATAATCTTCTGCCCAGTTAGTCGTCCAAAGCGTGTATCACGTATGACACTTAACTGACTGACTGAATATAATAATTGAAATCATGATTAAGGCTTCTACTGGTCATAATGTGGGGGATCGGTTTTCTTTTGTTATGAAGTAATAAACTAACCACCCACTTATTACTACATAATAATATAATATATCTCTTCTCCTTGTATCTATGTCAAATAACAGGACAGATTGGGTTCTATAGCTTTGGCTGGCAACCAGTCTACTGCTGAAAGCAATGGCAACCTACTGCGGGATAATCTTCTGCCCAGTCAGTCATGTCTCTTTTGAGACGTGATCGCCTAAGCGTATTTTACGTATGGCACTTAACTGACTGACTAATCAATGTCAATCATAATCTGCTCTCCATCTGACCACTCTTCTTTTGTTCCCACAGACTTACTAATGTTTCTCTCTTTAATTCTTCCACATCCAATAACCCCTTGTGTCTTAGTGGCTTTGCTGTCTTGCATGGGGTGATACCGATTAATTGCTGTTACATATGGAGATTTTATCAAGAGATTCTTGATAAAATCCAAATAAGAATTATTAGTCCTGATCTGAGACCTCGGCTTCAATCACTTTCTCACCCCCGTAAAGTTGCCTCTCTGTACTTTTTCTGTAAATACTTTCATAGCAACTTTTTGGGTAAGCTTTTCGCTATGGTACCTAGACTTTATGAATTTAGGTGCAGTACTAGACCGGCAACAAGATCTCACTAATTTAATGTTGAGTTGGCTAAATGTAACCGTTAGTTATATGCTAACAGATTTTTCTTGCACCTCTCAGTAGTGGAACACTATTCCGGCTCCTTGCTTCCCAGTGAACTTTAATATTCAATAGTTGAAATGCAATGTCAGCTACTATCTACTGTCCTGTTTATTCTACTTTTGTTCTTGCTTCTAATTAATATTTCTGTTTTCTAATTCTTCCATATCCAGTAACCCCTTGTCTCTTAGATTTAATTTCTTGCTTGAGGTGAACTTGATTAAGAAATGTATGCACGTTATATAAATAAGTAGGTATGTAGGCATGCATGCCACCATTTTT
Source organism: Ascarosepion bandense (assembly GCA_037127315.1). NCBI lineage: Eukaryota > Metazoa > Mollusca > Cephalopoda > Sepiida > Sepiidae > Ascarosepion > Ascarosepion bandense. Next base: position 3,580,395 of record JBBBDQ010001395.1, on the reverse strand, counting down.
TTTTTAGTCATATCACCCCAAGCAAGGCGAAAACGCCACTGATGTGCAGGGGGCTACGTGAGAGTGAAAAGATTGGAAAAGAGAAAACCGGAAACCACATCCTAAACAGGAAACAAGGGATGAGCCTCTTCACCTGTTCAATAGGCGTGGGTGGAGTGTGAACCGGGCGATAGTTTAGTCTACTCCAATTGAAAAAAATAAAATAGGATAAAAAAAAAGAGTGAAAAGTTTGGAAAAGAGAAAAACCGGAAATTCCAATGAAATATATTTTTTTTTGAAGTCCGTTACTCTTTGAATTCAGCCATTATCTCCCCCCTCTCCGATTACTGGACACTTGCTTCTCTCTCTCTCTCTCTCTCTCTCTCTCTCTCTCTCTCTAACACACTGCTTATTTACTGGTCGCCGACATAAACTGGAAAAATCAGAGCAAATTTGGTATGACTTTAGAAATTTTCTCAACTTTCAGTGGCCCGCACGTAGTTAAATTGAATTTTCTGCTAATTTATTCTACCATATTTGTTTTTATTCATTTAATTTTGGGACAAAATTCTACTAAATTGTTGGTTTAAAGGCCGTTTCGACTTTTACTAAGTTGAAACTTAGTAAAAAAAAAAATTATTTTATTTTCACGTCTATTGAACAGGTGAAGAGGCTCATCCCTTGTTTCCTGGTTGGGATGTAGTTTCCGGTTTTTCTCTTTTTCAATCTTTTCACTCTTGTTTTTTTTTATTATTTTATTTTTTTCAATTGGAGTAGATAGACTTAAAAAGGCAAAGTAAAAGAGAGCTGCATTTTCTTGGCGGGGCTTTATTTTCGCCAGTGTGTAAAATCCTAATGAAGATTTTACCTGTTTTGGCTAAATATTCACATTGTGTAGACGATAATAGTCAAAATGTACCTCGTCGCATAATATAAGAACGAAGGATATGATTTTTACAGCACGATGATTCTAAAAGAAGTCGTATGAACAACATTAAGTCATTTTTCAGTACTTCTAAGGCCATAACAAAGCCAATGTAAAAAGAGAACTTATGTGGAAGATCTTGAGACAATTACGCTGTACTAACAATTTCGTAGATATCATCCAGTCGTTTGTGGATGACATAGAGATGTCTGTCAACGCTGGTGGTTTACCTTCAGTGACAATCAAAGTATCAAATGGGGTCAAGGAATGTGGACTTGTAACACCTACATTGTATTTTTCACTCCCAAGCAAGGCGATAATGCCACTAAGATGTAGGAGGATATTGGGAGTGCAATAGAATGGAATAAGAAAACTTTAGTGACGGGAAAGGACAATAAATGAACAGGTATTAGTTGATATATTATTTTGATTGGTGTTGCATTTAAACTGATGAATATTGTAGATTCTTCATTCATTCTCCTTTTGTTTTTATCAATGGCTTTAGGGACCGTGACCAAAGTATATATATTCGGCATCGTACAACTGGTAAACTATTCAATATCTGAAGATTCACTGCTAAATCTAAGACATTCTAAGCTCGTGTTCGAGACCTTCTCTGTGCCGATGACTCTGACTTGGATACGAAAACAAAACAAAAAATGCAAGCTCTGATAGATAAACTTTCTCGTTCCTGAAAATGTTTCGACTTTAATATCAACTTGGACAAAAGGGCTCCGTGTTTATATCGAACGATCAATATTCGTGGGTGTCCCTAAACTGAAGATGATAGACAAATCCAGTTACTTTCGAGCAATATAAATTAATATTGTACTCGTGATGAAATCTGCTTGTGTAAAGTAGGCAACTGTTGATTTTGAGGATTTAAAATATCGAGCTAATCGCAAATAGTATTTCAGAAGTACACAAAGATGGCAGCATACAATTCCTGTGTGCTAACGTGAAACTTGTTTTCCTAGGTGTGTACCGAAAAGATTTAGATATCCTGAAGAGATTCCCTCAGTTACGTTTAATATCAATACTTGGTATACATTGAATATCCCATATTCTAGACACTGGTTTTTGCAAAGGCCAACGCAGTCAGCATCGAAGCGCACCTTCACCGACCAATGATTCTCTAGGCAGGCTACACCATTCACCTTGTAAAGAGCAGAATACCCAAGCAAATACACAACAGATAGCTGCTCAGCGGCATCTGATCAAAACATAAAATCAAAGAAGCACTCAATGAACTGTTAAAACGAGTATCTTGCAGCCTACCATGTAGAAAACCCTGTGTGGAAATTTTTTGCTTGTAATCGAAATATGGGGACAGACAATTCATGAAAGGAAGAATCATCGATCCAGGAATTTGCATATAATAAATGTAGTATAATTTCTTTTTACTGCAGACCTTGGGTGTGACAAGAAGTCATGTTGGTATGATTTTCATAAATTACGGTCAGTCTTACGCTGTAGATAACTTACAGCATGTGTTAAAAATCCCACAAAAAACGCTCTGAACTCAGTCATCATATGAAAACGGACAACCTGAACAGAATTTACAAAAAAGGCCAGGCCCTGTATAAACAATTTAGTTTTTCACAGCTGTAATAAACATTTGTTCTCAGAAGAACCCAAATCATTAATCAAACTTATCAGCGAGATCATACTCGTTTAATTAGTCGACACCCATGTGGCGGACGTATGTATTTACGTAAGTATGACCGGAGATGTTTGTATATGGCTATTTTAGTTTTTGTGTATATTGCATGTATGTATGGGTTTCTTAGGTGTGTGTTTGTTTGCATTTGTTTTATGTGTGGTAATATCCATTTACTTGTTTTGTTTTATGTATTTATTTATGTATATGTGGGCGTTTTTTTTAATTTTTGTGACATTTTCTGTACGATTGCTACATTTTAACGTTAAGACGTATACTTCTCAACATTTCACCTAACCTTAGTAGTAGCAAATTTATTCTTTGAGCTAACCTCTTTTTTAAAAAGAGGTTAGCTCAATATACTACATATATACTTCGAAATTAAATTATATGATTTGATTTTTCGCGAAGTGACGAGAGAGATGCCTATCCAACTGTCGAAATAAATCAGGACTTATAATCGCTTTATGTTAAGTTTTCTTATATATTTATATATAAGTGTTAATTCCAACCACCCTTCGCATATACTGAGACAAATTCCTAACTCTCTTAATACTAGAATTAATAGACAATCTTCAAACAAAAAATTTTTCGACACACAAAAAATATATATATAATGAGCCTTTACATAAGAGCGGATTTCAGAAGCCGCTTTTTTGAGATTCGTGTAAAATCTTATGTAAAATAAAGGCAGAAACTGATGATGGTTCCCCTGTAATAGGCCTACATTTAACCATGGAATAACGTGTCTGTTTTGCTTTTTACAAATTTGCTCTGTATGTATGTATATACATATATATTTACAGCTCTCCTAGAGAGTTATACCACCACTTTATGTACAGGATACTCTTTTGGATTTTTTTTATATGTACACCACATGTTTATATATAAATATATATATATAGTGTGAGAGAGAGAGAGAGAGAGAGAGAGAGAGAGAGAGAGAGAGAGAGTTGAATATATGGATCAAAATCCGACAAGATGAAGAGAATAAGTAAAGAACAAGTATGAAAAAGTGTCTTTAATGTACATTCATATATATATATATATATATATATATATATATATATATATATATACATTCATATATATATATATATATTCATAAATATATACATATACATTCATATACATACATATACATTCATATATATACATTCATATATATATACATTCATACATATATATACATTCATACATATATATACATTAATATATATATATATACATTCATATATATATATTACATTCATATATATATATATACATGCATATATATATACATTCATATATATATATATATATACATACATACATACATACATATATATATACATACATATATATATATATCCAAACATATATATATACATACATATATACATACATATACATACATATACATACATACAGACATACATACATACATACATATATATATACATTCATATATATACATACATATATATACATACATATATATATACATATATATATACGCATACATGCATATAGATATACATATATATACGTATATATATACATACATATACGTATATATACATATATATACATACATATATACAGACATACATATATACATACATATATATATATATACATATATATATACATACATATATACATACATACATATATATATATACATACATACATATATATATACTACATATATATATATACATGCATATATATACATACATGCATATATATATACATACATATACATACATATATATACATACATATACCTATATATATACATACATATATTCATACATACATACATGTATACATACATACATATATATATATACATACATACATATATATACATACATATATACATACATACATATATATATATATACATACATACATATATATACATACATACATACATACATATATACATACATAGTTATATATATATACATACATAGATATATATATACATACATACATATATATACATGCATATATATATATATGCATATACATATATATACATGCATATATATATACATATGCATATATATATACATATATATACATATATATATACATATACATATATATGCATATATACATACAGATATACATACTTATATATACATACATATATACACATATACATATATATACATATATACATACATATATATACATATATATATATATACATTTATATATATCCATACATATATATATATATGTACATTTATATATATCCATACATATATATATATACATTTATATATATACGTACATATATATATATATATATATATATATATATATATATATATATATAATTTAAATAAATTGGACGTCATTATCATTATCCCAATCCGAAGAACCTTTCGGATAACACTCAAACAACCAACAAAGGATCACTTACAAAACTGGGGGAAAGATGGAATTCATTTAAAAATAAACTTTAATCCATAAATATTAAAACGTAAAGTGGGTGTCAACATACAACTCTAAGATTGAATAAGAAAGAATAAACGTTAATCCTTTGTTTTCATTTACCCTTTATTAACCATTTGTAATATAGTCAACGTAAGCCCTTGAAGAATGTTGGCCGAAAGATTCCTCGGGTTGGGATAATTATAATGACGTCTATTTAAAGTACTTAATTTATTCTGTGGGTAAAAATCTTATATATATTGGAATGGACGTAGAAATACTTGGGTGAGTATTCAAGGGCGATTTGAACATTAGGAGTCTTCATTATGTTTCATGCCCCTTAGGATGTACGCGATCATGGCTCTCCACAATTTCCTGTTTTTGTAGCACTTAATAATTTTTCGTTATTTCTCTTAAACGCTCAGAACGAGAAACCGGGGAGCTAATTTTTATTCTAGCCGTTTGTTATATATATGTTTGCGCAAATACATTAGGGAAAAGTTTGAATTCATCTCTTTTCCCCAATCAATTGTAGGATAGCCTAGGATCTTTAGACTTGATTGGCAATCAGTCTGGGAATTCTCAAACTGAGGTAAATGAAAAACTTGTCAGCAATGGTCATAACTGTCTAACGAGTCGACAGCCAGCATATATATATGTATATATTTCTTGTGTCTCCATATGTTTGTTATTCAGTGGCAAATGTAGGTGAGTGGAGTTGTCATCCTGGAAAGCAGCCAGTCTATCATTATAAAGATTTTGGTACATCAGCACCGGCTATGATGTGGCGTCTCATGTGTTCAGGATGAAGGACGACGGGGTCCTTGAGATATTCTTCTATGGTGAGCTGGCCAATGGAAAAAGAGAAGCGCTCAAAGCTAAATTGAGGTATGGATTTTGTGTCAAAAGCACTATGCAGAATGACTGAGAAAACCTTGAGATGCACTGTAGTAAGAGAATTATGAACAGAAACTAAAATGATTTTCTAAAGGGATTTGATATAGCAAAGAATTTCAGATAACTATATAATGAATGTAGTTGTGTCTCTCTATGTGGACATGGCACTATTGAAAGTTCATTAAAATATTAACAGAATACCTACTGTAGAAGCATCCACTGTTACCACATCTGTGCAAATGAATATATACCCTGGAAGGACTAAAAATCAACACTCTCTCTACACATATTTGAGAGTAAATCAGGTTCCTCTTCATTTTTGAATAAAATGTGAGTACTACATTCGGTTCACGCATGCTGTTAAAAATTAACTATCCTTTGTCTATCACACACTACATATAGATATATTTACCTTGATAAAGTTCCTCAGAGGACGAAACGCGTCAGCTAAGATAAGTTTTCTATTTGTTTATATTAATATTGTCATTTTGCAGATTGCTGTTGCACACACACACACACACACACACACACACACACACACACACACACACACACACACACATATATATATATATATATATTGATTAATGCTGTGGATTCCGGATGAGGAACCGCAAAAAATAATGAACAACAAAACAGATATTTGGGATAGAAATATACAAAACTGAACGCAGGTTAGTAATCCAGGAATACGATTGGTGAGGAATATATATATATATATATATATATATATATTTATATATATATATATACAAGTCTTTGAAGTAAAGCCGTGCTGGAAATAGTATATCTGTGTAACATTATTCTGGCTGAGTGGAACTCAGAGCTACTATGATTACTGACACGGTATTTTTTGTGTAACCTCGGTATGTCTCGGTAACTTGCGGACCTATTATGATACTCGTACAATGTCTCTAACGGATATCAATGTACTCTGCCGTAAATCACTATGGCAGGAGTTTATGCATAATCAAGTCGAGTCCATTATAATAGAAAAAGGGGAGATCCCACAACAATTAATTGTGATAATGCTTGCCACCAAGGTTATTGTTTTTTCAGTGGTTTTATTAATAAAATGTATTTCGCAAGCAGCTTTTTTTATCGAAAAGTGCTCGATATCTGGTTTGGGATAAAGCGTTGATAAACACAAAGAGTTTGTCACTTTAACTTAGCAGGTTCATGCCTACTTCAAAGTTTCGTGAGGACACTGTTATGATGTTCTCACTCGTCAGGGCTGGTATGTCAAACCATATTGTAAAGGAGAAGAAAAAGATTAAAACCTGTCCCAAGGGTATTTGCGCGTAAGTGAATGCAATGAATTCAACTGGAATTGGAACACGGCTCTCCGATTTCTTGTGCCGAGCCAATATTCTCTACACCATGCATGGAGCACTGCTGCCATTTATGGTCAGGTGCCCCTGTCGTTCTCCTCAGTGTTCTTGACAGGCTCCAAAGGAGAGTCTGTAATGTGATAGGTACTGATCTGGCGGCTTGACTGCAGCCACTTCCCCATCGTCGAAATGTGGCCTCCCTTTGTCTGTTCTATAAATACTTTCATGGCTTCTGCTCAGACAAAGTTAAGTCACTGATGCCTCCTCAACAGGTGTTTACTCGTGCAACCAGACTGGCAACTGGGTCCCACCCATTCACAGTCAGGTTAGCCAAATGCAAACGACAATTCTACTCCTTCATCTTCTTCTCTCGCACTTCCCGCCTGTGGAACTCGCTCCCGTATTCTTGCTTTCCTGACGGCTACAACCTCCAGAAATTTAAATGCAAAGCCAATACTCATCTACTAACCACTGGACTCTAGCTCTCTCCCCACCCCTGTATAACCTTCCCTTTCTCTCCACCTATGTATCTGTCATCGCACCTGCTTTCTCAGCTTTCTATTGTTCCTTTCTAACTAGTTTGTACTCCTCACTCTTTTCTAATTAATCTTTTTACATTTATGTAGCCCCCTGCACATCAGTGGCGTTTCCGCCTTGCTCGAGGTGAAATGATTAAAAAAAAAACACAACTTGTTTTGTTTTGATTCACCCAATTTTTAAGACTCATTTTTAAAATTTTTATCTTAACAACAAGCATAAATTCTATCTTCTTAAAATTGATAACTCGTCCTTTCCTCACGCTTTCTTTTACTACATTTTCGCCGGATTTCTCTAGTTTTCTTTCTCTGCCATCAAAATAGTATCACCAGCCTGTAAAATATTGACAATATACTACGCACTAATAAGAATTCTTGGTTTTAAATAAAAAAATAAATAAAACACAAAAAAACCCAACCCTCTGGATTTTCTCGTTTATTTAATGTTATGTCGCCAAGTATAAATGAATAACTCAACAACAGAATCAGAATATAAGTTGTATTCCGCGGAAAAACGGTTAGTATGTACAGAAGACGTGTGTATACGTGATTACTTCCGGTACGCCACCGGAAGTGTGACTAACTCTTCACTGACTCTTCAGTAACTCAAGTGACTCTCTACGACTCATTATTGAGTTGTCCCTCCCAGTAAGGGCAACATGTGACACATGTTCAGATTGGACTGGAATTTCCGGGCTATATGGCCCAGCCAAAAAATATCTGTCTATTTTTGCCCAGTCGTGTCTCTACCCTTCGGCGGAACCACGACTGGGTTACTGCTCTCTGCTCGGAAGCAGAGAGCGCCCCCCGCCCGAAGGCAGAGAGATGACAGTGTCGTAGAGTTGTCCAGCGACTCTGTACGACTCATTATTGAGTTGTCCCTCCCAGTAAGGGCAACATGTGACACATGGTCAGTTTGGACTGGGATTTCCGGGCTATATGGCCCAGCCAAAAAATATCTGTCTATTTTTGCCCAGTCGTGTCTCTACCCTTCGGCGGAACTACGACTGGGTTACTGCTCTCTGCTCGGAAGCAGAGAGCGCCCCCCGACCGAAGGCAGAGAGATGACAGTGTCGTAGAGTTGTCCAGCGACTCTGTACGACTCATTATTGAGTTGTCCCTCCCAGTAAGGGCAACATGTGACGCATGGTCAGTTTGGACTGGGATTTCCGGGCTATATGGCCAAGCCAAAAAATATCTGTCTATTTTTGCCCAGTCGTGTCTCTACCCTTCGGCGGAACCACGACTGGGTTACTGCTCTCTGCTCGGAAGCAGAGAGCGCCCCCCGCCCGAAGGTAGAGAGCTGACAATGTCGTAGAGTTGTCCAGCGACTCTGTACGACTCATTATTGAGTTGTCCCTCCCAGTAAGGGCAACATGTGACACATGGTCAGTTTATATCTGGGATTTCCGGGCTATATATTCTCTTGTAGAGAATCCACCATTGCTATATATAGCAATGGGAACAGTCCATTTGTAGTCAAATAGGAGCGGCGCCCTAACAATTAATCAATGATATAATCGTTGTAAGAATATATTATGCAATTTAGACTCGGGATATTTACCAAGAAAGAATGTTAAAGTTTTTTTCTATACATTAAAAATATCAGCTTAACTATCATTTTCAGGTTATCGAAAAGTAAGCAGTGGCGGGATGAAGAAGTTTTTCCAGATTTAAAAAAAAAAAAATAAATGGCAACGTACTGCGGAAAAATCCTCTGCAAAGTCAGTCATATCTTTTTCGAGACACGATCGCCCAAATATGTATCACGTATAGCCCTTAACTGACTGAGTTGGTTATTAAAAGAGGGTAAGACTAAATATTGCTAGGGACGATCAATGGAACGCGAACATTCGAAAATAATTCGAATTTTTTCAACAGAAATAATTTAAAAAACTCTTTTAATAACAGAGACACATCACGAATTTGCTATTCTTGCGTACCATTTATTGTATGATATAAACTCCATAGTCTATGAATTACTTTGTCTGCAGAACAGTCATGGAATCTTGGAGTAACTGTCAGCTTTGGTCAGGTAACCTCATTTAATTCCAACAATGTATTTTTAGTTGCAACAAATAAATTTATATTAAGTGTTATCCTGTCTCCTCTTGGATAATTATATCGTGACCAAATATATTAATGAAATATGGCAAACAGTGGCCACAACTTCACGAAACTCGCAAGACAAAGCGGCTACACGATAATTGAATTGAACAGTGACAGAACAGAGACAAAAGCACGTCATGCAGAGCAATATTCTAATCTTTGACGAAGAAATTGATGATCATGATGATTTTTCAGATGAAGCAAATTAATGTAATTGAAGTAGGGATTATTGAATTGCCGAAATTGATGCTAATATTGTATTTGATGTGATCAGTCGCCAGCTGTCCGGAGAAGAATATTAATAATGGTAAAATGTTCGCGTTCCATTGTTCGTCTCTAGCAATATTTAGTCTTACCCTCTTTTAATAACCAAATCAGTCAGTTAAGGGGTATACGTGATACATATTTGGGCGATCGTGTCTCGAAAAAGATATGACTGACTTGGCAGAGGATTTTTCCGCAGTATGTTGCCATTTATTTCTTTTGGAGACTGGTTTCCTTCCAAGGCTACAGAACCCAATCCATCCTACTGTTTATCTCATACCTGGACAGAGAATAGATGAATTCATAACTTTCCCAAATGTATTTGCACGTAAGTGAATGTAAATAACTAGACTGGAATTCGAACTCGGCTTCCCGAATTCTCATTTCGATACGATATCTATTGCACCGCTGTTTCCGTCTGTGTTTACTCTGGAATATCACGTTACAACACAAAACGGTATAAACAAAAAAAAGTCATCTTTTTGCATTCGTTTTTATTAAGAATGGCAACTTCGATTATAAGAGGCGGCAAGAGAAATGACGTCACAGGAACGTCTGTTGAACGTTAGAACAGCCTCTTTCTAGGAGTGGTTTTAGCCGGTCACGAACCTGGGTGCAGGTGGCATATCGACGCTTCAGAATACTTGAGACCTTGTGTTAAGTTCGCACCGTTTTGGATATATATTCAAAACCCAGACAAAAGCAATCCACCACTGTCAGAAGGTATTTAAACTCGGGCCAATTGCAGACCATTCTGGCTTTCGCATTCTGTAACACCACAACGCACATTCATCTTTTAATACTGCTCATTTATTGCGATCCTTATTCCTTAGTCGGTCCAGTAATTAAACAAGCAATTTCTATGCCAACAAATTTATGGGCGCTACGTTAATCGTCTAGGCTATGATTCCTTGGGATCAATCGTGAATCTAAAATTGGGACAAAGTACGCCACAAAGAATTGATAGAAATGCTCAGCAACCCCGACATATTTGGGTAAAACATTAGAGTTAACAAGAACCTTTATTGGCAGCAAACCACCTGAATACGGATAGGTATCGAATACAGCAGATATACAAAGATAGAAAGGGGAGTAAGACAAGAATGTGTCTTTTCACGGGATTTATTCAACTTGTACAACGAGACTATTATGAGAACCCTAGAAGTTATACCGGGAGTCACCACCAGCGGCCACAATCTGAACAATATAAGATACAGTGCTAATAGCAGACTCGGAAAGAAAAATACAATACATCCTAAAGAAGGTAGATGAAGAATGTCGGAAAAAAAGACTAGAAATAAACTTCAAGAAAATCGAATGCATGGTTATCAACAAACAGGAGCCCAAAATACCAAAATTACAGATGAAGAAGACTAAAATCAAGCGGGTACAAAAATTTAAATGCCTGGGAAGTGTTCTAACAGAAAACAGAAAGTGCGACATTGAGATTCGAAGGCGAACTGGCATGGTGAAGGACGTATTCCAGAGGCTGAGTAGAGTATTCAGAAAAGGGAAAATTTCGCTAGAAAGAAAGAAGAGAATGCTGGATTGCTATGTAATGTCTGTTGTTGAGTATGGCAGTGAATGTTGGAAATTTCATCAAAGATGAAGAGGAAACTTTAAGCAACTGAAATGTCATCCTACAGAAGGATGCTGTAGATATCATGAATCGAGTATGTGAGCAATGATGAGGTTTTGGAAAGAATAGAAACAAAAAGGAAATTAATACTGAGCATCAGGAAAAAACAGCTAAAGTTCCTGGGACATGTAATGAGGAAAGAGGACTTGCAGAATCTGAAACTCACAGGTCAGATAGAGGGAAAGAGAGACAGGGGAAAGCAGCAGGTCACATACTTAACGGGCCTGAGCAAGTAGATGACAGAGCGGGGTTTGGGTGAGTAACAGGAGAAAGCGTGCCAAGAGCCACCGGGGATAGTGGGGGCAATAATCGCCTACGTGTTGAAAGAACGCGGCACATAAACAAAGAAGAAGAAACTTAATCTTCTTCTTGCCTGTCCACTACATTCGCTGCTTCTTTCTTGATGTGACACTTGACTTTCTTTGCTTGCAACTCCTTTTCTTTACTCTTGTTTCTACTACTGAAAACTTTTATGTTAGACTCGGCTCTCTTCCTCGTCGTTTGTCGTTATTTATAAAAAGTTCCTATAACGTATTTATTTCTAAATTCGACCTACTGATATAGACAGTGGAACAAGAACAATCTGAGATGTTGTCGTGGACCCGGTTAAGAAGTCCAGCAAGAAACAATACAGTAACTAGCAAAATAGGAAATAACGATATATATATTAGCACAGCAAAATACAAATACTCGGCACTTTGTTAGTAGAACGAATAAATACGGGTTAAGAAATAATACTATAACTGGGACTCGCAATGGTCGTACGGTAGCAGTCTTGGCTGTCTCGGCGTATCGCTCTACGCTGATCTGCTTATGCTGATCACCTGCGGATCTCTCACTTTCTCTGAGCTCTCTCCTCTTCTCTTGTGAACTATATGTAGTTGTAGGAAGAGTTCAATCCGTTGTAATGGGTGATGCCACCATGACAGAAGTTTAGAGAAGAACAGAGATTCCTTTATATTTTGTTTTTGTTTCGTGGGCTCCAGAAGAAGTAATGAACACAGAATATAAATGGAGTTACTAAACAGATATTATCGTTTATTGACGATCGTTATTCCATATTTTATGACCAGAATATCGGCAACTGAGCAGCGGCAAATTTAGTCTAGCAACCAAATCTCAATAAAAGAATGATTCGTTTCTATCATGTCACTGTATATTAAATCGGGGAATCGATTTAATCATAATAAATTACCTGACAGAAGGAAAGTTTAATTGGTTGGTAGGCTTCCAAATATCTTGAGGCGCTCTTTGGTCTTTATTCTCTTATTGGAAGAGATACTGACGGTGATTATCTCTTCTCCAAATGACATGTGTCTTTGCTTCGTTCAAGAAAGAATCAATGATTTGGTCGCACTAAGTTTGTAAACCAAATTGGTATATCATGGACAGAATTTTTGACAATGAGACAGAATGGGTTTATGACTTTCTGTAATGGTATTTTTTGCTAAGTTGACACCAACTTCAGCTCTATTTTTTTTATTAGGTTCAGCGATTACTTTGTACTTTGTAATGGAAATTACAACCAGTAGCAAGACGTCTGGTTGTAAGGTTTTGAGGAGCGTCTTAATTGTTGTTGTTTCCAAATCCACCCTATTCAGGGGTGGTAGCACCTGATGAGATCAAGACTATGGAAAAATAGTAAACGCCCTAACGTGGGTCAAAACATTATGAAAATATAAAAATACATTTTTGTAGTATGAATACCAGCAACACATTTTCTTAGTAAAAGAACACTACTGATCAGGATTTTTGGTTCCAAGAAACAAAACACGTGTTTTAGCTAATTTGGTGGTGGTGAATCCGAAAATGATCTTAGATATTCATGGTTAGCTCTCATTTTTGCTGTACTGAAATTGCTTATTTTTACATTATTCATTTTTTATATAGCCATTTAGGTACATTTCCATATAATCGCGGTGATGTGAATCATCTGCAAGGAGAACGATTCCATCAAGATATCAAAACAATGGAAGGGCGCTAGCAGGGGTCGTGGGACAAACGAATGATGGCTGACGACTGCTGGAGTATCAAAAGGGACTTAAATAAAATTGAACATGACAAACATTCAAGAAAGTGAAAATTTTTACCATAGTCCTTATGTGCACGAAGGTTTTATTTCAGCTGTTAGTTGATTAAATGATTTGATGAAAAAACTTGTTGCTCTTGATATATTCAATCGTGTCATATTTAAAGACTTATGGTTTGATTGTTTTTGAAAAAATAGTATTTCTTAATAAGCAGATCAATATTTGTTGGTTTAAATTAGAATTGAGAGATTTTTAAGATTTAACTTTAAGTAATATTGTTATCGGTCAATATCACATATACAAAAAACAATTGAAAAAAGTGTTTTTTTAAAAAATGTGGTATTTCGGTAAACCACAAACGGTAACTAACCAAGGAAAAGTAAGGTCATTTTAAAATTCAGCACCCTCACAAATGGCCACTGTAATTTACTTTCATTATTAGAAAAAGAAAATTACCAGCAATATATTTTTGAAAAGAAAATCACCAAAACTCCCAAGAAAATTAAATTTTGGCATGAAGAGACCCACAGTGTGTTGATATGCCATTTAACAAAAAAAAAAAAAAAAAAAAAAAAGAAGGAAAGTAACGGGAGCTGTTAATGAGACATGTGACCTGTTTTATGTTACTATTTTATTTTACTTAACTTACTATGGTGACGTTCAACTCGGCTATCCTAGTCAGAACATTATAATATATAATCTTTCCAATTAAAAATATTGATAATTTTTGTTCTGGGTTGTCAGGTTGTTTTATGAAAAATACAGTTCAGTATTAACTGTTAGTTATAATTTTTTAAAATTCTGATCGCAGAAAATGTAAAAACAATATCGCATACACCCTCCCCCCCAAAGATACTATTCCCTTACTTGAACTATTCTTGTGGGGCCCCTGGAATACTCTAACATTTATCCGCCTTTCATTGATTTTGTTAACGCTTTTATTGTTTCAACCAAAACACTTGTCAAAGCAGCGTTTATTCATATCCAGATGTCTTTGCTTTAATGTTATATTGCATCGTCGAAGATATCATTTAATGATTAAAGACATGTTTTCTATGTTGTGGAGTAGTTTTTGAACTGAAGGTTATAATCGGGCTTTGTCGGTTGCTAATCGACTTAACACACCCAAAACGTTAGGGACTTGGTAATCTTCCACTGAAAGCTGACTCCTTAGTATCCAGCTACCTGCCGACTAATATCAACTGCATAGTACTTATACTGAACTCCAATAGAACTCTAAAGAACTCCTGTGAACTTTCCAAGAATTTCTCAAGAACTTCCTGTTAACTCTTATTAATATACGCGGGAGAGTCCATTATCTGAGGAATAGGTGTGTTTCACAATAACATTCTATTAGAAGAATATGTTATAGCGATCTGGCATTATCTTATTAACTTATTGTTTTTGATAACGTTTAGAACAACGTGGCCAATCGTCAGCTTTACAGAATGTGAAGGAGCATTAACTTGCATGAATATACATTTTAGCTTAAAGCTTCTTAATTATAGTTTTTCCAAGGAAGAATTTGTTTTTAAAATTTATCAGTTGATCGGGATGGATATTAAAAACGAAACTTTTCAAAAAGGATTTATAATGGTTAAATCGTTTCATTTGGCGGTTGTAATTTCATGAGATTTGCACTAAACGTTGTCCATTGGACATTAAAAAATTTCTCAAATTCTTCTTCCGTACTTTTTGCTGTCGGTGTATATACAACTACAATGGACCTATTAAAAGGCTTCCTTTCAGTTTCACTATAAAATTTCTAGCAGAATTCTCTTTCTTTATGTCTTGCACTAGTATTAGTTCTAATCGCCTCTCATTTTCCTCTCCGCCTTGGGCACCTCGAGGTGGTGTAATGGTTAGCAAGCTTGTCTCGCTAGAATCATTACAATTGAGTAGTGAGTTCGTTCCTCACTAGCTGTCCCATACCTCCGGCCTTGTGCCACATCTAAGCTGCATTTGGTAAATCACTATTTTCCCTACGCTTATATATATGACTCTTTGTCTTCATTGTGTCCCACCTAGTTTTGCATAAGCCTAATATATTAGCATTTAATCTATTAATATCGCGATTTATAGTTTTTAACTTGCACCATGGATTAAGTATTATTACGATCCAAATACCAAAATCGAAGTTATAATTACTCTGATAGAAATAATGATTGTAAAATAAAATTTTAAATATATATATATATATATATATATATATATATATATATTATAATTTGACAATTTTAACAATATCGGTTAATTGATAACTTGTGAAGATACTGACATCATTTATATCGTCAATATAAGAAGTTTAACAAGCGTTTATTTTGATTCGTCTTTCCTGTCGAGATGAAATTCTTTCTCTTTGTTGACTCGACTTCTTTCGAGATAGAAAATATGTACATGGTGAGACACAAAAGGAGGTGCAAAATAAAATTATTACAGTTTCTACAAATGTTGGAATTTTTTGCGAGAATTTTTCACAAAAGGTGGAAAGTATTTTAAGGTTTTACTTTTCTAAAGCTTTTTTCAAATTGATGAATGTTTAGTCATTGTGATAATTAAATAATGACATGTTCGATCCAGGTGCCTTGCTGTTGGATGACATTCGCCATTCTGACAATGAAATTTTTCACGACTCTAACATAGTCGGAGTTCTCGTGATTTCTCTTTTGATGTTTTCTTTCAGTCTGTCAATTGTGTCTAGGTTGCCCTCATACATTCTCTCTTTCAGGTAGCCCCAGAGAAAGTAGTCTGCCGGGCTCAGATCAGAAGAGTAGGGCAGCCATGTATTGTTGGTCTCCCTCGAGATTAATCGGTCGCTTGGAAAGTATTGCTAGAAGTATTAAAGGGTGCGGTCGGAACAGTGAGGTGGTGCATAGTCCTGCTGAAATGTTCGTGTCAAAACTCCTTCACCTCCTTAATGCCAGAATGAAGCGTCTTTAAAGTATTTCGATGCATCAATGTGCATTCACTGTCAATCGATGATGATGATGATGATGATGATGATGATGATTTTAATCGTTTCACCCCAAGCAAGGCGATACTGATGTACAGGGGGCTACATAAGAGTAAAAGTTCAGACAGGAGAAGTGAAAGACGGACCAGTTATGGGGGTGTCAGAGAAAGGGCAAGAGAAGGATGGGAACACAGGTGTGAAGACAGTTGCGAAGGTAGAGAGAAAGAAAAAGATATACAGAGTGCTGTAGAAAGAACTGGAGTCAAGTGAATAAGAGATGGGTACTGATATTGCATTTAAATTCCTGGAGGTTGTAGCAGTCAGGAAAGCAAGGGAGTTCCACACGGAAGAAGTGCGAGAAAAGAAGCTGTTGGAGTAGAATTGTCGGATGCATTTGGCGAAAAATACCATTCTTTCCAAGCTACACCCTACTGTCATTTTTAGGCACACCCTACTGTCGTTTTTTCCAAACTTAGAGGTTTTTCAACATCTTTATGGGGTTGTTCACTGGTCCTAAATCTGACGTTTTTGCTTATTCACATACCCACTCAAATGGAAGTAGACCTCTTCACTAAAGAGAAGATAGTTCAAAAGTTGAGGTTCGTTCTCAATATGCTCGCTTATCATCTTGCCAAAATCCTATTGAATTGAGTTTGTGCTTGAAAAATCTGAAATTTTGTAGGGAAACAGTTTAAAACCACTATAGATAATCCGGCACCCATATCTACTGGAAATACCTACTTGCTGTGACAGCTGTCAGGTGAATTTGCAGGGTGACTGTTCCAACTGGTCCTGGACGTCTTGAACATGAGCCAGTGTCTTCGCTGTGAAATTTGAGTGAGCTACAATTATTTTCTTAATTGCTAACTACACTTCCAGTGTTTCTAAATGATTCTACCAAATATTTGATTGCATGGCGATGAGGAATGTTCATCCCAGGAAATTAGTGTTGAAATTGCCCCTGAACAAGTCTATATAAATTTGTTGCCAAAATACAGTTCTAAAATCTTGGTCCTCTCTTCAACCGAAAACTGCTCTTAGTGGCCTATCTTAGCATTAGATTAAACCTACAGGTATGCTATGCAACTCACCTGAAAAAAAAAGAATCAAATATTTCTTTAGAAAGTATCAGCCTATACTTATGTGCCTCTTTTTGTATCACACCCTGTATGTTTCTAATTTACAAACTGTCGACATAATAAAACTGAAAAATTGTAGACACAAGCGAAATAAACAGCACTGATCCAGAGTCTATGCTGTCGCTCAGTTTTTGTTTAATTGAATACAAAGTCACTTCATTTTGTTTAGTTTTAGAATACGATGGCTGATTTTATTATACAAGTCAATATTTACAATAAAAAAAAATTATGAAACGATTAATGTTGGTAAAAGTGACATACACACACACACACACACACACACACACACACATGTATATATATATATATATATATATATATATATATATATATATATATATATATTTATGGACATTATATCGTTTGAAGTAGAGCCTATAAATATAAATATTAAGTCTAATTTTATTTTATTTTATTATGTATATAAAATATAGAAAACATGAATTTTAAATTTCTTTTAATTTTATTAGACTGTTTTTATGTTCTACTGGCTTTGTAATATTCACTGGAGATTGGACAATTGTTGTAATAATGATATTGCCATCTGGCATCGCCAATGTATGGAAATTAATTCTAGTGCTATATTTAATACAAAGCGCAAAAAATACAGGTCGCATGTTATATATATTTCTAGTTTCTTGATGTTACCCTTGATTTAGACAATAACGCTAACTCACCCTATGTAAAACATAATGCTAACCCTATCTACATACTTTGTAAGTCTAATCACCCACCATCTAATATTAAACACATACTAGATTCATTTGAACACAGAATAAACAACAATTCCTCAACTGAAGACCTTTTCTACAAACATAGCCCTAAAAACAGCGGCTATAAATGCAATGATATTAACTATAATAAGCAAATTAATCATAACACCAAACATAATCAAAATAGAAAAATAATTTGGTACACACCACCATGTAATCACATGGTTGGTACCAAGTTAGGCAATAAATTTCTTAACCTAGTTCAGAAACATTTCCCAACTAATAACCCCCTTAGCAAAAGTTTTAATAAAAATACACAAAACTTAGTTTTAGTTGCACTGATAATTTTGATATAATAATAAAAAGACACAATAATAATCTCCTAAATCAATATAATGATATTAATCATAAACAACTTATAAAAAATGATAATAACACTAATTCTTGCAATTGTCATAACCCTAACGCATGTCCTGTGCATAATTCCATTAACTCTAAAGTAGATAGAATTCGTAAGTACAAACATAGCATTATGAAAACCTTTAATCTTAAAGTAAGTGTACAAACCAACATAAAAAAATGTTAACTTTCTAGATATTATCCTGGATTTATAACGCTAACTCACCCTACGTAAAACATAATGCTAACCCTATCTACATACTTCGTAAATCTAATCACCCACCATCTCTTATTAAACACATACTAGATTCATTTGAACACAGAATAAACAACAATTCCACAAACTGAAGACCTTTTCTACAAACATAGTCATTATTTCAACACAGCCCTAAAAACAGCTGCTATAAATGCAATGATATTAACTATAATAAGCAAATTAATCATAATACCAAACATAATCAAAATAGAAATATAATTTGGTACACACCACCATGTAATCAAATGGTTGGTACCAAGTTAGGCAATAAATTTCTTAACCTAGTTCAGAAACACTTCCCAACTAATAACCCCCTTAGCAAAAGTTTTAATAAAAATACACTGAAAGTTATAGTTGCACTGATAATCTTGATAATAAAAATACTTTCATGGCTTCTGCTCGGATGAGCTTAAGTCACTGATGCCTCCTCAACAGGTGTTTACCCGTTCAACCAGACTGGCAACTGGGTCCCACCCATTCACAGTCAGGTTAGCCAAACGCAGACGACAATTCTACTCCGGCAGCTTCCTCTCTCGCACTTCCCGCCTGTGGAACTCACTCCCGTATTCTTGCTTTCCTGACGGCTACGACCTCCAGAAATTTAAAAGCAAAGTTAATACTCACCTACTAACCACTGGCCTCTAGCTCTCTCCCCTCCCCTGTATAACCTTCCCTTTCTCTCCGCCCATGTACCTGTCATTGCACCTGCTTTCTCAGTTTTCTATTGTTCCTTTCTAACTAGCTTGTACTCCTCACTCTTTTCTAATTAATCTTTCTACATTTATGTAACCCCCTGCACATCAGTGGCGTTTCTGCCTTGCTCGGGGTGAAATGATTAAAAAAAAAAAAAAAAAAAAAAAAAAAAAAGACACAATAATAATCTCCTAAGACAACATAACCAACTTATTATAAAAAATGATAATAACACTGATACTTGCAAGTCACATAACCTTAACAGATGTCCTCTGCCAAATAAACGCCTTACAAATAAACGCCTTACAAATAAACGCCTTACAAATAAATGCCTTACAAATTCCATAGTAATTCATAGTAGGATTTTATTGATTTAATTTACTTCCTCGGATCGACTGGGGTTGTGTATTTTATTATGGATTTTGCCTTGTAGAAGATGTTAATATTATGGTTTTTATTTCTATGTTCGGTACCATTATTAGTTACTGTTGAGATAAGTAGTCTAATCTGATGGCCGATGGTTAGGCAATCCGTTGTTAACTATATGAAAATATAGAAAAGGCACTGAAAAGCTACATTACGACGGTGCGAAAGTGACTGAGACCAAGATTTCAGTTCAGAAATATTTCTAATTTTGTTTCTGTGAGAAAAAAATTAACAACGCCAATTGATTATTTCTTTCATGTCTCAACGTTGAAAACTGGCGTATCACAATCTTCCTTCCCTTAATTTAGTCTCTTTCCCTTATTTACATCCCCTCATTTATTTCAAGAGTTTCTGCCACACTTTTAAAAAATTCTGGTTCTTGAGAAAAAGAAAATTCAATTTTTAGTATATTTTTATTAAGTAATTTTGTTTCTCTATTTTAGATACTTTTTTCGTTAATCGCCAGCCACCAAGATTTTTTCATGTTTTAATTTTTCATTTCAATAATTTCTAAATTTCTGACGTGAATAGTGAATAAGCGTCTGTTTTATCATGTCTGCGGGCACCAGGTCAAGTCAGCTACCACATCGTCCCGCAATTAGACATTTTTGTTTTATTTTTTTTTTAATTTGGAAAACAATACAAAACTAATTAATTTATAATATTTCAATAATATTTCAATTCATTCATGATAATCATAATATTTTAATAAGTTTAGTGCGATATTTTTAAGACAAAATCGTTCATAAAATTACATTTCTGTTTTATTTCTTGCATAAACTTTTAATGAATTTCACCCTCTTCTGCCTAACGTCTAGATACAACCATTGCTAATTTCATATTCATGGCTTGTATTTGACAAAAAAAAAAAAAGGCAAAAACAATTTGATGATAAAAATTTTTCTTTTCAAATATTCCATGAAACAAAACCATTTTTTCTGATGACCGTACTTCATAGACAAGTAAAATTTCTGTATCTTATAAGAATCTATAATGTTTTTAGTCTCAGAGAACTCTTTCGTGACATAAATTGGTTTGTTTCATCTTTTGACAATAATCGTCAGTGATGTTTTAGCCAAGGGTCATTAGGGGATTTCAATCTTTCAAGATTATACCCTCTCTACCTTGACCCAGTCAAAACTGATCGGATTTCGAATTGAATGCTATCCGTGAGCTATATCTGTTATCATAACCACCACACTCAGACTTCTTTGGAATTTCATAGTGCAACTACAATGAACTTCCGGTTTGCCATCGTCTATACTCTTCTGTAAAATAAGGAATATAATGTACTTACAAAAAAGTATAATATGTGTACTTTGCAGAAAACAATAATGTCTGTAAATTGTAGAGATCTATAATATCTTTACAGGTAACTATAACATCTGGATCTTACAGTAAACTATAATATGTGCACTTTATAGACAACTATAAAGTGGGGACCGTATACAAGAACAATAATGTATGTACTTTAAAAAACTATAATATATTTACTTTACAGAGAACTATAATGTCAGGATCTTATAGAAATCTATCTTTTCTGTACGACATAGAGAACTATAATATACCTAACTAGCAGTATAGCCCGGCGTTGCTCGGGTGTAATGAAGATTTTAAAACTAATCCATGGTCCTGGAGCTCAGACTCTTTGGATGTTGGCACGAAAGACTAAAAAGCAATAGTTGTTTCCAGTTAAAGCGAAACCGTAGACTGAAAAAAAATGAATGGATGTAAGTCAAAATCTGATTTCCTGGTATCGATATCAAATTAGTTTTTTCCGTTGTAAACTGAATTTTGAAGGCTAAATAAGTCCTCTGACTAAATGGTATCATGGCTGAGACTAAGAACTACAATTATAACTACTTAGAGCCAAACCCGAAGCAAAAACTAAAATAAAGGGCTTAAAAAATTCAGACATACAGGCAGATAAATAAACACACACACAAACATCTTGCCTTATATATATATATTACCGATTTTCTGCACTATTGTAAGAACTGCAACCTTGAAACTTCTGAATATCGTTTCTTATGTCTTTGTCTATGAGTGTATCAAATTTGATTAAAATCGGACCACTCCTTCTATAACCCGATTTTTTCGATTATCGATTTTCGATATTTATCGGGGGTACCTCGACACAAAACCTAGCGAAGAACACTCGCAGACGCTTATAGTACAACTGTGTAAATTTTCAAGAAAATCGGTTCAGCCGTTTCCGAGTCTATAGGCAACGGGCACACACACAGACACACACACATATACACACACGGAGATAAGTTCCATTTATAAATAAGTTTAGATTTACAAATCAAGTCTAGACATTATAAGAAAACTATGTTGTCTGTCAAGTTCATGTCGATTTTTAGTCGTTCATATTTCAACACGTTAAAACACGTCAAATATATAGAGAAATATAAGTTGCACACAATTCTGATTGCAGCACAACTGTTTCTTGAGAAAGATAGTCGAAAATTACTTCATTCGAATCAATTTTGTATCCCTATGAAAATGGATAATTATAAAGTGCATTTTCAACACTCGATGCTTTTTTTAACATAAAGGTAAAAATGCCTCGCAAGCAACAAAAAAGATATGTACTGTGTATGGTGAAGGGGATTTGGCTGACAGTACTGTATGGAAGTGGTTCCTTTAGCTTAGAGTTGGGGATTGTAGCCTTATAGACGAAGAATGCTCAGGCAGACCCTCCATTACAGGTGAAAATCAAATCAAGACATTGATTGAGAATAACCCGCACTACACAACGCGGAAATTGACAGAGGCACTAAATTTATCAAAATCCACCATAAACGAGCAATTATTGAAGCTTGGGTACTTAAATCACTACGATGTTTGGATACCTCATGATCAGATTGAAAAGAATATTTTGTATCGAATTTCTATCTGTGATTTACCAAATGAACGCAATAAAAATGCACCCCTTTTTAAGCAAATTGTGACAAAAACAGGATTTTAAAAAAATAACAGAAATACGAAATCTATTAACAGCACCAAAGAACAGGAAGTTGTTGAGAGCCATGGACATCTACGTCCTGAGGGAACACGGCGTCTAAAATAGAAAAAGAAGAAAATGGTTACTTTTTAAAAAACTGTAATATTAGAAAAATATTTTATATATCCTTTCTAGTAAAGCGTAATTATTTCCTGAATGCCATAATGCTTAAATAAATTTATCTAACACTTGTTTTTATATCCTTTCTGGTAAAAGGTAATTACTTCCCAAACATCTTAATATTTCAATTCACTGAATATCAAGGTAAATACAAATAATATTCTTTAGACAGATAAAACGATGTAATTACATTTTTTGCTAAATATATTTTTACATTGACGTAAAGGTAACACTTAGATATTTCCGTTGGTTATAAAATGCGTGCCCAACTGATATAGACTAAGACATTAGATTTATTAAGATATATAGAAAAACACGAAAAGTAAGAACATTTTCAGGAATTTAATTTGAAAAGCAAATAGTGGCGTCGATGCAAGAAAAGTGATGTTCGACTCATGAACTTTCAATAATGAAACTACTACGAAGTTGCCAATCGTGATAAAAAGTAATTAAAAGTGACTCAGCTCATTTCGAATAAGAAGACACGGTGTAATAAGGCAAGTAAATTATTAGATGACTTTTCCCAAAAGGTTTGACGTGAAAAATGAGAGGATGGAAGCCATAATAAAATTGGATTGTGAAGGAAATTAGTACTGACATATATCAAAGGGAGGTGAACTGCAATGTAATAACTAATCTAAGCTATGGCCAATATCAGACAATTTTCTAACAGACGAAGAGACTCGAGGCAGCAGACATGGGATTTTCTACTGATAGATGCTGAGTATACAATGGACTAAACACGTAAGCAATGAGGAAGTTCTAAAAAAAAAGACACGTAAAATAAAAAAAGAAACATTTAAAATTTCTGCAAAATATGAAGAGGAAAAACGGTTTGGAAGATTTAATCCTCAGATGACATTCTGGAGAATGGAGTTACAGAAAGTAATAACGAATAATTTCCTTAATAGATTTTGTGAATTAATGGCAGAGTAATGATGTTAAAGAGTCGAGTCTTATTAACATCTACAAGGTACAAGCAGTTGTGGAGACTTATTATTAACAACTTTCTAAAGGCACAAAAGAAATAAATAATGATGAATGTGAATTGTGTATTAGTTCAGTCAGTTAAGTGCCATACGTGATACACGCTTGGGCAATCATGTCTCTTTCGAGACATGACTGACTGGACAGAAGAACATCTTGCAGTAAGTTGCGATTGCTTCCTGCAGTAGACTTGGTTGCCGACCAAAACTATAGAACCCATTCTGTCCTGTTATTTTACCCATAACTGGAAGGAATAGACGGATTAATACCTTCCCCAAAGGTATTTGCGCATAAGTAACTGCAATGAATTCAGCTGGAATTCGAACTCGGCTCCCCGATTTCTCGTTCCGAGCCGATATCCACTGCACCACAACGCACATCCGTACATTAATTAGTTGTTTATAAAATAAAATATTTCCCTGTTTTTTAACTCTTTTCGTGTCTGGTTCGTTCAAGATATATGAAAATCAAGAATTTTTATTTCTTTTTTAAACGCTTCTTCCCAATAAAGTCACTAAGATGTAATGGGCTTTTTGATTACGAAATACATCTAATATGGACAAAAAATAACCTAAAATCTAGAAAACCTCAGTCAAATGCCTAACTTGTTATGTTTTGCTACTTTTCTTTTCGTTGTAATGGAAGAACCTGTCTCCCCCTAGCAATGGACTGTCACCCATTATAAATACACCATGCAGTAGATTACGAGCGAGATGACCGAAAGACGACCAGGAAAGGGCAGAATTACTCTACGCTCCATTTTGGTACATAGTGACTATTGTGTGGACTCTTAAAGTGTGTACCCTTAGTACAATAAACCTTATGATTTAATCGTGTGTTCCTTAGTCTTTACCACTGGGACTATCCACTCATTTGTTTCTATCGTATTTTCACGACACAACACTTTTGAATAGAAACAAAAACAGATCAGATTATCAAATGTAATATATAATGTTTCATTTGCTTGCTGTCCTTACGTCACAGCCCGAAAAATAATATGATTCATCATTAGTCATCTAGTTGCCAATCATGATAGCGAATATCATATAAATAATTTGTCCGTTCATTTACTTACTTGTTAGTCTCCTTGTTCTTCCTCATGACATCAGAACGTAGGCGATTATGGACTTCTACTTAGCCCCTCTCTTATCGTTCTCGGAAAGTGCGATACAGAGATCCGAAGGCGAATTGGCATGGCGAAGGAAGCATTCCAGAAGTTGAGTAAAGTTTTAAGAAACAGGACATTTTCTCTAGAAACAAAGAAGAGAGTACTGGATTGCTATGCGTTGTCCGTTCTTCAATACGGCAGTAAATGCTGGACAATATCATCAAAGATGAAGAAGAAACAGTACTGGATTGCTATGCGTTGTCCGTTCTTCAATATAGCAGTCAATGCTGGACGATATCATCAAAGATGAAGAAAAAACTTGAATCAACTGAAATGTGGTTCCACAGAAGTATTCTGCGAATATCATGGACCGAGCATGTGAGCAATGAGGAGGTCTTAGAAATGATGGAAACGAAAAGGGAACTAATACTGAGCATCAGGAAGAGATAGCTGAAGTTCCTGGGACGTGCAAAGAGGAAGGAAGGCTTAGAGAAACTGATACTAACAGGCTAGATAGAAGGAAAAAGAGACAGGTGAAAGCAACGGATAACGTATTTGAAGGAACCTAATCAGGTGGATGATAGAACGAGGATTGAATAGTGTAACAGGAAAAGGCTTGCTAAGAGCCACCAGCTGGAATTTCTCACTCGACTTCAGTTCAAAGTTTATCTGTTTTGTAAGTTAATGTTAATTTTCTTTTCGCCATTGTTAAATAAGAAACTGTATTTTGCCTCTAACTACTACGGTAAATTTTCCTTTCAGCTGGACAACCAAAGGGTTATTTATTTCGTCTTTTTAAACTTGCTAGAGAAGGTTCTGTAAATTAGTTTAGCTTCGAAGGCTTCTCTCGCCTTTAACTAAACTAAGTTGAAACTTGAAGAAAAAAATCTTTCTTTTTTTTTTTCGTTTTCATTTTTTTCCTCAGTTTCAACTACTCACTCTTTTTTTTTCAATTGGAGTAGATAGACTAAACTATCGCCCGGTTCACACTCCACCCTCGTCTTGAACATGTGAAGAGGCTCATCCCTTGTTTCCTGTTTAGGATGCGGTTTCCAGTTTTCTCTATTCCAATCTTTTCACTCCTATGTAGCCCCCTGCAAATCAGTGGCGTTACCGCCTTGCTCGGGGTGATATGATTAAAAAAAAAAGATAGGGAGACGTGGAAAGCTATGATCACCTACGTCCTGAAAGAACAGGGCACATAGAAAATCTGTCCCAAACTCCGATCTATCATCCATTTGCTCAAGCCTATCATATGTGTATTTCCCATGTCTGTCTTTCCCTCAATACCTTCCTGTGAGTATTAGATTCTCCAGGCTCTCTTTCCTCATTACGTGCCCCAGGAACCTCAGCTCTCTCTTCCTGATTTTATGTATGAGTTTTCTTCTTGTTTGCATCCTTTCCAACACCCCATCGTTGCACACGGACTTAGTCCGTGGTATCATCAGCATCTTTCTGTAGAACCACATTTCTGCTGCCTCAAGCCTCTCTTTCATAAAAAATTCACTGCCGTACAGAAGAACAAATATCAGACAGCAGTCCAACAATCGTTTCTTTGTTTCCAATAAGATTTCCCTTACCAATGCGTTTTCGGATCTCGGTGTTACATAGTCCATCTCTCTCAGAACACTTCCTGTGTATTTAAAATTTTACTTGTTTTATTTTAGCTTTTCCGACCTGTAGTTAGCATTTTGGGGTCTTCTTTTTTCTGATGACCATACATTCAGTTTTCTTAAAGTTTATGCTTAGTCCTTTCGTCTAGGTTTCTTTTTCCACCTTCTGTAGGAGGTCTTGCATTTTCTTTTCTGTGTCTGCTATCAGAACCTTGTCATCTGCGTATCTTACATTGTTGAGATTGTGGTCTATGTATTAGTCAGATATAACAGAAAATATATTTCATTCCATTGGTTAAATATGAAATGACACATGTGCTCAAATATAATGTACATTTTCATTTGATCATCTAATGGTCAGTAACGTTTTTAGTGTATTTTTCATGTTTTAACAAACGTTTTTGCTCTTTCTAATGATTAAATATACTAAATATAACCATATATAACAACATTTGCTTTACTGCATATAGCCAGCACTCATTCAAGAACTGGTCTCCATCGTTACACGAACTGGTCGCTTAGTGAGAATTATTGCCTAACCGCTTTTTTTATGTATAATATATTATGTTTAATTTCAACAAGCTACAGTCCTTACTGAACGAGGTAGCTCTATCGCTAAGCTAACTAGTCGCTAAGTGAGTACTATACCTAACCGATATTTCAGGGATAACATACGTATAAGTCTTTAGTGCCAACAAGGTTCAGTCCTTACTTAACATGGTGGTTTAATCGCTAAACGAATTGATCGCCAAGTGAAAACCTGTACATGGCAGGAATTTCAGCTATGTAACGGACTTGTAACAACCAGCTTGAGATATTCTTGATGTCACGTTTTTACTATTTGTAACGATGTTTAATTTATTTGTGAATGATTGTACCGCCTATCAGTATAGAGATCGTTAAACGAAATAAACAAATTCGAAAAGCAGCTCGAAATTCTGTACATTATTTTACTTTGTAGTGCGTTGTGGTGCAGTGGATATCGCCTCGAAAAGAGAAATCGGGGAGCCGAGTTCGAATTCCAGTTGAATTCCTTGCATTTACTTACGCGCAAATAATCTTAGGAAAGGTATTAATTTGTCACTTCTCTCCAGTTATGCGTTATATAAGAGGACAGACTGGGTTCTATAGCTTTAGCTGACAACCAGTCTACCGCAGAAAGCAATGCCAACCTACTGCGGGATAGTCTTCTTCCCAGTCAATCATTTCTCTTTCGAGACATGATTGCCCAAAGCGTGTTCCACGTATGGCACCTAATTTAATGATTGTAAATACAGTACAAGAACAAACAATCCCAATCAAAGCCTTTATGCGATAAGTGCGCAAAAATAATAATTTCCTTTACCTGTTCTCTTCATATTCCGGCGATCCGAGGAAAAAAGAAGGAAGACAATTCGCGAGATTATGTGAAATTTACTTTGGGCAAATGCGAACCTTGTCCTCACTGAAATTAGCAGCTGAGACAAAAAGAAGACAGAAAAGAAAGTTGCAAAATTAGTTTTGATATAAAATGAATGGAAAAATTAAATTAACAAGTGAC
The DNA here is from genome assembly GCA_037127315.1 of Ascarosepion bandense. Classification (NCBI taxonomy): domain Eukaryota; kingdom Metazoa; phylum Mollusca; class Cephalopoda; order Sepiida; family Sepiidae; genus Ascarosepion; species Ascarosepion bandense. Next base: position 3,551,635 of record JBBBDQ010001395.1, on the reverse strand, counting down.
GAGTGTCTGAAGTCATGTGAAAGGTTTTGTTTATTGCGATCAACGACCAGTGCTCAAAGTCCTGCCAGACTCAAAGTATTCGCCAATTATATCATTGGCCTTTAACCAAGCACACAGCACTTCAAAGAATTTTCTCTCAATACTCCAAGAAATCTAAGTATTTCAATCTCTTTCTCTCACTCTTCGGCTACTTTTGAATGAATGCATCTGTATATTCTTTCTTTGATCTCTAGTAGGCATTTTTAATATTATTTTGTGTCATATCATTTAAACTGTTGTATGAACATTTCCTCTTCATGATAATTCGTTAAAACTACGTACTTTTCTGATTAATTTTTCTGAACCAAGTTACTGATACTACTTTAAGTGTGTAAATTCGTGAATAAATCCCTAGCCATGTTTTGTTAAAATCACCTCTTTGTTTTCTCTTCATTATCACCCTTCATTAATCTACTTGGCGGGGATAAGCCAACTTTTTGTTTTAATTGTAAGCCCCACACTACTATATTTGTACAAAATACAATAACATTGATCGAATTTCATAGCGGGACGTAAATTTTGAGGAAATGAAGTCATTAGGTGAGGAACATCCCTATATCTCTCTCTTTATTCGGTTCGATAATGCAGAAAGGAAATATTAAAAATTATGGGCACTTATTTATTCCTATTATTTCCGACTTTTTTTATAAAGTAAGGCAGTAAAAAGTACAAGGAAAATAATTATTTTCGTATGTTTTTGTTTTCCTGGTAGGTATTACATATTTAAACGCATTCACGACATCGGTACTTTCTTCTAGTCTGATTCGTTTTCACCACTAACTTTTGCAAATATCGACAGGGAATAGCTGACGGGAGTATTTTATGGTGAAACTGGAAGCTTCTAGTCATAAACCTACACTTTGGCGGCGTATTTAGTCATCAAGTCCATCATCACAAAGGATGCGATCAGCAAAGAAGAAATGAAATTATTGCATACGTCCTAAAGCTGACGAATATTTTTAACCTCTCCAACAATAACATAGTTAACAGCATTTACACATAAGTCAGACAAGAAGTGAGGAGGTAAGATAGCTTTTTCGTTGCTCACGTCTTTCAGAACCAGCACAGTTGCCGGAAACATTATGTTCATTAGCGTTGAAACGTCTTTAGGGCCTCTGCATGACCATCAGTCATTGTTTCGTTTGACCTTTTGGTAATCATCAAAGTTTTCTCATTCAGAGAACAACAAAAGAATTCCAAGCTCTTGTCGCTTCATATTGATTAACAAACCCATTGCGCAGGTTAGTTATCTTTTGTCTTTTGTCTTTGCAAACATGTATTGACTTCTCTACATCATGTATGACACGCTTATCTGTATTGTATATTTTACTTGATCAATATTCTGAGAACGATACAGTCTGGATTTCTAAATTCCTGGTAGAACTACCCACTTGGCGCGACCAACTCTAAACATTCCAATGGATATACTCCAGAAAGTAACGCTAAAAACGATAGATGTAGCAGCAAGCAGTCCGTTAATCTGGATGTCTTGTTTAATATGTGCCGCAGAGGAAGGTCATAAAATCAAGTGTGTGGGTTACTTTCTGGAAAATTGATGTGCACTTTAAACAAATTCACGTCATCGACACATTTTGGTACTATGATTTTCTTTCACCTATAACTAATTCTTGCAAAGCTTAACCGCCATAGAAAATGTATGACGATAGCCAGTTTTAGTGAAACTTGAAGCTTCTAGTGTAACACTATTTTTGGTATTGAAAAAAAAAAACAAAGAAAAAAGAAAAGAAGAAAATACAAAAGAAGGCAAAGAAAAGAAATAATAATTGAATATATATTTATCTTTCTTTCTTCTTCAAACGCTAGAAGCCAGGCGAAAGATATTTTCAGAACACCCAAGGAAGATAGATAATGTTTTTATGACTTTTGAATTCTCATCACTAAGTTCTAGTGATCATTATTGCAAAAAGTGAGTTCTCGTTTATTGACAAATTTAACGACTATTGATAGAAGCGACAGCTGTCTAAGGAAGAGAGCATAGGGGATTTTAGGCAAAATTCCCGGAAATAAATCTCCTGGTTCTTTGTGGAATATTAAATGAGAAATATATGATTTTTTTTTCGACCGAAGCTAAATAATTTCTTACAAAGATTGAAATGATAAAACAGATGCAAAACTACCGTATGCCGAAAGCGGAAAAGTCAAAAAGAAAACTGAGTGCATGGTCATCAGTAAAAGATGCAATCCAAAATGCCAAATACAGGTGGGGGATAACAGAATCAAACAAGTACAAGAATTTAAGGAAGTGTTCTAACAGGAGATGGAAAGTGCGACACGGAGATCCGAAGGCGAATTGGCATGGCAAAGGACGCATTCCAGAAGATGAGCAAAATACTAACACACAGGAAAATCTCAATAGAAACGAAGAAAAGAGTGCTAGACTGCTACGTGATGTCAGTTCTTCAATACGGCTGTGAATGCTGGACAATATCATCGAAAATGAGGACAAAACTGGAAGCGGCCGAAATGTAGTTCTACAGAAGGATACTACGGATATCGTGGACTGAGTATACAAGCAACGACGAGGTGTTAGAAAGAATGGCAACAAAAAGGAAATTGATGCTGAGCATCAGGAAGAGACAACTGAAGTTCCTGGGACATGCAATGAGGAAGGAGAGCCTGGAGAACCTGATACTGACTGGACAGATAGAAGGAAGGAGAGACAGAGGAAGGCAGCGGATAACATATTTGCAGGGTCTGATCAGGTGGATGACGGAACGAGGGTTGCCAGGAGCAACAGGAGCAAACATACTAAGAGCCACAAGGGATAGGGAGAAGTGGAGAGCCATGATCGCCTACGTCCTGAAGGGACAGGGCACATAGAAGAAGAAGAATTAAAATTTGACAGTTTAGCTGGAACACGCCTTTTGGGCAGTGGAGAGAGACGAGGTTGATCAGATGACCAATAAAAAACGGTGCCCCATTAGATTTTAGGGAAGTCAGAGGAACGTTTCAAGTCCCCTCGAGCAATAGTGGTTGATAAGAGGACCAAAAAGAGGATCCCTTATTTGAAAATGTACCCAATGTACGTCCAAGCAACCCCCGCTGAATACGAGTCTCAATATAAGTAGACGAGTAGATGGGTTTTCAGCCAGTCAGTAGAAAGTAGAGATGGAGCGAGTTGACATGTGAGAAGTGATTGCCAGAATGATAAAATCTAACCGAATACTGTAACGAACAGAATGTAACGCATCACTCAATAAATCTTAAGCCTAACTAATAAAAAAACCAGCTTTGAGGCAAAATTAGTCTTTATTCATCAACATAGTCTCCGTCTAGGGTGATACACTGATTCCAACGTTTTTCTAACAATTCGATGTCTTTTTGGTAGAACGATTTGTCTTTGGCCTCAAAATACGCCTCAGTTTCTGGTATCACTTCACTGGAGCCAAATCTCTTTCCCTAGAATCATATCTTGAAGTGTACAAATAGCCAGTAGTCACTGCGGGCCAGATTTGGAGAATAGTGTGTATGCAAAAGCAATTCGAAGTGTAATTCATGTAGTTTTTCCATCGTTCCGATCGACTTGTGACACGGCGCGTTGTCTTGGTGAAAGATCACTTTTTTCTTTTTCATTTGTGGCCATTTTTTGGCGATTTCTTCCTTCAAACGCACCATAATAATACATAATATTCACTGTTAATGGTTCTTCCTTTCTGAATGTCATCGATGAATAAAATACATCGTGCATTCCAAAATACAGAGACCAAAACCCTTGTTTTGCAAATGTGCAACAGTGCTTAACACTTAAATAACTGTAATTTGTAAACTAATAATCTGATTAAGTCCAAATTAAAGTTAGTACTCCATAAAGATCATATGAATTTCATTTCTTATTAGAGGCGCCATCTATATGCCAAGCCCGGGATTTATTGAGTGATGAGTTATTGAGTGATGATGTTATTTATTCTTCTTGTTAATTTTATGAACATTTCCATTTCTTATTGTAGCGCTCAGCTCTATCTGGATCGTCGATGCAGAGGATTTTCGGCGATGTTCAACCCAAATCGGCTTTGAGATCAATCAAGCATGACATGGAGAGAACCCAGTTTGAATCGAAGTGATCGACTATTGAACGACCGCGGAAATTCTTTGCTCAGACGTGAAAGACTGGTGGCGGAGTGGGTTCACACTAGTCCTGATCCTGCACATTGGCAGAAAATTAAATCATCGACGCCATCATCATAAAGAAAGTGATCAGTAAAGAAGAAACAGAATTGTTGGATACGAGATAAAGCCGACGAATTTGTTAACCTCTCAACAATGACATTGTTAACAGCATTGATTTTAGGCCACGAAGAACGAAATGAGGAGGCAAGGTAACTTTTTCGTTACACGTTGGCGGAATTCTGTCATTTGTTATCCACTTCATCATCATAAAGGAAGTGATGAGCAAAGAAGAAATTAATTTGTTCCGAATACGAGTGTTGTATATCGACAAACAACAAACACGCATATATATAAAAATATAAGTTATATTTTTATTAATGACGATGAACCGTGTAGCATAGGGGACAGAGAATTGAGAGAGCGCGCCTCTAATGGGTTGACGGGAGTGTCGTCGTATCTGTTGTGTCTCTCTTCACCGGCCGATCTCTGTCGCTCCTCTCTACTGCTACTCTGGTCTCTACTACTACTGGCGAATCCGTGTGACGAGGTCTTTATATAATCTTCCAGAACCGGGACTTTTTCTTCCGGTTTTGCCTCGCCCACGCATGCCCACGTAATTCTCAGAGACACCTGTTCTGTTTGCCTCTGTAGCCATTTCCGCTACTGCCGGAAATAAGGTCAAACAAACATCCGTTCCTTTCAACGACCGGAAACACCCTCGCTTGCATCAGCCTTCCTCGGGTGGGGCCAGATTGTTATATTACACGAGATAAAGACGAGAAGTAACATGTTTAAAGTCATGTAATCATGAAATGACTTTAGTCATCAGGTCATGTAATCGTGTGTTGTGGTGCAGTGGATATCGTCTCGAAACTAGAAATCGGATTGCAAAGTTCGAATTCCAGATAAATTTTTGCATTCACTGACGCGCAAATAACCTTAGGAAAAGTATTAATCCGTCTCTTCCTTTCAGCTATGCGTTACATAACAAGACAGATTGGGTTCTATAGCTTTGTTTTGCAAACAGTCTATCGCAGAAAGTAATGGCAACCAACTCCGGAAAATCTTTTTGCCCAGTTAGTCATATCCCTTTCCAGATATGTGTATTTATTTTGTAAACTTACAAACTTACAAAATTATGGCACAAGGCCGAAAAATGGGGAGGGGGAACAAAACTCGGGTTGGTCTACAGATACTCTATCCTATATCTAGCTAATCAGATTCGCGACCCATACATACGTTACAATGATTCTCATTCACCATAAAAATTTGTCCATCAACACTCATACTTGTCGTGCACCAAAATACCGCAAAAACATACCGAGGACCTACAAAACGCCCCAAATGTACATAAAAATTTGTGGTTTGTACAATAAATTACAAAAATAACTTTAAAAATTTTTCATGAAATGACATGATGGGAAGGGGTTATGAAGAAACAAAAATCCCAAAACAAAACAATTTCAAATGAATATATATACATCGTGTTAGTAAGACCCAAACACACCCTCATAATTAAAGAGGCCGCTGTATTCTGCCTTAAAAGGACAGAATCAAGAAGCTCTCTTTCTTAGGGGAATGGAGATGCCGGGTTACAAAATAAATTGGACAGGAGAATATATAAGGCTGACCCAGCCGAGAATGAAAAACGGGACAAAATAACAATGGAAAATGGGGATCTCGAACTGGATCATAACAAAAGCAGTGGAGCCGGGAACAGGCCGGGACAAACACATTCACTCACATTAACTAGATACACAAAAGAATTCTTACCTTAACCGCGGGAGGGGTTCCAAAGGAATCCACCCCGATGCGACTAGCAGATCTAAAAGAGAAAATCAAGGCTAGCCCCGGTCACACGAACCAGGCTCGCTGCAATTATCCACCTTTCGCTGAACTCTGTCGGGTGCAGCCGTTTCCGTTCAGTTCTAATCTTCATTTTGAGCTGATGCTCAAAATATCGGATTAGATCCCTTTCCAGATATGATAACCCAAGGCACTTAAATGGCTGAATCATGGTATAATAGCGTCATATAAGCGTCATATAAGCGTCATATAAGGTGATGTCACAACACAGTAGTTTCACTGATTTATGTCTATATCTTATGCCGACATGTTTCTTTAAACACAGTTTACATCATTTATTAACACAATTTTCTTTAATGCTTTGCAAAAGTATTTAGGTAGTTTATTAATATGAACGTCACCAAAACAAAACTGCACTCTTTTACTCGTTTAAGAAAGACCTTTTTGCCTTCTATCACACGTTGACCTCTAGAAGACTGGCAGACGACTACTACTATCGTTCTTCCGCGAACTACCCGTTACAACCAACACTATTTTCATCTTTGATAATGAATGGCTGATGTAAGCCGAAAACTCAGAAAGTATTAAATAAAAACATGTATCCATATTGTGATTTTCTTTCCTCTTTGAACGATAATGCTATTAAGCTTATGAGACGATATGAAAAAAGGTTACATAAAATAAATCGACAAAACTTGTCTATATTATTTAATGAAACATTCATCAATGAAGAAATGCTGCCTAAACACACACACACACACACACACACACACACACACAATATATATATATATATATATATATATATATATATATATATATATATATACACTACCGGCCATAATTATTAGGCCGCCCCAGTGTTTAAAAAATGATGTATTTCATACTATTTTTTAGGGTGATTCGGTCGAGTTCATCTTTGATTCCTTGCATTGTAAAATTTTGCAAAGTATTAATGACAAAAGAACTATTCTTCTTTTAAAAAACTGAGGTGGTCTAATAATTATGGCCAGTAGTATATATATATATATATATATATATATATATATATATATATTGTTGATGGATATGACAGATAAAGATGTTGGTATATGACATATCATTTACCAAATATACAAAAGAACAAGAAGAGTGAACCAATTCTCAAAAAATTAATTTGAAAAGTGAAAAAGTTAGAGAAAAGCAGAAAAAAATGTCCGACTTGTGACTTTTCAATAATGAAACAACGTCGACATTTCGGTGCGAAAATTAAAGTTTTGAACAACACAAAAATGTTATTGACGATGTCTCTTATATAATACTATGGGAGCTAATAGAAACAAGAAAACAAAAAATAAAAATAAAAACAAACAAACGAACATATTTCTTGTTATATAATACAGTAAATGCTATACCTTTGACTGGAATTAGAATAAAAGACAAATATTCTTTAAGTGGATTTTAACAATTCTTTCAACAAATTTCAAAGCATTTCAAGAAACAGGCAGCTGCATATGAAGTCTTCAGGGTATTCGCTGACAATTTCGAGGAGAGACATAAAAAAGAAGCATTTTGGCACATGGTCAGAAAATTGTTATCAATACTATTTAATTGAATATGACATGTGATTTTAGATTTTTATTCCTCGGTTTTTTTACGTTTTTAAATTTTTACTTTTTACTTTTCTTTTTAGAATATTTTTAGCATTTTACTTTTGTATCTTTTTATTTTGATTAAATTTTTGTTCTATAATTTTATAATTGTATTCCTAACTTAGTCTTTTTTAAATTTTCATTGTCTTACTTAATTTTTTAATTTCAAATTTTTTACGATTTTAATTTAAAACACTAAAACTGTTTTACATTTATTTCTAACTTTATTAACTTCTTTTCTCGCAGTACTTGTATTTTAATAATTTTAAATATTTTTTACAATTTTGTTAATGTTTTAAATTGATTTTTTACTTTGATTAAATTTCGTCTAACAATGTCATTTTTCCACACTCATAGTGTATTATGTTTAGAAAAACTAAGAATTATTCATATTTACCACACACTGAAAATTTGAGAATATCCTTTCTTCCTAAATTTATTCCTTTATTTTTCTTTCTTTCTTTCTGTCTTTCTTTTTTCTTTCTTTCTTTCTTTCTTTCTTTCTTTCTTTCTTTCTACATTCCTTCATTCCTTTTCCCCCAAATTATTTCCATATTTTTCCTTACTTCTTTTCTTCTTACATTTCTTCATTCCTGAATTATGTTCTTTCTTTCTTTCTTTCTTTCTTTTTTCTTTCGTTCGTTCGTTTTCCTGCTTTCTTTCTTTCTTTCTTTCGTTCGTTTTCCTGCTTTCTTTCTTTCTTTTTTTCTTTCGTTCGTTCGTTTTCCTGCTTTCTTTCTTTCGTTTTTCTTTCTTTCTTTCTTTCTTTCTTTCTTTCTTTCTACATTCCTTCATTCATTTTTCCCCAAGTTATTTCATTATTTTTCCTTACTTCTTTTCTTACATTTCTTCATTCCTGAGTTACTCTTTTCTTTCTTTTTTTCTTTCTTTCTTTTTCCTTTTACTTTCTACTCTTTTCTTTTACCCTCTCTCTTTTCTTCTTACTTCCTTTATCTATTCATGCAGCATTCCTATTAAACTTGGACCTTCCTACTGAACAATACTATTGATGATTCAAGGGCGAATCTGCGATAGCATCTGTTTTTAACATTCACTACCAAAGAAGCCTTTTGTCAATTTAGTTTCCCATTTTAAGGAAATTTTTCCCGTGTTTCTCAGCTGTCAATGTCAGTTTCAAAAACAAGCTTAACTAAACCATCAGTCATTATCTGCGAACCATGGCGTAAATCCATTTCAGATCAGATTTATTTTTCTAATAGTTTAAGATTTAAACGGATCTAATGGGCGGTGGGAAAGAAGTTTCCCAAAATCGTTGATTAACAAATTTTTTTGTTATTGAGCCACACGAAGAAATCAAAATAAAACGACGATGCTTAATAAATAATACATCCTAGTTTACATTTGTGGAATTTATCTGAATGTTTAAAAAGTTTTAAAAAACTCATTTTCATCAGTATATTATATTATTTTTTTAATCATTTCACCCAAAGCAATGCGTTAACGCTACTGATTTGCAAGGGGTCACATAAGAGATTTAAAGTTTTAAACAGGGGAAGAGTGAAGACAAAGATAAACCAGCTACAGGGGGTGAAAGAAAGGGCAAGAAAAAGATATGAACACAGGAGTGAAGACAGTTACGAAGGTAGAGAGAAAGGAAAAGAACAAAATACATGGGGTGATGTGGAAAAGACTAGAGTTAAGTGGATAACAGATAGGAATTGACTTTGCATTTACATTCCTGAAGGTTATAGCCGTCAGGAGAGCAAGTATATGGAAGTGACTTCCACAGGCGGGAAGTGCGAGAAAAGAAGCTGCTGGAATATATTTAACCATCTCGTGGGTTTTATCGTTAGGCACGTTACTTTGATCTGATAGATCACGAATCTGAACGTTGCTATATCACGTCGAAAGACCGGTTTTCGTTCGAGAACCGAAGTTAAGAAATGTTAACCTAAATAGGTACAAGTTTGAAAATATCAGGTCCTGTACGATTGGATGTGCAGATGGTGTGATGGAAACGGATTGGAATTAAATATCGGAGCACCTATTTAAAATTGTGTTACTTTTAACTACGCACAAATACCATTCAGAAAAGTCTGAAGCGTTCTTTTCGCACCATTAGGCGCGGTTGGCGCATGCGTCCATAACAAAACCTCATTGAGCCAGTTGGGTATGACTATGCCCTATGGTACGAAATCACCTTCTCCGGTCGCTTTTTTTTGTTTCTAGGGTTTCATATCAAAGCCCGACAGCTATCAGATATATTGATGATCAAGACTATTACATAAACGGTAAAAATGGCAAGAGCTGGAGAAACAAAGAATATCCAAGAACTAAAAATAAATGAATGAATAAAAGCAACAATAACAATGAAAAACAATAATTATAATTGCTGTGAAATACAGGCGAGGAACCGCACAAAATAATGAACAATAAAACTGATATGGAGATAGAAAAGTAGGTTATATTGAACGTAATATAAAAACTTGAATGCCGGTTAGTAAATACCGGAATACTATTAGTAAGAAATAAATATATACAAGTCTCGAATTGAAGTCGTTGGAAATAGTGTATCCGTGCATATTATTCTAGCTGAGTGGAGCTCAGAAATAGTCTGGTCTCTGAGTAACTTCGGTATCTCTTGGAAATCTCCGATAACTGTACGGATCTCTACGATTACTCTCCACTGACAACTGCAATGGTATTTAATCACCTTCCAACTTAAGGCGAAATCTGACACAAGGTCTTTTTAATTTGGGTCTTCTGGGCCATTCAGCTCGGCCAAAAATATCTGTCTATCTTTCCCCAGTCGTGATTCTACCCTTCGGCGGAACCACGTTTGAGTTAGTGCTCTTTGCCAAGGCAGCGCTCTCCACCCGAAGGCAGAGAGTTGACAGTGTCAGTAGTAGCAGAGGCAACTGCCAACTGCAACGGTATTTAGTCACCTACCCACTTAAGGCGAAATGCGATACAAGGTCTTTTTAATGTGGATCTTCCCGGCCATATAGCTAGGCTAAAAATATCTATCTATCCCCAGTCGTGATTCTACCCTTAGGCGGAATCACGACTGAGTTAGTGCTCTCCACCCGAAGGCAGATAGCTGACAGTGTCAATGGTAGCAGAGGCAACTGCCGACTGTAACAGTATTTAGTCACCTACCCACTTAAGGCGAGATGTGACACAAGGTTTTTTTAATGTGGGTCTTCCCGGCCATATAGCCAGGCCAAAAATATCTGTCTATCTTTCCCTAGTCGTGATTCTACCCTTCGGCGGAACCACGACTGAATTAGTGCTCTCTGCTCGAAAGCAGTGAACGCTCTCCACCCGAAGGCAGAGAGCTGACAGTGTCATAGTAGCAGAGGCAAATGCCTGCTGCGACTACTATGGCAGGATTATATGCACTCTCAGTCGACTCCATTATTATATACTAAAGGGGGAGATCCCACAACAATAATCAAAATTGAAATAATTCAGGACTAAGCATATGTTTAGTCATGAAACGTTTTGGTACGATAACACTTTCTTCTGTTACTCCTTTTGGTTTTAGGATTTCATATCAAAGTCCAACTGATATCACATAACTCGATGGTCAAGACGATTACATAAATGGTAAAGATGGCAAGAGCTCGGAAACGTCTATACCCAACAAAGGATACCCAAAAGCCGAAAATTAATGAATGAATAAAAGCACAATTACAATGAAAAAAACAAAACAAAACAAAACAATAATAATACTTTAAATTGAAATAATTAAGGACTACAGCATATTTTTGGCCATGAAATTAATCACTATTATTACTGCTCTATTTTGAATTTCTCCATGATACAAAACATTTTGTTAGACGCGGTGTTTTATCTATTGCCTGCGTTTATGTCGAATTGATTTCCTCGTTTATCTTTTGCAAAATTTCGGTCGAATAAACTTCAGCTTTCTTCGGGTAGATACTGTGTACTATAATGTTGTTGGTTTTACGGCTATATCATGTTGAAGCACCGATTCTCAGTTAGGATCGTGAAATCGATGAGCCTAGTTCGATTTCCAGTTGAATTCCTTGCATTCACTCACGCGCTAAGCTGTTATTTTTAATCATATCACCCCGAATAAGGCGGTAATGCCACTGTTGTGCAGGGGGCTACGTAATAGTGAAAAGATTGGAAAAGAGAAAAGCCGGTAACCGCATCCTAAACAGGGAACAAGGGATGAGCCTCTTAACCTGTTCAATAGACGTGGGTGGAGTGTGAACCGGGCAATAGATAGATCTATCTACTCCAATTAAATACTCTTGGAAAAGGTATTAATCCGCCTCTTCCCTCCAGTTATGGGTTAAATAATATGACAGATTAGGTTCTATAACCTTGCCTAGTAACCAGTCTACCGCAGAAAGTAATGGCAACCTGCTGCGGGATAATCTTTTGCCTAGTCAGTTATGGCTCTTTCGAGACATGATCACCCAAGCGTGTATTACGTATGGCACTTAACTGACTGATAGTTGAATGCAACTGGGATTTAGGGGCCCTGGAAATAGGAGGGCTTTTCTTATAATTCTGTTGGAGTCCTCGGGTCCAACGATTGACAAGGAGACAATTCTAAAAAATTATAGAGAGTCGGGAATAGAATATGACGTGATTTAGATGAGATGTATATGCTATCTTTGAAGCAGGCCGGAGAGTCGGCAACAAAAAACGAAAATGGTATGAAAAAAAAAACAGACAAAGGGTTAGCTTTGAAGTTACACATTTTTTCTTGTTCCGTGTTCTTTCAGGGTATAGAAGATCAATACTCCTATAAAGTTGCTATCCATTGTAACTGTAAGTAATGTTTGCCCTTTTATTTTCGCTGACCTAAAGAAATATAAATAGTAGTTATATGTTGGTCGACGTTCAAAGTTTTCGCTATATTCTTTACATTCATTGTGATGCTGTCTTATATTGTATGTACCGATATGAAAATGGCTTGCTCAGTTCAAAATTTTAGAGTACATCTTGTAAAGAGTAATAAATTAATTAGATTAAAATTCGTACGAGATAGAATTGATGACGAAATATTTTCATCTTGGTTAGGGAACTTATTCAGCGGACAAAATCAAAATATAAACTGTGTAGTTAATCATCAGATTCAATGATAATATAGAACGCAAGAATTTTATCATAAAATGTTCTGTTAATGTTTTGCATTGAACTTCAAAATACTTTAAATGTATTCTACAACTAAATGCAAAATAATCTCTATTATTTCTACAATGAACTGCAAAATACTTCAAATATATTCTACGTTGAAATTCAAAATAGCTGAAAGGTATTCTACAATGAAATATACTATAACTTTCATAAATTCTCCACTGAATCTGCTTCTCACCCTTCATGACATCGGTCATAAGTTTTGGATAGAGAGGTGAATTGAGATTTTACAAATTCATTTGAACATAAAAATTTAAATACTTTTAGTAATATATTCAGACAGTACATTCGTTTTCTATTCTACCAACTCAAGACATTTAACTAGTTAAGCGCAAAACTGTAAATTCGCGACTAGCAACAGCAACCCTAACCCTAACCTTAACCCTACTAGCAACAGCAACCCTAATGTTACCTCCCGTTGATATTTTTTTACTAGATCATGAAGTCAGTTTCTGAACCAGTAACAAACTTTTGCCCAACAATTTTGGTTGGCTTTTGAATATTTACTAGAGAGTAAGAATATAGGAAACTTTTCCATGTGAAAGTAGATAACAACACCCAAAAGATTTGAACCCCAGCTATTGACAGTGTTGATCTTGACAAAATTACTACGAAATAAACAAAGAATTTCTCTTCCAATTCTAAAGGCTTGGCGGTGGCTTTATTTTATTTTTTTAGACAGTACATTTATTTTTCGCCAACCTGACGGAATATTCGAGAACTCTTATTAAAAAATCCTCCAAAATTGGATGCTTACATTTCTTTAATAGGTTTTCTCGATATTTGTCTATATTTCTGAGATGAGGTATTGTAATTATTTACACTATTTACATTGTTGTATTCACCTGCGTTGTCATATGCACGAAGTTTCGGCTGTTGTACACTCCGGCCTTCTTCAGATGATCGAAAATTGAAACAGAAGCCTTTATTTCATTCACCGGGGTAGATTGTTCTAGTTCTTGCTCTTTCCGGATGTCTTGGTACCAGTTATCTTCCTTTACAGAAAATCAAGAAAATGCCAAATCTCCCTAGTCTGATGGTGAATTTCTTGAAAGCAGATAGGAAAGTAAGGTTTTAAAAGTAGATTATAAATCTGTTAGCGGTCAATATTTCACCTAACAAAAAGATAATACAGAGTCAAAGCAAAACTAATAATCCTGATTAAAAGAAAGTCTGTATTATTCTGTCGAATTCAGATTTAAATCTCATGAAAAATCATTTGTTTCTATGCTACTTTCCAGTGTCTACATTTCGATGATCGTATCTTTGACTTCTCCTTTTTGTTCATTTATTCTGTCTTCTTATGAAATGAAATAATCGTTGCAACAGTGTTTACCTTAACAGATGTTTTTTAATATAACGTGTTTTTTTTAACAATGTTTTCTTAACAGTTATCGATCATCTATATATATAAAAGGCAAGATGTTTGTGTGTGTGCCTGTCTATCTGTCTGTCTGTCTGTCTGTCTGTATGTCCTTTATACAAATACACAATTTTTATCCGATTCTCACCAAACTTCACACAAATATTCTTTAGGCTACTTATCTTTTCCCGATATCGGAAATCGACACCCGATATCCGATCAAGTGTGACCAAGATCAGGATTTCAGCCCTTTTATCGTGGTTCTTGCTGCAGAATTTACCAAGTATAGTTTTTAGTCTTAAACATTAATAGATCTTCTCAGACGACTCATTTCCCTCGATATTGGAATCGATACACCCGATATTCTATCGAATCTGATCAAAAACTGATATCCAGCCATCAATATGGCTCATTTTCTCCAATTTTACTCCCGATGGTTACGATAAGTTTTCATGGACTTACTTAGGTTAGTTTAACCTTGGATGACTTATTTGATATTGGAAATCGATACCCCGATGTTCTATCGGATCTGATCAATGCCATGTTTTCAACCCTTTTTTTGGGGGTTTTTGCTTCGGGTTTTGCTCTAATTAAAATTATAATTCTTAGTCTCAGCCACAATACAATTTACTCAGAGGACTTATTTAGACTTCAAAATTCAGTTTGCGACGGAAAACTTATTTGACATCGATACGCTAAAAATCAAAATTTGACTTACATCCATTCATTTTTCTTTAAATCTACGATTTCGCTTTGACTTGAAACAACTATTGCTTTTTAGTCTTTCGTGCCAACGTCCAAATAGTTTGAGCGCCAGAATTATGGATTAGTTTTAAAGCTTTCATTACACTCGAGCATTGCCGGGTTATACTGCTAGTGTTTATTAAACGTTGCTTTGTGCCAAACACAAACGAATTTCACACGAGTTAAGATATCATCAGAAGATTGCAAGAATAAATGTTTTTCGTCTGTATGTTTAACAGTATTTTCATTATTCGGACTATTGTCTTCATCTTTATTGCCATTTGTACGACGTTTCGGCCGTTGTACACTCCGGCCTTCTTCAGGTCCTAGGAATTTCGAACCGAACCCTTAATTACGATCACTGGTGTATATGAACATCATTTCTTGCCTAATGCTCTTCTGGAAGTCATGGGTTATCTCCCTCTAACCATGTAAATTACTTGTTCACCACTGCTGTAGCCTGGTATTGAACTCACAACTCTTTGGGTCAAGTCACAGGAACTAACGAACGTCTATATCCACTGGGCCATATGTCCTTAAGAAGAAGGCCTGAGTATACAGCGACCGAAACGTCGTACAAAATAGCAATGATGACAATAGTCCGAATAATGTAAGCACTGTAAATACTACCTCATCTCAGAAATATAGACAAATACTGTATTTTTAATTTGAAATGTATTTACAGAACAGAATAACATCAATTTGTAGGAAGTGAAATAATTGAATATATAAACATTAAGGAGAAAGTGTAGTACAGAGTTAAATGAATCCAAATTTCGTAGTTGTAGCGAAATGTGTTTATACAGAAACAGATTAACAGGGTAGTAATAAAGTCTGTGTTTCTCTCTTTCTTTTAGCGGACAGTAGGAAAGTGATAAAGAAAAGCAATAAGGGAAAATTTTACTTATCAACGTTAATTTTTAGCAGTCAGTTGAAGTGTCTTACTGTTGTTGTTGTCTTCTTCGTTTTTGTTGACGGCGAGAATAGTGAGGACAAAGAAGAGGTAAAGAAAAATAACGTAAGCATGAGAAGGAGAGGGAATGAGTGTCGTCGAGACATGTCTGGTTCAGCGGCTTGAAATTTATCCCTTACATTGTGGCGGTGTCTTATCTGACTGATTCAACTTTCTTTATATATAAATCAAAATACTTTTTCACATAGAATTGTTATCTGTTCTCAGTTTTGTAAATCTCTCCCTTTTCATTTGTTCGAAAATAATTAACAGCGGATCGCAAAATTTGGCTTCGTCTTTTTATCGGCTCGGAACGAGAAATCAGGGAGCCGAGTTCAAATTCCAGCTGAATTCATTGCATTCTCTTACGCGCAAATACCCTGTGAAAGGTATTAATCCGTCTATTCCTTCTAGTTATGGGTTAAATAACAGAACAGATTGAGTTCTATAGCCTTGGTCTGCAACCAGTCTACCACAGAAAGCAATGACAACCTACTGCGGGATAATCTTCTGCCCAGTCAGTCATGTTTCTTTCGGGACATGATCGGCCAAGCGTTTATCACGTATGGCACCTAACTGACTGACTGAATTTTTCCTTCAGTACGAGGTTAATTTTTTTTTCTATTGGTCAAAATTAGATTTCACGCAGGATTGCAAAATTTGTAAACAGTGAAGAGAAGATAAATACTTTTAATTTCGTATTCATCACAATTCCCACTCAAATTAATAAATTTCTTAATAAACTGTGAACGTTAAGTTTAAATTAAATGAAATGATGTCATAATTATAATCCAGAAAGACAATCTGATTTTTTTCAGATTTTTTAATTTTCACTTTTATATGTACTTAGGAGCGTCTTCATAATCTTCATAATCGATATTGTCATTGTCATTGTCATCATCATCTTTATCATTATCAACAGCAGCATCTGCAGCATAATTCCCATGACACAGAACGTTCTCAGGGTCGTTACTCTGCTGAGCACCTGGCCAGTTCTCACTACTTATAAGTGTTAAAAACCAGAAATCAATTCCTTCATTGACAGTGAGGGACCTATTCCTATCTAGATAAAACTACAGACGATATCTACCATCTTAACAACTCGTATCAGTCATTGAAATGTGGCCTTTGATTTCAGTCGGAGGAAACTCTCTGTCCTGACCAGTGATTAGGTTTAGAGAGCCTTCTGCCCAGCTATGTAGCTCAGTCTAACGCATTGTGTTTGATGGCCATTCATCCACCAAGAAGAATATTTCTGCAGGTCTCGTTTTCAATTTTGCTGGGTCTCAGACCACCCTCGTCGTCTGAAAAGACTTATCAAAAGTTTTTTTTTTCGCTATGATGCAGACTTTTACAACACATTGTGCCTCAATACATATAACAAAACTAACTTATCGTGTTCTAGACAGTATCGCACCATGTTTATATCTATAGAAAATAGGAAAAACAATTCGATATTTTTAGACTTAATATTATAAACGACGTGAATCCAATATAATTATTTTCAGCGACATACGATGAACAAACAGGTGTTGAGGATTGGTAGCGTCGCTCGAACTAAACTTCTTAACCTACAGCCAAAACAACCACACGTACAGTAAGTATATCAGCCCGGACAGCTAATTAGAGTTTCGTGAAACATTGTATAGTTTATTCACATTATTTACATAGAGAGACATCTTTGTTGTGGGGAACCAAGTTCCAATTTCATTCGGGTTCGTGATATTCCCTTACGCGAAAATACCATTAGGAAAGTTATGAATACACCTCTTCTGTGTAGATATGGCTTAAATAGTAGGACCTGTATCAGTAAATCATCTCCAAAATATTCTCATAATCTAAAAATAGTTTGATAAGCTGTAATATGCAAAAGCTTGATAAGCCATAAAAAAATCAACAATTCATCTTTGTTGCCGTTATCACAAAGTTTCGTTCTTTGTGCTCTCCAGGTTTAATCAGGTGTACGTTAATGCAGGTAAACTACAGTGAATTCCGAACTGAAATCTTTATTTAATCTGCGGGGGTA
Source organism: Ascarosepion bandense (assembly GCA_037127315.1). Taxonomy (NCBI): domain Eukaryota; kingdom Metazoa; phylum Mollusca; class Cephalopoda; order Sepiida; family Sepiidae; genus Ascarosepion; species Ascarosepion bandense. Next base: position 3,533,807 of record JBBBDQ010001395.1, on the reverse strand, counting down.
AACTGATCTCGTTCTACCGTCCATTTCTAGGGTTATCTCATCTGGTTCTTATTTTTACTACTACTCAGTTATTATTCGAATATACACTGTCCAACCCAGGGATATAAATCTCAATTTCTATGTCAGTAAATTTAAGTAACTTCATTAAGCAATTATTCCGTGTGTCCAAGCGGATATTTGATTTTCTAAGCAACACTTAGATGTGGCACAAAACCGAAAGCATGGAGTATGGGTGAGGATTGAACTCACTACTCAGTTGTCATAGATTCTAGCGAGACAAGCTAACCATTAAACTACGTCGAGGTGCCTGTGTCTAAGCGGATAGACTCTCATCTAAGAAATTTAGACAGAAATTATATAGTTTAATATAATTTCATAAAGAAGTAACGAATGTTACGTTTTTAATTTGACAGATTTTTAAAATCCTGGGCATGACGGTAAATTGCATCTGGCAGCAAGGCCTCTGATTTGAAAGTTGTGAGGAGCATGGAACCACCTCTTAATTACTGTTGTTGTCAGGTCAATCCTGATCTGGAGTGGTAGCACCTGTAAAGGTCCCAGCTATGGGAAAATAGTTAACACTCAAACTGGGGCCAAAACACTATGAAAGTATAAAAATACACTTTTATAGAAATATATACATTAAAAATAGACTTTCATAGAAAAAATATATTTTTAAAGAAAAACAATTACCAACAATACATTTTGGAAGAAAAAATTATTACCATAACACATTTTTGAAGAAAAAAAATTATTCTCAGCAAAACATTTTTGAATACGAAACCAGAAGACATTTTCAGTTTTCTAAAATAAAAAAAAATAAAAAATTCATTAAAATCTGACTGAATCAAATTCTCACTATAACCAAATATTAAAAAAAAATACCGTAAACCCCAACCTTTTTGGCATTAAATAACCCACAGAGGTTGATCTGCCATTAAACAAAACATAAACTCAAACAGATTTTCATAAGTTATTTTTAGTAGGTACATATATTTGAATAGAAGCCTCTTTTTATTTATTAAAAAGTATATTTATTTATTTTTGTCTACCGCCCTGAATATTCAAGAAATCTCAGAAAAGAAAAGTATGCACTCTCCGCCATTATTTAAACCTGCGCACTCCGCCGGCCAGACGAAAAATGTTGTTAGAAATGATGTGCCCTAACCCGCACGTATATGAGTATCCACTAAAAATATTGGTTAAAGTGATGAAAATCTTTCATATTCATGAATATATAATTCATTAATTATTTAGGAAATTATTTTGTTTACGTTTACATACAAAACTAAGCAGATATGATAACTTCGATGAATCTATGACAAGGATTTTGTATAAAGTACTTGCTTGTTTGGCAAAGCGCCTTCATGACTGTGTTAGTTAAAGCAGGTCAGATCTAATGATGGTTTCTCTCTGTCAATGGTGTCGCAGGTTTTAATCCTGTCGAAGAGTCCCTATTTTTATCTAATCGGATTTCTCGAATAGTCAGGCCTGTATACGAAACCAAATAAATGTACTGTTTCTAAAATATATGAGGCGTCTAGTCAAATATGAGTATCCACTAAAAATAACGTTTAACGAGATAAAATAGTTTAATGTGCAACAAATTGTAGTGTAAATCGCTATTGAAATGGTATATGAATCTGGGTTAACATACAAAGAGGTTCTCTTCATTATTTTATATATCGACATGACTGTGCTCTACAAATCTGTGTGATGGTTAGCTGATGGTTTTTGAGCATGCACATCTGGCTTTTGAGCATGCTCATCTGGTTTTTTGAGCATGTCCGTCTGGTCTTTAAGCATGTTCCTTTGATTTTTGATCTCGCTCATATGGTTTTTGGGATTGTTCATCTGGTTTTTGAATATACTCATTTAGCCTTTGTTTCTTTGGTTTCTGAGCATGCTCATCTCACTTTTTGAGCGTGCTCAGCTGGTCCGTCTCCTCTATTTCTTCAACTCACACAGGGTCAAACTGCTGAGCCGACCTTAGTTGCAATTCAATTACGAGCTACGCTAGGGTAACAACTTTTTTTTCTTTTTCTTCTATATAACATTTCCCTTGAAAAACGTGAGCAGTTATTGATCTCCACATCTTCCTGTATTTTCTGGCTCTTAGTAAGTTATTTCTTTTTCTCATAATCTCTTCTGCCAACTATTTAACCGGCCTTGAATAAATGGTTAGCAAAATTGTTATTCACTGTTTTTTCTCTGTTTCTCTTGCTTTAAATATGTTTCTTCAAGTTTTATGTCCTCGTTATTTTCCGTAGAAATTTTAACTATTTCTAATTCTAAGAAGAAGGTTTTTTTTGTTTCCGTTTCTTTAAAGGTCTGTCGCATGTTCAGTCAATGGTGCTCTCAGTATCCTTCTGCAGAAGCATATTTCTGTTACTTCTTCCTTTGTGCGTCTCGTCTTTGTGCAGATTGTATAGCATTCACAGCTATATAGACCGACATTACATAAGAATCCGACATTCTTTTCTTTGTTTTTAACAAATTTTTTCGGTTACTTCATACTTTGCTTACTTTTTAAAAGATGTATTTCGCTAAGACATTGCAGGGCCTGATCAGGTGGATGACGGAACGGGTGATGCCAGGAGAAACAGGAGCAAACATTCTAAGAGCCACAAGGGATAGGGAGACGTGGAGAGCCATGATCGCCTACGTCCTGAAGGGACAGGGCACATAGAAGAAGAAGAACATTTCGCTACGCAATTTTGTCTTTGGATTTCATTGACACAGTTACGGTTTTGAATTGCTAATTGTTCTTCTATCAGTTACGGCTAAAGAATACAGTTTGCTCTGATATTCAATTCATAAATTAGCGTAAGGTGACAAAATTGATAGTGTTATATTTTTCTAAATGGTATTTGTGCGAAAATGAGTGTAACGAACAAGATCAGAAATCGAACAGGTCTTGCTAATTTCGCTTTCCAAGCTTCTTACCCTCACACCATCTCGTCTATATATGCGGTATAATATAGATTATATATTTTTTAAAAAAGATCGACTGATATACGAAGTGGGTGTATACTTGATAAAAAACATGTTTACTTAATCACTGTAAACTAATAGGGTCATGACATTTTGAAGTTCAAAGTTTTGTCGTATTAGGCTTGCAAAAGTTGTGAAATTCGAAATTTATCAAAGTAGGAATTTCAAAAGTAGCTCCCTATGTCGTAAGTAGACAAAATTCAGTAGCGCTAGTCTTTGAAATGTAGCACAAAGATCCCACGAAGCAGAATGCAGAATGCGCTAAAATTTCGAATATAGCAGCCGAATTGATAAAAATCATAATTCAAAATTTGTGGGACTTTCCACTGTGTCCTAAACACCCAAGAAGCCAAATTCAAAATTCAACCCTGATCTAAAACATTTTATTCTATTTCTTTTATATAAAAACTACGTGAAAATTTTTAAATGGCTCTTAGAATCCATAAGCATTTAATAAAAATGCTTTGTACTTTTTTCTATGATTGAGTCATATATTAACCGCAACTCGCATTTTGAGCCAATGAAAAAAAAAAAAAAGAAAAAGAGAAAAACAATCCAAAATGTTTCAGAAGAGCATCTCTTGCTCGTACTCGAATGTTTCTGTTGATATATTCTTCATTTTTTTAAAATATGTAATGAACCTTGCCGTTATGCAGGTTCCTCCACTCATTTTCTATACCTAAATTTAAATTTAATTTTTAAAAATATAAAAGTTTTCTTGAAGCTTTAATTTTGATTTCAATTGAAAGCAAAGAGATTATATTTACTGATTCCAGTAAGCAAAATACTATGAAATTATAATGACTGGAATCTCAACTCTATCAGACTATTAAAAAATTTCAATTTTTTGGCCATTTTTGATCGATTGACAGATTTTTGTAACAGAAACTGGGTTATAAAAAAATCTTGCAAAAATAAAATATACCTCGCTGACGCGTTATTTTATTCAAACTATCAAATTTAAACTTGCCTTCAGTTAAGTGCCATACGTGAAACACGCTTGGGCGATCATGTCTCGAAAGAGACATGACAGACTGGGCAGAAGATTATCCCACAGTAGGTTGCCATTGCTTTATGCGGTAGATTGGTAGCCAGCCAAGGCTATAGAACCAAATCTATCTTGTTATTTAATCCATAACTGGAAGGAATAGACGGATTAATACCTTTCCCAAGGGTACTTGCGCGTAAGTGAATGCAATGAATTCAACTGGAATTTGAAATCGGCTCCCCGATTTCTCGTTCCGAGCCGATATCCACTGCACCACGACGCACATCCACTAAACTTATCTTACTCTGATTTAAAACAAGTGTTACTTGCTTACTTCCTGCAATGTACCTTAAAAGCGCTTCTTAATTACGTAGCCTTGTTATCAGGGTTATCATCGTGTTATCAGAGGTTGTAATGGACATAATGGACGAAAGCTGTAAAAAATGTTAAGTATGGAAGATGAATTTGGCATCATTTTATGTAGCTTAATCGCATGCTTTGTTTTTTAGATTTTAACTATATAGCAAAATTAAAAACTTAACACAATAATTTTAGCAATTATGTAATGTTTTATAGAATTTTAGTTTTCTAACTTTATAGCCTTACGTTTGAAGATGTTTTATGAAAAATAAATTTAAAATAATATAAAACTTTCTTTTAAAATGATTTTACAATTTAATAGCAGTGAATAAAATAATAACATGACAGTAAACTCAATAATTTATGAAATGTTATGACATTCATTAATTTTTTATTTTTAATATCTATTATTCATATTCTTTTTAGTTACTTCCATAAAACTTTCTGCAAATTTTGAAGGGATGTTGTGCAAAACCCGTTGAATGTTTAAACGTAGGGCACAGAGTACACAGAAGCGAGATGAAATAATTTTACCTAGCCAAAAATGCTTATAGAGTATTTTTCTTGTAAGGAGAGCAACCTTTGAAATGCATCACTTACGGCCACCCGTAAAATGAAAATTCGGGTCATCATTATGCACACAAGTAAAATATTTTAATCATTTTAATAATCGAATGGCTCGAATACTTTATAGCTCTATTGTATTACGCTGTTCAAATTTCTTTGTAAATATAGTTTTCACATATAAATTTAACAACCAAGCAGGAACGATGAATGAAGAAAATTATAAATGATTTTTGAAACTTTAGGAACTATTATAATAAAAATAATAAAAATGAAAACAATTCTTCTAAAAATTTATTATTTATTAAAAATAATTTTTTCTCTTTAGACTATGATATTCTTTGTTTATAAAACCAATTAAACGTTTATCTAAATAAAAAATGCCATAGTTTTATTGCATTTTTGTTTTCACAATTAAGAGTAGATTTTCTGAAAATGGGCTAGTAAACAGCTGATTAGCATTCCCCGATGATTCTTGAATTTAATTAATATTAGGTATATTTGCGAACTTCCGCGCATTTCTAGACATTTCAGGAAATTAATTGGTGGGGAGGTAACATACGTAGAAAAAAAAAACATTTTTACCAAAATTTTTTTTAAATAATTATTTAAAAAATGATTTCAGTCATTTGTAAATAAGTCTTGATATTTTCATAAAAATCCAATTATTTGATTTTTGTAAGAATTTTCAATTTAATATTATTTTCTTCGGCAAAAAAGTGACTTGCGTCATATTTCATTTGCCGTAATAAACTCTTGTAAAAAGTGCGTCACTCAAAGATGAAAGAAAAGATTTTCACCAAGATTTCGAAGCTGTTTGAAAGAATTAAAAAAATTTGAAAATAACTAAAAAATAATTTTGATTTATCCTCTTAATAATAACATTTTGCCGATAAAACTTTGTTTTTATTTAGTTTGGCTCCTTTTTACTTCATAATATGGACGTTTGGTTACTTACACCTTATCAAGGAAAAATACCAATCTCTTTGTCAAATTTACTTCGTTTTTCTTAAGAACAAAACTGTTTCTGAATCATCCGCTTTAACGAACTACTTGTCATACCGTCATGGTTGCTTCGAATTTTTTATGAATAAAACTATGTTTAGTTCATCTGTTTTAACAAATTAATTCTTTATCCATACCGTCAAAAATTGTGAAATTATTTAAATAACTTTTTAATTGCATTCGCCATACTTATTTTTAAATATCTCAAATTGTTTTTATTTACACAGCTAATTCTTTTATCGTTTATTAGAAAGTTTTCTGTTTTCTCAGTGTTCTCGACAGGCTCCAAAGGAGTATCTGTAATATGACTGGTCCCAACCTGGCAGCTCGACTCCAGCCACTTTCTCACCGGCGGGATGTGGCTTCCCACTGTCTCTTCTACAAATAATTTCATGGCTTCTGTTCCGACGAACTTACGTCACTGGTGCCCCCTCCACAAGAATTTACTCGTGCAATCAGACTGACAAGGTCCCACCCATTTACAATCAGATCAACCAAATGTAGGCGACAATTCTACTCCACATCTTCTTTTCTTTCACTTCCCGCCTGTAGAACTCCTTTCCGCATACTTGCTTTCCTGACGGCTTAAAACCTTCAGAAAATTAAATTCTTTGTCAATTCCCATCTCCTATCCACTTGACTCCAGTCCTTTCTACATCATCCCGTATATCTTGTTCTTTTCTTTCTCTCTACCTTCGCAAATGTCTTCACTCCTGTGTTCAAATCGTTCGCTTGTCCTTTCTCTGACACCCCCTGTAACTGGTTCGTATTTCTCTTCAATCTCCTTCTGCCTAAACTTTTACTCTCTTATGCAGTCCCCTGCGCATCAGTGGCGGTACCGCCTTGCTTGGGGTGAAACGATTAAAAAAATATCCAAAGAATTTACCACAAAAAAGTGAATATATTAACACCTGGACTTCACCTATTTAATTGTCAGATATTTCGTTGTTATCTGTTAGCATAACACCTCTTTTTCGTATGGTATCGGCTCGGAACGAGAAATCGGGGAGCCGAGTTCGAATTCCAGTTGAATTCATTACATTCACTTACGCGCAAATACCCTTGGGAAATGTACTAATCTGTCTCTTCCCTCTAGTTATGGGTTAAATAGTAGGACAGATTGGGTTCTATAGCCTTGGTCGGCAACCAGTCTACCGCAAAAAGCAATGGCAACCTACTGCGAGATAATCATGAGTCAGTAGTGTCTCTTTCGAGACATGATCGCCCAAGCGTTTATCACGTATGGCACTTAACTGACTGATCACGTTATATTTCTATTACAACAGAATATGTCATTATCTCACATGTTTTATCCTAAAAACTGTTGGTGTCCTCTCATGTAGTAATGATTCGCAAGCGATACTGTTAGATTATTTCGAGTCTCATTGGAGTAATGACGTAAGTTGCTGAAGGATTTCTCCGTTTGCAAGAAAGAGAAACATCAACAGGAAGTTCACCATATATTTTTGACCTGTATGAATTAATATAAAAATATAATTTTCATTATTGTCTCACTTGTTTTATACTAAAGCGTAAATAGTTTCAGCTAAGAAAGAAGGGCATAGTAAGTTTCCGGGATTGTCACCCCTTGATATAGATAAATAAAGAGAGAAAGAGAAAGAGAGAGAGAGAGAGAGATGGAGAGAGAGCGAAAGAGTGAGAGAGGAACCTAAAGGAAGGCTATAATACTTCTTCTAGTAATACGTGCAGTTACAGCGATTAAGCAATTTAAGTAATTAACAATCGATCAAAAATTTTGGTTTTGTTTCTGAATTTTTAAAAATATTTTTAACTGAAGTTTTTGTTTCCGAAGTTTTTAATATATTTTTTGTTTTGCGTACATTTTTTAAAACAATTAATGAATTTACGTTTGGATTTAATAGGTACTTAAGGTTTATTTGTATTTTTCAAAGTATGTTTCGAATATTTTTCACAGGTAGGATTGTCAGTATTTTTCTTTTTTGAAACTTGCTTTTTATATTCCTTATATATTTTAGTGCAATCTATCATTTGATTTAATTTTTCTTGCTTTTCTGTCTCTTGTTCAGTAACTTAACCATTAAAACAAACAGGAAAGTCTAACGTTTTCCCTACTGTTTCATACTGTATCCCTATCTTTATTAAAGGTTCGCACTTATTTCATCATTCTTTTATTCGCAGTCGACTAAAGACTCCGCACCTGCGCACTAGAACACTTTTAGACCAATTTTTCCTCCCTATTGCATATAGCAGAAGACAAAAGTGTATTTGTCTTTCAAGAACAAGAATCAAACAGACGCAGATATTGATTCTGTCAACAATGAAGAGTTTGTAGTGCATTTCACATCCCTCTAGTAAATTTGTGGAAATTATTGCATGCGTTATACGCACAGAAGATTCTAGATATCTTTTCCGAAAATATCTTTTATCCTTTAATGATTTTTTAAAAATTTATGCATCATTATTTATTTTCAAATAGTCTCTTTTCTTTAGTCTTAATGTTTTTGCTTTTACCATTTTTAAAATTGTTGAAATAAAAAAAGCATAATATCTAAATAGACTTTGTTTTGTGACAGAGGCTTTATGCCTTTTGTTTTCTTGTTCTGCGGATGACTATATATATATATATATATATATATATATATATATATATATATAAAGGAAAACTCAACAGGTAATAAATGACATGTTGGGTTTTCCTTTATAAATATCATATTGCTTTATAAATATCATTGAGTTCTCTATATAGATATAACACTTAATATTTTATATTAAGTTGATCTTGTTGGATTATCCTCGCTGTTTACGGACTGAGCATCTATATATATATATATATATATATATATATATATATATATATATATATATGATGTTACGAAAAATCCCGAAGATAAACGAAATCGTTTTAACAACCGACATATTGAAATTATTTGTTTGAACATTATTTTTAATCGATACTCGTATTTGAGTAGATATTCTGTTATTATGATAATATATAAAAAGTAAAAGTTAAAAGCGGCCTCGCTAACTGGTTTCGAACCTCGCTCATCAGAGCTAAATCGAGGTTAATAAAGAAATGATTATCGTTAAAAATGGAGAAGATGTAGAAAAAACATTCTTCGATAGAAATAAGATGATATTTTCATATAATTTAAAAAGATAGAAGAAATAATAGAACTAAAAAAATCTTTCAAAATACTATGTCCCCAAGTTCATTTACGAGCTTAACAAACATAACAAAATCCCTTTCCTTGACATTTCAATAGAGGCAAACACCAGAATATTTAATACCTCTCCATATAAAAAAAACTCCTTCATTCTCAATTATAAGAGTGAATGTCTTAGTTGCTATATAAAATAGTACTATTACACAATTTAATTAAGCCAGCACAAAATAATTCCTCCCCTAAAAAGATTTTTCTAATCTGAACTAAAAAATATTAAGCAGACTCTCATTAATAATGGCTTTCCAAACCACATTGTAGATGAACAAATAAGACGATATATCAAAAATCACAACACACAACAAACAGAATATGGTACTTTCAGAAAAGAACTTAAATATATGAAACTCTTATATTGCAACCAGATGCGCGATAACTACTAACAGGAGAAATATTAAAAAAAAAAAACTCATTCGTGCTAATATATCTTTCATGGAACTTAATAAAAAGTTGAAATCAATAATATATTACTAATTTAATTAATTAGCTACGAATCAGTCAGTTAGTTAAGTGCCATACGTGATACACTCTTGGGCGATCATTATCCCGAAGTAGGTTGCCATTGCTTTGCTGCGGTAGACTGGTTGCCGACGAATGCTATAGAACCCAATCTGTTCTGCTATTTAACCCATAACTGGAAGGAATAGATGGATTAATACCTTTCCCAAGGGTATTTGCGCGTAAGTGAATACAATGGATTCAACTGGAATTCGAACTCGGCTCCACCGGTTTCTCGTTCCGAGCCGATATCCACTGTATCACAACACACATCCCAGCTACGAATACTGTTCCAAAATGTTTATAAAAGGAACAGTTTTTTTTTCATGCGTTCATGACCATAATATTCAGTTAAGTGCCATACGGGAAACACGCTTAGGCGATCATGTCTCCAAAGAGACATGACTGACTGGGCAGAAGATTATCCCGCAGTAGGTTGCCATTGCTTTCTGAGGTAGACTGGTTGCCAGGCAAGGCTATAGAATCCAATCTTTCCTGTTATTTAACCCATAACTGGAAGGAAGAGATGGATTAATACCTTTCCCATGTGAATGCAACGAATTCAACTGAAATTTGAAATCGGCTCCCCGATTTCTCGTTTCGAGCCGATATCTACTGCATTACAACGCACATCCGACCATGATATTACAACACATTAAATATCCATAGTGTATAATATTCACGTTCTATTGAACGCTAAGCATTACTGTCAGCCGTTACATTTGAAGGAAAAAGAAAAAATATAGTAATTTACACTATTTTACGGTTATTCTTTGTTGCAACAACTTACACTTCTGAAAATGATTTCGGAAGGAGATTGAAAGTATTTCGGAACATTGAGAAATATAAATGTAAGATAAAATCAACTGCAAAAGTTAAAGCGCATTTCTTACAATTTTCAATTACAATACACGAAAGATTATTCGTGTGTACGAACGGATTTTATTAAAAATAAGGAGACATAATGTTTGTAATTTATTTAATCTGACATGCCTAGGAGAAAATTTCCTGCCTAAATACACAAATTTTTATATATATATATTTTAATTCCATAATAAAGTACTTTAGCTCTCAGAAAATTATCAAATATATATATATATATATATATATATATATATATATATATATAAATAATAACTAAATAGACTCTGTAAGTATGTAGGCCGGAAATTTATACTAAAATAAACCTTAAAAAAAAACACTAACAAACAGAACCTAATTCCGTTACAATCCGGTGCACTAAGGCGTCGGATAAATGGGGAGAAAAAAAAGAAATCCGCGGAACAAGAACAAAACATTCAATACTCCGCAGCAAAGAAAAAAACCCCAAACGGAACCAACCACAAGAAAAAGTGCTCGATACAAAGTACAAAAAAAGATATACAAAAGTAGAGCAAAGAGTTTGTGTGTGTATATATATATATATATATATATATATATATATATATATATATATATATATATATATCTGTAAACTTAGATAAAACTTAGTTGGTAAATAGCCATTTTCAACATGTCACTTTAAGGCATGCATTCTTCGAGTCCTTCTAAACAGAGAATGAAGAAAATTCGAAACCCAGAGGTTAGTTTAGGTAAAGGAAGGGGTTGGGATGCATTGGTTTTTCTTTGTGCTGGGCAGGGGGAAGGAACCAGTAGTAATTCTTTCTTAGTAGTGGGAGGTATATGGCCTGACCCTAGGGTTGACAGAGTAAGTGGTGTGGAGGTAACTGCTAGGTCAACTTTTAAAAAAATTGCAATTTTTTTATCGGGACTAACTGGGTTAATAGGATAATTATTGTAATTTATATTTCCAATTATCGTAAATCATATTTATTTCTATGGCGACTCATACTTATGATCTCCCTTCGTTTGTTAAAGATATATACATATTCTCTTTAACAAACGAAGGGAGATCATATGTGTGTGTGTGTGTGTGTGTGTGTGTGGTTCTGTAACGGGAATACACAAGGTTAAATGAAAGACGGTACATACCGCAGTATTTGGAACTGTAATATTATTTTTGTGATTTATAATGAAAAATAAATTCATGATGAAATGATTCATAATAGAAAAGAAATGTTAAAACTGACATCTACTTTTTTGTAGAAAGTAAATATTAATTTTGAAACACGGTGATGAAACTTGAGATATAAATTATTGTAACGTTATAATATTTTATTTTAAAGTTGCTGTAGAAGTCAGGGCTAGTTTTCAGCGACAACGAGTCTGCTAAAAATTGCTTTTGCATTCGACTCGCTGACTTCATGCTTTCCACACCGATTACAATGAATCCAACTCTGTTTCCAGGCTTCCAAGCTTGACTCCAAAACTCCGATTCTAACGCCATTCCTCCAATCGTCTCCATGACTACATCTTCGACCTGAAAGCGTTGTTATAATCCTGAAGCTATTGGCACAAAAATACAATTTCCAAGAAGAAAATTAGAACCAATAAATAAAAAGAAGGCAATAGATATTATGTTAAGTACATCAAGAAACAGCGACATATTTGAAGAATGTACTTGAGATTTCACAGAATCATTATCATTAAGTTTCTTGTACTGCCAAGCTGAGAATTCTGTAATCTAGACCAATAATTTGTCGGCTTTTAGTAATTATTAGAGATCAATTAAGTAAAGTGAAGGAACAAATAATAATAGAATACTTTAGAAAAACATAGAAGATTTTAGAAAGAGGGTTCGGCAACAGAGATTTTTCAAAAGTATAAACATGGACAGATAAGATATTTCTGATCCTTAGCAAAAGATCTAATCTCAACTTATTTATAAATGGAACTTTGTTTGTTTGTGTGTGTGTGTGTGTGTGTGTGTGTGTGTGTGTGTGTGTCCGTTACCTATACACTCCGAAACGGCTGAACCGATTTTCTTGAAAATTTACACAGTTGTACTATAAGCGTCTGCAAATGTTCTTAGCTGGGTTTTGTGTCGAGGTACCCCAGGTAAATATCGAAAATCGATAATCAAAAAAATCGGGTTATAGAAGGAGTGGTCCGATTTTAATCAAATTTGATACACTCATAGACAAAAACATAAGAAACGATATTCAGAAGTTTCAAGGTTGCAGTTCTTCCAGTACTGGAGAAAATCGGTAATATATATATATATATATATATATATATATATATACATATATATAAAAACAAGTTGTTTGTGTGTGTGTTTGTTTATCTGCCTGTATGTCTGTATTTTTTTCAGCTCTTTCATTTTAGTTTTTGCTTCGGGTTTGGCTCTAAGTAGATATAATTGTAGTTCTTAGTCTCAGCCATGATACCATTTACTCAGAGGACTTGTTCTGCCTTCAAAATTCAGATTACGACGAAAAAAACTTATTTGATATCGATACCAGGAAATTAAAATTTGACTTCCATCCATTCATTTTTTCTTTCAGTCTACGGTTTCGATTTAACTGGAAACAACTATTGCTTTTTAGTCTTTTGTACCAACGTCCAAAGAGTCTGAGCACCAGGACCATGGATTAGTTTTAAAGCTTTCATTAGACCCGAGCAACTCCGGGCTATACTGCTAGTTAAATATATATATTTGGAATGACATAACACTGTTTTTGTTTGGTTGATTTTGTTTAACAACTTATCTACAACTATGGGTTATTAATACCGAAATCTAACTACTTTGAATATAAATTTATGGCTTTAGCAAAATATATTTTGAACGTATTTATATGCCTAAACTACAGATAAAATGTATTGTTGAGAATTTTACTATGAATTTAATGTGACATGCCTAATTTTACTATAAATTTAATTTGACATGCCTCACTTTCAACAAACAAGAGCATGACATTTTTTCTCAAATGATACATTCACTGAATTTACAATTACTTTGTAGCATCTACCATTTCAACCCCCTATACAATTAATCATTGCGAACATGCGAAAGGAACAAGAAACCAAGTGACATTTTGTTAATACAATACTATGCTCAAGATTAACTCAAGGTAGTGGTTAACTGAATGGGTTTGGTTAATGGATGTAAGAATTGTCGATTATCTGGATCAGTAAGATAAGTACCTGTTAAGAATATGGGTTGTGTTGAAGCAGATAAAGGTTCGGAACGAGAAATAGGAGAGCCGAGTTCAAATTCTTTGCATTCACTTATGCGCAAATACTATTAGGAAATCCGTCTCTTCTCTCTCTAGCTATGGATTAATAATTAGCAGGGAAGATTTGTTCTGTATACTTGATTGGCAATCAATCTACCACAAAAAGTAATGGCAAACTACTGTGGGAAAATCTTTTGGTAATTTTTTATAAAAAATATCTTGCTGGTATTTTTACTAAAAAAGTGCATTTTTTTATTTGAGCGTTCACTATTTACCCGTAGCTAAGACTTTAAAAGTTGCAACCTCCCAAGTAAGGGTAGACGTGAGAATAACAACAATGAAGATGTAGTTTTACTGTCCTCAAAACCTGTAATCGCTTGCTAAAATCTAATACTGATGATTATGCTTAAAGAATTACATCTCAGATATGACGTTGATAGATTACATTTAGAATTAAAAACAGTTTGAGAAGTGAGTCGATCCGGTTAACAAAGAACTGGAAGATTCCAGAAGTAAGATTTATGAATGATTGAGTAAGACGGCGAAATTTTGCGGTAAAAATAGTAAGGGAACAAATATAAGACAAATAGTAACAATGCAGACGAATATCTGTACTTTAAGTGATATCGGGAATCAAAAAATGTGTGTATTTGAAGAACAACGACAAATAGTTTTGTTCTAAGGTTCTGACATGTGATGAACAACCGGAATTTATTAACACATGCCCGAGGCAAATTTTCAACATTAGGCGCCGCGATAGGATCACGAATTTGGAACTGTGTCGAAAAAACAATCAAGATTCGATCAACAATCGACACAAGAACAATTATGGCAATTCTCATGAGCTTTCCCCGACAAATTGAATCTGTTCTTCCGAGTTTGAAACTAGGCCTCACCATTTTACTGATGAACAAGCAAGCTGTAAGTTCTATTCTCGCAGCTTTGCCCTCTCGGCAACTCCGACCACGCTGTTGTCTCTCTCAGTATTTCTTTCCACTCTCACTTCCCCCAGGAGCCCCCTACCTATAGGACCTCCTACCTCTACCAAAAAGCTGACTGGGATGCCTTTCGCGATTTCCTCTGTGACGTCCCTTGGGGAAAAATGTTCGACCTATCAGTTGATGACTGTGCCTTCATACCCACCAGGAAGTATTGCTTAAAACCTCATTCCTCTCCGTGGTTCTCTCCGGCCTGCTCAGCCGCCATTGCCCACAGGAACCATTACTTCCGTCTATTCTGGAGACAGTCATCTGATCACAATAGGCGCCTGTTCACATCTGCTCGTAATGAGTGCAAGAGAACCCTAAATGACGCCAAACGGTTGTTTGCTGAGAGAATGCGACAGCGCATAGCTGACCGCAAGTTCGGCTCCAAGGACTATTGGAGGATTTGCAAACGAGTGCTCAACAATAGGAAATTCTCAATACCTCCTTTAATCCATGAATTTGAGGTTCTCACGTCATCTGGGGACAAAGCTGAGAGCTTTGCCCGCAGATTCTCATCCAACTCCACATTTGACTCGTCCGGAGTATACCCACCTGAATTCCCTATTAGAACTGAGGCCAAACTGCACGACGTATATATTACCCCGACAGTAGTATCCCGAGTAATTTCAAAACTCGACCCCCATAAGGCGAGTGGAGACGATGGAATCCCGGTGATAGTCCTAATGATGTGTGCTCCTGAACTTTCCCCTGTCCTCTCTAAACTGTTTAACTACTGCCTTTATGTTTCCTGCTTTCCTGCATGCTGGAAGTTCTCTTCAGTCGTTCCTGTATTTAAGAATTGTGGTGAACCCTCGGACCCATCCAACTATCGCCCTATCAGTCTTCTACCGATATTCGGGAAAGTATTCGAGGCCATAATCAATGCTGAAATAGTTCAACATCTCACTGCCCACAAACTCTTCTCTGACAGGCAATATGGCTTTCCGACTTGCTAACAACCGTAACGGAGTACATGCTCCAGGCCCTTGATGAATCTGACGAGGCTCGCGCGCTTGCTGTGGACATCTCCAAGGCTTTCGACAGGGTTTGGCACTCTGGCCTCCTATGCAAGCTACGGGGTTACGGTATTACCGGTCGCCTGCTTGACCTAATCCAATCTTTTTTAAATAACCGCAAAATGAAGGTCGTTCTGAATGGGCGTGGCTCTTCATCCTACAGCACGAATGCTGGTGTCCCACAGGGTTCTATCCTGGGTCCGATGCTCTTTCTTATTTTCATCAACGACCTACCAGATGAGATCAAGCCCCACGTAGACATCTACGCAGATGACACTACAATATACACCCGCACCAGTAAGAAACCTTTCGTGGCTGACAGACATAATCTCGCTGCTGACCTTGAACGGGACCTACACACTGTGGTGAATTGGGGCAAGAAGTGGCTTGTCAACTTCAATGCGTCTAAGATCAAGCTGTTGTCTGTCAGCCATCACAGGCAACCTCTCCTGCCTCCCATAAGCATGGACCAAGCGAGTCTCCCTGAGAGCAACAGACTATGTTGAATCCATAGCTAAATCTACTGCTAAGAAGGTTGGGTCATTATGTCGATCCAGGATGTTTTTTCCGCCTGAATCCATCCTGCATATATACAAGTCAACCAACCGTCCGTGCATGGAGTACTGCTGCCATTTATGTTCAGGTGCCCCTGCCCTTCTCCTCAGTGTTCTCGACAGGTTCCAAAGGAGAGTCTGTAATGTGATAGGTACTGATCTGGTGGCTCGACTGCAGCCACTTCCCCACTGTCGAAATGTGGCCTCCCTTTGTCTGTTCTATAAATACTTTCATGGCTTCTGCTCGGACGAACTTAAGTCACTGGTACCTCCTCAACAGGAGTTTACTCGTGCAACCAGACTAGCAACTGGGTCCCACCCATTCACAGTCAGGTTAGCCAAATGCAGACGACAATTCTACACCTGCAGCTTCTTCTCTCGCACTTCCCAGCTGTGGAACTCGCTCCCATATTCTTGCTTTCCTGACGGCTACAACCTCCAGAAATTTAAATGCAATGTCAATACTCATCTATTTACCACTGGACTCTAGCTCTCTCCCCAACCCCGTATATCCTTCCCTTTCTCTCCACCTATGTATCTGTCATCGCACCTGCATTCTCAGCTTTCTGTTGCTCCTTTCTAACTAGTTTGTACTATTCACTCTTTTCTAATTAATCTTTTTACAGTTATGTAACCCCCCCCCGCTCATCATTTCTGCCTTGCTCGTTGTGAAATGATTGAAAAAAAATAGTTTATTTTCTCGCACTTCCTGCCAGTGGAACTCTTTTCTTATTTCTTGCTTACCTGCCATCTAAAATTTTCAAAAATTGAAATATAACGCCAATTTCCAACTTCTGTCTTCTTAAAACATGTTCTTTTATTTTATTTCCTCACTAATGTCTTCTCATTATCTTCCACTCCTGATAAATGCTTGGGGGTGAAAGGATAAAAAAACAAAAACATGACTGTGTCAGTTCTAGCTAGTTAATTTATCCTATGAATGTCGCTTTCAACAAACAAGAATATAACATTTTTCACAAGTGGATACAGTCACTGAATTTACAACTCCTTTGTAGGTCCAACCATTTAATGAATGCCTTATACAATTGACCATTGCGAACATGCAAAGGGACAAGAAACCAACTAACATTTTGTTCATATAATACTATGCTCAAGATTAACTCAAGGTAGTCGTTAGCTAAACAGGTTTGGTTAATGGACGCACGATTTGTCGATTATATCGATAATTAAGATAGGTACCGGTTAAGAATGTGCATTGTGGGGAAGTGGATAACGGCCCTGAACGAGAAATAGGAGAGCCGAGTTCAATTTTGTTGAATTCGTTGTATTCGCTCACGCGCAAATTCTCGTGTGAAAGGTATTAATCCGTCTCTTCTCCCTCCAGCTATGGATTAAACAGCAGGACAGATTCGATTCTATAGCCTTGGTTGACAATCAATCTACCGCAGAAAGTAATGGCAATCTATTCCGGGAAAATCTTCTGCCCAGTCAATCATGATGTTTTCGAGACATAATAGCCTAAGTGTGTATCACATATGTGTCACTTAACTGACTTACCGGGTGACCTCAGACTTGAAGATTGTTAGTTTTCAAGGAAGCATTCTTCTGGGAGTCTATTTCTCAAATCAGAAGTCTTTGGAAAGAACCAGTCCGAAATAAAATTCCTTGTAACAATGTATTGCGATGGAGATAAAGATAATTCCCACATGGTATGGCAAATCTTAGATATGAAAGTCTGAACTGGTGGAACGAGGGTTTGTAGGTCGTTAGAACTTTCTCTGTGTAAACAGTTATATACATGCGAGGTTGAGCCTGTTGAAAGAAGGGCTGTAGAGGTTAAGCAGTCTATAATAACAATATTTTTTTATTTACTCCGGCGATTCATGTTTTGAACTATAGAGCCAGAAACTTATCAGGGTAGTGCCACAACATCACTAGAGTAGGTGACGCTGTTATGGCTGCTATAGCAAGTATTTGTTTTACGGTATTGAGGATGCTAACCATAGATCCAAATATTTTACAATTCCAACAAGTTTTGGATTACTTCTTCCAGATGGGTTGCTTAGGAAATCTGGAGACACGTAATAGGGTAAAAAAATGGATTTCTACCTTTGCAAGAGTATTTTTGCGAATGTGGACGTTGGCTGAAATTTGACATTGATTTCCAATCCTATCTTTTCTGCACATCCTCAATAATAAGAATTCATTGTCTTCTTTGCCACTTCAAGATATGTTCTCCACAACTTCCTATCATTTGTCGCTCTCATGTAATCTTTCTCTTTTCATCATCCCTCACAGTCTCCGCCCGGTCATCCATTTACACAAGATCGTTAGACAGATTACTCCTCTCACCCTTTTGCTTTTAATATAACCTGGGAGTGTTAAATTTTTAAATTTTTCTTTTCTCACGTGTTTTAGAAATTTTGATTGTCTCTTTCTGATTCTAAGTATAAATGTTATTTTTGTTTTCATTTTCGTTAAAACTTCCTCGTTTTTCACATTTTCAGTCCATGGTATTCTTAGAATCCTTCTGTAGTACCATATTTCCGAATAAATTCTCCAGTATTCAATGTCCCATAAAAGTCTGATATTACATAGCAGTTCAGCTTTCATTTTGTTTTGTTTTTCTAACGATTATTTTCTTATTATATTGCTTAGCTTTTTTTCCATTACACCTTTAGATTTCGGTGTCATATTCACCATTCTCTTTTAAAACATCTTCCAGATATTTAAATTTTCATACATTATTACTTTTGACATCTAAAATTTGTAATCTTGGGGCTTCTCTTGATGAAAACAATATCTTCTGCCTTTTTACAATTGATGTTTAGTTCTTTCTTCTCATTTTCATTTACTCTCTTCTGTAGCATCTCTTTTAGCTTAATTTTTGCATCTACTCTAAACATTGTGTTATTTGCGTATATCTTATGCTGTTACAATTATGTTCATTAATATTAATTAATTAAAAGCTCTAGTTCTCTTAGGATCAATAGGTTCGAATAAGTCTGATGAGAAAACATATTCTTGTTTTATACTTTTATCTATTTTTGTGCATTTCAATCAGTTAAGTGCCATATCTGATACACGTTTGGGCGATCATGTCTCGATAGAAACATGAAGGACTGGGCAGAATATTTTCCGGTAGTAGATTGTCATTACTTTCTACGGTAGACTGGTTGTCAACCAAGGCTATAGAACTCTGTTCTGCTATTTAATCCATAGATGGAAGAAGAAAAGACGAATTAATACCTTTCCCCAAGGGTATTTGCGCGTAAGTAAATGCAACGAATTCAATTGGAATTCGAACTCGGTTCTCCGACTTTATTGTGCATTTACTGAATTCATTTTCCACCCGTAGTGAAACTTATAAAAGTAGTTTGAACCTCTGAGCCGATGTTTCTTTATAATAATTTGTTTCAACCAATCTATTCTTCAGCCTTCTTGAGGTATATAATGCATTAGAAACATGGCGGCGAAGAGAATCTTAAAGGTGGCAAAGAGTCAATAAATATAAATTCTTTACTTGGTTCTATTTTAAATGGAGAACATTTTATTCCCTGCTGAATGTAAGATCTTCAAATTGCACAATTTGTTTCAACTCTCCTTTTTTCTTTCTTTATTTGTTTACTTGCATTAAGTTAGGCTGCTTTTTGTGGGGTTATAGTTTCTTAGTAACGTTATCTGGGTAGCAGTTTATCCAATGTGTTTCAAAGAGATAACAATCTCTTTGGTATCAATGATTTATGAGTTGGCTTGGCAATTCTCTTTGAGTCAACATCAAAGAAAACTTGTGAGTCGCCTTCTTGTTTTATAATTTACCTGCAGAAAAAGACTCAGAAGAAGCCCACGTGTGAATAGGTGTTTAAGTTCAGTAAATAGATGTTTAGAAATAATTTTAAAGGCAATTTCTTGAGTACATCTCCTGCTCAGTACGTGCTTTATTGCCATGCTCGAGATGAATTGATTTAAAACTAATTGATCTTTCGGGATACCTTATGAATTTATGTAGGAAAGAATAAGGTGAATTTTTCGGAGCGAGTGCTTCTTGTTATACGTTTGTTATCACATCATTCATCTTCTATGTGACATGTTCGTTCAGGACGTAGGCGATCGTGGCTTTCCACGTCTCCATATCCCTGGTAAATCTTACCACCCAAACCCCGCTGTGCCATCCCCTGCTCAGGTACTTCAAATATGTTATCGCTGTTTCCCATGTCTCTCTTTCCATCTGTCTGACCTGTGAGTATCAGATTCTCCAAGCTTTTCTTCCTCATCACATGTCCCAAGAATTTCAGCTGCTGTCTCTTCCTGAATTCAGTTTGAATTTCCTTTTCGTTTCCGTCTGTTCTAAAACCCCATCATTGCTCACATGCTCGGTCCATGAGATCTGCAGTATCCTTCTGTAGAATTACTTTTCAGTTGCTTCAAGTTTTTCTTTCATCTTTGATGATATTGTCCAGCATTCACTACAATACTGAAGAACAGACATCGCATAGCAATCCCGAACTCTTTTCTGTGTTTCTAGCAAAATTTTCGTGTCTCTTAATATTCTGTCCAGCTTCTGGAATGTGTCTTTGGCCATTCCAATTTGCCTTCGGATCTCAGTGTCGCACTTTCCATTTCCCGTTAGAACACATTCCAAATTCTTAAATTTTAGTACTTGCTTGATTTTAGTATCCTCGGCCTATAATTGACATTTTGGGCTCCTTTGTTTGCTGATGACCATACATTCGCAAACTCTAAAAGCATTCAAGAATAATTGACCGTGAACGATCGTGAAAGACAAAATTAAATTATGAATTTAGTACTTAATCAATCATATATTAATGAAACTCTTTTATCTATCTATCTATCTATCTATCTATCTATCTATCTATCTATCTATCTATCTATCTATCTAGTTAGCTAGCTAGTTAGGTAACTCAGTCTTTCTTTCTATGTCAGAGTTTCTATCTATCTATCTATCTATCTATCTATCTATCTATCTATCTATCTATCTCAGTCTGTTCATATCTATCTATCTATCTCAGTCTGTTCATATCTATCTATCTATCTATCTATCTATCTATCTAACCCAAAAGAGAGGGTTATTGGCGAAGGATCAGGTTTCATCAAGTCTTTTCCTCTTAATTAAAAAGGAAAGATTTACGTGATGCCAAATTTGGCGTTCGGCCAACATTTAATAATAGATTTTTGCTGACAAATAAATAAATAATTAAATAAAATAATCTTAACTTCTATGCGATAGACTCTCGATCTCTGTCTAGTATTATTCAACACCTAGACTTACTTTTCTTTCTGAAAAAAAATCTTCCTTTACCCGTAACGCCTTTGCGCTCTCCCCACTTCTTAAAACTCATCTTGTCAATGTCATCAGGCGATCGTTTCCATAAATAGGATTATTACCAGAAAACTCTTTGTCGAGTTAATTAAATTGCCCGTTTCTGACGTTAACATCACCTTTTTTCCTTTCTTGTTTTCTCTCTGCCAGACACGAAGCAGCAAGCAATAAGAAATGTAGACTTTCGGGCGACAAGTCGTAAGAGTGAAAATTCTGATGGGTTGGTGGGTCATCGATTTGAGCGTCCTAATATCAGCAATGGAGACACATATCATTTGGGCTCAGAAGATCTAACGGTTTGTATCAGCAATCGACAAGCACAGAAAATACTGTACAAAAGTTTCAAGAGACATGACAAAATTATTGAGCAATAGATAATTCTCTACAGTTATTGGGGTGAATTTTATATCTTTAGCTTTATAACTCTGAAAAAAAAACTGTATTCTCGCGTTTCTTTTACTCAATTCTAAAAGAACTAGTGATAACCAAATTTGCTTTTGCTGTAACGGTCTTTGTGAATAACTTGCTAACAACTGCTCCCGAGTGAGGCGTCATTAAATTTAAGTACACAGTCAAAATATACTCAAAAAATAAATAAATTTCAACTATCATCAAACCGACTCTCGACTGATCGCGATAGGCATAGTATAAGCAAAATCGGACGAAAGATAAGTCAACTAAATTCTATGAATTTATTGACTATTGTCGACCTATTTATGTATCCTCTCTTTCCCGCTAACTAATATATATATATATATATATATATATATATATATATATAGCGTGAGTAAGATACCGTGAATATAAGAATCAACACTGCATATTGAGAGTCAAGATCTATATCACTGGAGTAATGCGATGAGGGAAAAGTGAAAGCTGCCTTTCCCAGCCAAATTCTTTAGTGACAACACCTGTGGTATCTATGTTGATGACTTTGACTCCACTCTATCTATTTATGAACGCGCTGTCTTTTATTTTGAAGACTTGTCTTCCATTTATATCAGTCTTCATCTATCTATTTATCTATCTATCTATCTATCTATCTATCTATCTATCTATCTAATTTTCATTTAAATCTTTTATTTAAATCTATCTATCTATCTATCTATCTATCTATCTATCTATCTATCTAATTTTCTAAATCTATCTAGGCTTTTCATTTAAATCTATCTATCTATCTATTTATCTATCTATCTATCTATCTATCTATCTATCTATTTTTCTATCT
The DNA here is from genome assembly GCA_037127315.1 of Ascarosepion bandense. Taxonomy (NCBI): domain Eukaryota; kingdom Metazoa; phylum Mollusca; class Cephalopoda; order Sepiida; family Sepiidae; genus Ascarosepion; species Ascarosepion bandense. Next base: position 3,511,030 of record JBBBDQ010001395.1, on the reverse strand, counting down.
ATCTATCTAAGGCTTTTCATTTAAATCTATCTATCTATCTATCTATCTATCTATCTATCTATCTATTATCTGTTGTATCCCGGGAGGGGGGGTAAACAGAGAAAGAATAGTGCAAGAAATAACTTTTAATACTGAGGATATATAAATAGAGATTTATTATACCTCAGTACAATAAACCAAATACACGTACACCAACGAACAGTTAACACGAATAACAATTAAGAAGGCAATGTCTTTTTATAGGACGTATGCGTCCGACTTGAGAAGAAGGCTTCCGTCTAGTGACGTCTAACTCTCGTCTAAGGCCTATCTATCTATCTATCTATCTATCTATCTATCTATCTATCTATCTATCTATCTATCTATCTATTTCAGTCTGTTCATATCTATCTATCTATCTATCTATCTATCTATCTATCTATCTATCTATCCTTTACTTCCATGATAACAATTACCTTCATGATAAATGTAAAGAAAACGTTAAAATGGCGTCCTTACACACCTATTAAAAATGTTAGAATATATGTATTCGAGTTTCCTGACGTGCTTAAAAATGTTTTTATCTTAATAAAACTCGCAACCACAAGCTCAAAACTAATTTTGGTGAAGCCTTTAGATTAGCTGACATTTCAACTGAAATGTGACAATATTACAAAAACGAACATAATTTGTATTTGCCTTAGTGTATAACTTAGAAAAATCAGCAATCATCTCAGGCATCTTCAACAGGATAGAGAAATATAATATAAAAAGATAAAAAGTAAAATCTCTCATTAGCCTCGACGATTTTCTGTGAATAATAATTCGATTATTCTAGACTCTTTGTTAAACGAAAACAAAAAATGATTATCGTTTATATAGTTTAATATCTTTTGGTCAGTTTATTTAGATTATATTTTCTTGACTTTGGCAAGCGTTTAATTCTTCATCCCACGAATAGAAAACGCAATGTGTATCGAGATATATATTCATACATATTCAGGGAGAGTTACCTAGATAGATAGATAGATAGATAGACAGGGAAAGAGGGATGGAATGAAGTGTAAGCTGAAAAATCAACACTTTATGATGATTCTCAATTTCAAGCCCCAGTGTTTAAAGCAGAAAGAACGAACTACAAATAAACTACAAGAAAACTGAATGCATGGTCATAAGTAAAAGAGAAGCGGGGATACTAAAATTAAGCAGGTACCTAAATTTGAATAACTTCAAAATGTTCAAACAAGCGCGATACTGAAAATCAAGGACGTACTGGCATGGCCAAGGATGTATTCCAGAAGCTGAGTAGAGTACTGAGAGACCGTAAAAAATCGTTGGAAACTAAGAAGAGAGTACTGAATATTATGTGATGTCTGTTCCTAAATATGACAGTGAATGCTGGCAATTCTAGTCAGAGAATGACTTGAAGCAACCAAAATGTGGTTTTTCTAGAAGGGTGATGAGAACAACATGGACGGAATATGTTAGCAACGATGAGTTTTTGGAGAGGATGGAAACGAAAAAAGAAAACAAAAAAAACTAATACCTAACATCAGTAAAAGACAGCTGAACTTCCAGGAACATGTAATGAGGAAGGAGGGCTTAGAGAATATGACACTCACAGGTCAGATAGAGGGGAAAAAGAGGCAGGGGTGAGCAGCGCGTAACATACTTGATGGTTTTGAGCAAATGGTTGGCAGAGCGGGTTTTGGGCGGAATAGCAGAAGAAAGCGTGCTAAGAGCCACTGGGGATAGGAAAATATGGAAGGCCATGATCGCCTACATCCTAAACAGACACAGCACATAGCTGAAGAAGAAGAAACAAATGGCGTAATACCGATACGAGATAGTCTTATCTTATAATAATATATATTTTATATATTTCTTCTAAAACTAATGATAACGGACACACACGCACGAGCGCGCACACACATATACACACAAATAAACTATAAGTGTTTTTGATTTGCTCAAATGGAAGAGAAAATACTAAACAAAAAGGAGGCGGATGGACCGGAAATACTAAAATCCGAAGTGGAAGCTGCAATAGGCAAACTGAATAGAATCAAAGCAGCTGGTCCAGACGGCATAGTGATAGAGCTGCTGATAGCCTTCATAGAAAAAATTACCGACATAATAAACGAAATTTATAGCAGGGGAATAATACCAGACGACCTATGCAAGTCAATATTTATAGCACTGCCGAAGAAACCAGGGGCAAACGAGTGTGAATTACACAGAACTATCAGCTATCACATTACAAAACTGATTGTCAGAATCCTGCTAAATAGAGCGAGAAGTAGAATCAGGCCAGAGATAGGGCAGGAACAGAGCGGGTTCGTCAAAGACAGTGGAACAAGGAACGCCATATTCATGATTAGGATGCTCCCCGAAAGGGCAATAAAAATGAAGACTTGTACCTATGTTTTATTGACTATGCGAAGGCATTCGACAAGATACGACACAAAGAATTGATGGAGATGCTCGGCAGCCTCGACATTTTTGGGAAAGACATAAGAGTAATCAAGAATCTCTACTGGCAACAAACGGCCTGCATACGGACAGGTAACGATTTCAGTAGATTTACAAAGATAGAAAGAGGCGTAAGACAAGGATGCGTCTTTTCACTGGATTTGTTCAACTTGTACAGCAAGAATATTTTGAGGACCCTAGATGACACGCCAGGAGTTGTTATTGGAAGCCACAACTTGAACAACATAAGGTATGCAGATGATACAGTGCTGATTGCAGACACGGAAAGGAAACTACAAGATCTCATACGGTGGAGAGTGACAAAAAGGACTACAAATAAACTTCAAGAAAACTGAATGCATGGTCATCAGCAAAAGGTGCAACACAAAATGCCAAATACAGGTGGGGGACACCAGAATCAAGCAAGTACAAATATTTAAATACATAGGAAGTGTTCTAACAAGAGATAGAAAGTGCGACACAGAGATCCGAAGGCGAATTGGCATGGCAAAGGACGCGTTCCAGAAGCGGAGTAAAGTACTAACACACAGAAAAATTTCACTAGAAACAAAGAAGAGTGCTAGATTGCTATGTGATGTCAGTTTTTAAATACGGCAGTGAATGCTGGACAATATCATCGAAAATGAGGACAAAACTAGGAGCAGCCGAAATGTGGTTCTACAGAAGAATGCTGCGGATATGCAAGCAACGATGAGGTGTTGGAAAGAATGGCAACAAAAAGGAAGTTAAGACTGAGTATCAGGAAGAGACAACTGAAGTTCCTGGGACACGCAATGAGGAAGGAGAGCTTGGAGAACCTGATACTGACTGGCCAGATAGAAGGAAAAAGAGACAGAGGGAAGCCGGTAAACATATTTGCAGGGCCTGATCAGGTGTATGACGGAACGGGTGTTGCCAGGAGTAACAGGAGCAAACATACTAAGAGCAACAAGGGATAGGGAGACGTGGAGAACCATGATCGCCTATCTCCTGAAGGGACAGGGTACATAGAAGAAGAAGAAGAATCTCGCAAAACAATATCCCCAAAAAATCGTAAGCCAAATTAATGAAGCCAAACAAGGTAGACAATGTACTGAAATGTGGAGAAAAGATAAAATCGTGATTGCGTCACACAATCGAAATCAATAGAGAAGAATTGTCCTGGTTTGAACAAAACACATCGAGTCACACTTTAACCCTGACCACAGAAATATTCCCACTGAAATAGAATATATACCAATTTACATCCAATCATTACAAAGTCTATCTTTAAACACAAACAGTTGCTGTCCTATTGTTGAGGAAGTAAAGAAAGCTATAAAAAGGTAAAAGAATAATAAAGTATCACTTGAAATGTTGAAAATAGCGTACCTTCTTCCATAATTAAAAACAAATAAAATTTTAATGAAGAAAGTCTAGAATCAGAACCCGATCACTCAAATGGGAGGTACTGTATATCGCAAATTAATGTACTATGAAAAAAAAAGTTATTATTCATTTCCTGCGCATGCACATTTAGAGTATCAGCCATAATATAAAGAACGGAAACAACAAAGATATAAATATGTGTATTACTTAAAAGTAATGCATTATTAGCAATGACATTTTTACCTAATAAAAAAACTATTATGTAAAATTTTGTAACTTTGTATAATATTTATGCATTACACCCTAAACTTTATTCGCATATTTATCAATGGTCTTAATAAAATAGTTTTCGATATAGTATAACAGTGCTACTAAGTATATATTAATAAATATATATACGGTAGCATGACTCAAGGTTTCATGCACATTGCAATCTTCATGTGCCTGGTAGAAACAGACCGTTACATATTGTTCTTTAGATTTTATCAAGAATTTCTAAATATATCGAAGAAATCCGGACCAGATATGGCAGCAATATACAATGCATTGACGAATTGTAGACTTATAAATATACTAGCAGTATAGCCCGGCGTTGTTAGGGTGTAATGAAAGCTTTAAAACTAAATCATGGTCCTGGAGCTCAGACTCAGTCTAAAGAATGTTTGTGTGAGAATCGGATAAAAATTGTGGATTTGTATAAAGGACATATAGACAGATAAACTGACACACACACACAAACATCTTGCCTTTTATATATATATATTATCGATTTTCTTCACTTTTGTAAGAACTGCGACCTTGAAACTTCTGAATATCGTTTCTTATGTCTTTGTCTATGAGTATATCAAATTTGATTAAAATCGGACCACTCCTTCTATAACCTGATGTTTTCGATTATCGATTTTCGATATTTATCTGAGGTACTTCGAAACAAAACCTAGCTAAGAACACCCGCAGACGCTTATAGTACAACTGTGTAAATTTTCAAGAAAATCGGTTCAGCCGTTTCGGAGTCTATAGGTAACGGATACACAAACACACATACACACACACACAGACAAAGTTCTATTTATAAATAAGTTTAGATATTATTGATTTTCTGCACTATTGTAAGAACTGCAACCTTGAAACTTCTGAATATCGTTTCTTATGTCTTTGTCTATGACTGTATCAAATTTGATTAAAATCGGACCACTCCTTCTATAACCCAATTTTTTCGATTGTCGATTTTCGATATTTATCTGGGGTACCTCGACACAAAACCTAGCTAAGAACACTTGCAGACGCTTATAGTACAACTGTGTAAATTTTCAAGAAAATCGGTTCAGCCGTTTCGGAGTGTATAGGTAACAGACACACACACACACACACACACACACACACACACACACACACACACACACACACAGAGACAAAGTTCCATTTATAAATAAGTTTAGATTACATATATTCGGACGAGATAAAAGTGTCTCGTACGACTCATTGAACCTATGAATGCTGGTAGAAAACCTAGTATTCGGTATAGTCTTTCCTGTTTATTTGCAGCGGAAAATGTTTATTTGAGATGAACGATATCATAAAGATATCTTTAAATATATTTAACCGTTTTCATTTCTTATAATTGTTTCTGTTTATAACACAGTGAGAAGGAAAAGAAGTATATTATTTTAATCTAATTTCGTTTTAATCTCCAGGAAGACTTGGATACGAAAATGAAAATGAAAAAATTGTCAAATTATTTAAATAGACCTGTCATTTTATGAAAGCGCTTATGAACTGAAATTGAAATAATCTCGAAAATATATGATTATAGAAAAAGAAATTCACCTAAGATCATTTTGTTTTGTTTTATATTTGGTCCTTATCTCATTCTGATGCGACTTAAAGTATTCACTGGGGGTGATTGTTTGTAAACTGATAATAATATGCGAGATAGCGTACGGTTATTAACCTGAAAAATCAAATAAAAACAAAACAGTTTCGAATATCGGTTGAGACTTGATAAGGTATGAATCAGTTAATGGTTGTGGAAGTAAATGGGCAAAAAACGTTCCTATAATTACTACTTAGCAAAAAGAATTGAAATACATTGTTATATTCGGTGTTATAATTGACGGTGATTCTTAAACCAACTGAAGTCAGTTTTCAAAAATGACGCTTTTTTTTTTATTTCAATAGAGTTAAAATCTATTATGAAATATGTGACCTTTTCATGCTTGCATATATTTAAATATGTTTCGATAATAAAGCTGTATTTTAATGAGTCTCTTGACAGCAATACATTATCATGTAACGCAAGAGTTTGATACCTGACCTAAACAAGCTGCTTCCACTTTCGCTTTTTTTACAGAAAAGAGTAAATTTGAGAGTCACTGTTAATTATATATATCTATATAATTTTAGCGTTATATATATATATATATAAACTTATTTATAAATGGAACTTTGTCTGTGTATGTATGTGTGTGTGTGTGTGTGTGTCCGTTATGTACAGACTCCGAAACGGCTGAACCGATTTTCTTGAAATTTTACACAGTTGTACTATAAGCGTTTGCGAGTGTTCTTAGCTAGGTTTTGTGTCGAGGTACCCCAGATAAATATCGAAAATCGATTATAGAAGGAGTGGTCTGATTTTAATCAAATTTGATACACTCATAGACAAAGACATAAGAAACGATATTCAGAAGCTTCAAAGTTGCATTTCTTACAATAGTGCAGAAAATCGATAATATATATATATATATATATATATATATATATACGGCAAGATTTTTGTGTATGTCTGTATGTCCTTTATCCACAATTTTTATCTGATTCTCACCAAACTTCACACAAATATTCTTTAGGCTGAGTCTGAGCTCAAGGATTACGGATTAGTTTTAAAGCTTTCATTACACCCGAGCAACGCCGGGCTATATTGTTAGTATATATATATATATATATATATATATATATATATATATATATATAAGTCATCCACGTACAAGCCTGTTTCACTGTATCACAGCTCATCTGTGTGGCTAGACACATCCACTTGTTTCTGGCTGGGATCGAAACTCGACCGATTTGGTGATTTGGTGTCAGTCAGAGTCGCTACTCCCTAAGCCATAGGTGCATGGAATCACAGAAGGGAAATTTTAACGTGTTTTATATAAGCAGTGCCTGCATACGCCATTCACCGAAAGAACTCGAATCATTTCTGATATAGCAGAAATGGAAACTGTTTTTTAAATTTTTTTTCTTCAGAGAGCTCAATCCTAATGAGAGCTTAATATATTAGTCATCCACATACAGCCTGTTTTGCTGTATCACAGCTCATCAGTGTATCTAGACACATTCACTTGCTTCTGGAACGCTAAAGATGCACTTCTTCTACCGAGCAACCATGGCTCCAAGGTAGAATCGCTGACTAATGTCAATCTGGTCGGGTTTCAATACTTGCTAGAAAAAAATCAGATGTCTAACTGTACTGATGAGTGATACAGTAGAAGAGATCTGTCTTTGGATGACTATATATATATATATATATATATATATATATATATAGCACTGGGTAGCGTGTGTATACACCGCATATATATAACACGCTAAAATTTCTTTCTCTCCATGCTTCGATGGCTTAGGGAGTAGGCACTAGGACTGACACTAAATCGATCGAGTTTCGAGTCTAGCCACACAGATAAGCTGTAATACAGCGAAATTATCTTTTATATGGATGAATAATATGCACACACACACACACACACATACACACACACACACACACACACACATATATATATATATATATATATATATATATATATATATGTATATATATAAAACCTCGAAGAAACCGGAAGATAAGCCTCGAGATTAGTGAGATGAAAGTTTTTCGAAGGTAGATGTGGGAGGTATTTCTGCCTCACAATGTACATGGGGAGCTACCAAGAATAATTTATACAATCGACGAAGATAGAAGAGAAACTAAAGAAATACGTTGCGCATCTTATGATATGGGATCCAAATAATAAGGAAAGGTCAAGAGATCGAACAGCATGAACTGATACTAGAATTAGAAGTGGGTAGAGCTATGGAGGAGAGATATATAGATGGAAAAGTGATCCGAAGTCAACGTTGGAAAACGGTAAATCGACTCTCTTTATCTTCGGGTATCCAAATGTTACAAATATGAAGCATTCTTGCTTAATTGGAACTCAAATAGTATACGTCTAGCTAGACACTTGGATCAGGGAGGAAGAACTGGATAAACATTTGGAAAGAAGTGGTCAGTTGTGTTCACTTTAGAACTAGCATGTAGATAATCACTGTGTGTGTGTTTGCGTGTTTGATAGATAGATAGATAAATAGAGAGAGAGAGAGAGAGAGAGAGAGAGAGAGAGAAAGAGTGAAAAGGAGAGAGATGAGTAGCTACAATTCCTATGCATCTACTTTCCAGAAATGCCTTTCACATAACTGTAAGACATTAGCGATACTAGATAGATAGATAGATAGATAGATAGATAGATAGATAGATAGATAGATAGATAGATAGATAGAAAAAGAAAAAGAGAGGGAGAGAGAGAATGAGCTACAATTTGCATAAAATTCCCATGCATCTACTTCCGAGAAATATCTCCCACATAACGGTAAGGTATTACCGATATGAAGACACCATTGCCACTAATGCCTTACCTTTCTGTGACAGTTTCTGGGAGGTATTTCTGCTGCACCCTTTATATAGGATGATACCAACGATAAATGAAACAATCTGTGAAGAGAATATGCGGGTTAGAGGTCATTGTTGTAAACGTAAACAAGACGTTGCAATTCTTCTACTATGGGATCCAAATTATAAGTTCACGGGGTAGACCAGCAAGGACTGATATGCGACACGGGAATTAGAAGTAGGTAGAGCTATGGAGGACAGATATGATTGAAAAATTGTCCAGAAGTGTTGGTTTGAAGACGATAAATTGACTGTGTTTATCTTGGTGTAGTAAACTGTTACAAATATGAATCATATGTGATTAGGAGTCAAATAGTAAAAGTCTAGATTCTTATCTGTTGCACTTTTGTGAAGTTCCTATCCTGGTCATCTTTACTCTTCTTCTTTTATGTCCTTCAGACATAGGCGATCATGGCCCTTCACTTCCATCTATCCCTTGTAGTCCTTAACTTTTCTCTTGGTATTTCTCCTAAACTCTGCTTCTCTATACACTTGCTCAAGCCAATCAAGTATATCACGCGTTGCTTTCCCATGTCTCGCTTTCCCTCTATCCGTCCTGTGAATATCCGATTCTCCAAGCCCTTCTTCCTCATTACGAGTCTCAGAAACTTCAGATGTCTCTTCCTGATGTTAAGTATAAGTTACCATTTCGTTTCCATCCACTCAAAAACCTTGTCGTTGCTCACATGTTCGGTTCATGTTAAAGTGGTGACTTTCAAAACGCCGCTTAGATGTGGCACAAAGTGGAATGTATGGGGTACGGACTTACTACTCAGTTGTAAAAGTTTCTAGTGAGACAAGTTTGCTAGGTACCCACGCTCCATGTTAAATTAAGTCAGAAATTGTTTATAATAAAAGTTAAAAGAAAATGCATAATGGAACTGATTTGTAAAAAGAAATAATAAAATTATTTCAGTTCATGACGTCAAGAGAAAACTTAGTCCGGATTTCTATTTAAAGTAGAACACAGTGACATCAAGGTTAATGACTAACGCGCTCCATAAACGTCAACAAACGCCGTATCCCAAGTTTGCAATGTTGACGCAGGAGGTCTTGTAATAACAATCGAAGAATCGGTCGCTTTCAGATTCTTTTCTTACCAGCCGCCAGCATCGGTATTTCGATATCCCGAATTTTCAAGGTGATTTTTTCTCTTCTTCACTTGATATCGATCTTTTGCGGGGTAACACTAGTTACATAGACAGTGAATGTTCGTAGAGCTGACATCGAAGACGCAACTTTTAATCTGTTTTATTTGTATTTATTTATTTATTTTTTTTGCTATCGAGTTTCGATGCGAAAGTCTGAAAAGTATGCTACATTTATCTCAGAACCGAACTCGAGGTATCAGGTACCAGGTACCCAGACGAGGTGTTCGAAAAGAGGAAAAAATGGGGAGAAATGAGAGAAAGAAAAAGAGAGGAAGACAGAGGAAGAGAAAGGAAGATGAACTCGAGGTATCAGATACCAGGTATCCATACGAGGTGATCGAAAAGAGAAAAAAATATAGGCTGAAAAGAGAGAGAGAGAGAGAGAGAGAGAGAGAGGGAGGGAGAGAGAGAGTGAGAGGAGAGAGAGAGAGAAGAGGATAGAGGAAAAGTGAAATATGAACGTGATAGATAAAAAGCGTGAAATTGTGAGACAGGGTATAGTAAAGAATATAGTAGTAGGTGAGAAAGCGAGGAAGAGTAAAAAAAAAGAACAATAGTAGAAGACAGAGGAAAAAAGAAGAGATAAACAAATGGTAGTGATAGCGTGCAAGAGTATGAGAGAGGGAGAGAGAGAATGTGTGTTGGTGATAAAGAGTGAAAGAAAGAGAGAGAAAAACAAGAAGAAGGAGGAGAGACGGAGTAACAGAAAAAAAAGTAGGTGGAGGAAGAGAGATTAGAGCGAGTTGTGAGTTACATCAAGATGCTTGGGGAAAACATCAATCGGAGACTGTCTGAGTTAAATGGGTTACACGAGCTGCAGGTATTCTTGACTGGGCCTCACCTGTAAAATGATGCACTACTTTTATGAAAACCTGTCACCATAGCTCACACATTTGGCTGGGATGAGTATAACAGTTGAATTCCTTGTATTCACTTACGCACAAATACCCTTGGGAAAGGAATTAATCCGTCTCTTCCCTCCAGTTATGGATTAAATAATAGAACGGATAGGGTTCTATAGCTTTGGCTGGCGCCCAGTCTACCGCAGAAAGCAATGGCAACCTACTGCAGGATAATCTTCTGCCCAGTAAGTTATCTCTCGAAAGAGACATGATTGCCCAAAGATTGTATCACGTATGGCACTTAACTGAGTATAATAGACTAGGTGCCGTGATGGCTATACTGGGCTTCATATATTTTGATACCACCGTCACTTTGCTATTGTCCTCTTTCAAATAATAATAAATTTAGTTTAAATTGATGGATTGATTTTACTGTTTATCAACCTTATGCTTGCTATTTAAAGACGGAAAATAAAATTTTAGATTGTATATAATATTTTGGATATAATAATGATTTACTTGTATAAATCTTACTAATTAACCCATAATTGGGGAAGGAGAGGTGGATGCATAATATTTTTTTCTCGTAAGTTAACATGATGTACCCGACTGGAATTTGAAATCAGATCACTGATTTCCAATTCGGAACCGTTACTTATTACACCGTCTCTATGCATATAGGTATATGCACCGTATAGCGCTTGGTATCCATCTCGGTAATGGCTAGTTACTTACCTTCGGTGATTGTACGGGAAGCGGTGATTCAATGTGATATGGCCTAACGCTTATTTCAGTATGAAAACGAAGAAGACAAAACGTACCTGACGGAAGGAATTAACTCTTTTGATGGATGGTCACTAAAAAGTGAAAGGATAGAAAAATGATGTCGATACTGCCAGAGAACAGAGAAAGTTATAGAAAAATGAAGGTGGCACTCATTTCTGTAGTTAACGTAGCACTATACACTGTTTCGTAGTTTCATAATGTTGGGGCGCTCTCCACCTGTGTCTACAAGAATGGACTATTCGGAGCACTACAAAAAGTAGTAGTGACGGTACATCGGGAGAAAGATCTCGGGAGTCAGCCGAGTAACAAGTCAGTCGAGTATTTCCGGTAGTGAACCGGAAGTATGCTATTTATCAGACTCTACGTCTCACGACGAGACGTGCTACTAAACGCTTGTCCCTGTATTCTACTAACGACCTCTTTTGTAAATACTACTTCTCCTGGTAATATACCAATTACCTACAATCCCGTTGTTTGTATTTATTTACTCAATAATTCTGTTACATGCAACATAACACATAAAAAACAACAAGTAACTGAAAATCCAAAATCCAAAAAATGAAAACTGGAAATCAAATGACAAACTGAATTCATTCAGACGACGGCGATGCTGAAAATAGTTAATATGCTCAGAAAAATGATGGCGTATTTCAAAAACTTTGTCTCGAAAGTAAACCTCCAATTAATACCAAATGAGTGACTAATAACGATCAATTTCGTTGTAATAATTTCCCCAAAGATGCAAGGTAGCAAGCCTGTCGGTACGCTAACTGGATTTTTTAGGCAAATTTTGAGATTATTCTTTTCACCCATCAGGTCACATTTTGACAGCTAAGACACGCCATGTTACTTCTACAGAGTCGAATCGCCATCATTTCCCTCGCATTCTAAATAGAATAAGAAAGTTCAATTCAGTTTTGTTAACCTAAGAACTGCTCGTTTGTGGAGGAGATGTCTGCGTGGATGATCCCCTAAATACTACAGATTTTCAAGTTAAGGGTCAACTGCTATCTATCTTCTTTATACTCATGAACTGCAGTTCTTACCACCTTCACTTTCGCTTATATCACACACCTTATTTATGACAATATCAAGTGTCACACGTTACGATACGTCTTGCAACAAAGGGAAATTTAAAAAAAGACTAAAGATGGAAACCATATTACTATTACATAAAAGAAGAGTGCAATAGAAAACAAACAGAAAAAAAAGCCTTTTCTTTATTTGTATACAAGTAACGTTTGTACAAATACATTTTTTAAATAATTTCACCCAAAGCAAAGCAGTTCTACTGCTACTGTTGCGCAGGGGGTTACATAAGTGGTAAGAAAGAGGGGTAGGTTATAGGGGATGTCAGGAGGAGGGTAATAGATGGATGAGAATACCGGATGGAGAAATGGCTTGAGAGAAAGTATGCGAGTTAGTGAGATAGATGTCTATTGACCTTACATTTAAATTCCTGAAGGTTGTAGCTCTCGGAAATTTTGTCAAGATCCCAGAGGTGAATAGCAGGGGCACTCTACCAGATGTGGCAGCAGTATTCAATACACCGGCGGATGGTAGATTTGTATATATGCAGGATAGATTCAGACGGGAAAAAAACTTCCTGGCTCTGCAGAGTGAACCAACCTTCTTAACAGCAGATTTAGCTATATAGTCATTCCACTTAAGGTCTGCTGAGAGTGTTAGGCCAAGGAGGCGCAGTATTTTGCTTTCAGGGAGGCTACCATGATCCATGCTAATGGGCGGGTAGAAGCGATTGTTTATGATGGTCAATAGATAGCAGCTTCGTTTTGGAAGTATTAAAATGTACTAGCCCAGTCCACCACAGATTGGACGCCCTTCTCAAGCTCGACAGCGGGGTTCGCTTGGTTAACCTCAGCAGATTTACCAGTTTGGTAGATTTATGTCGATTTTTAATTGAAATAAAAGTATATAACTTGAAGAAAACATACATACCGTCGAAATATTGTGGAACATTGTGTAATACATTGCTACGCAAGGTTATAATATTATGTCTGGACTGACTCCAACGGTACTCTAATCAGAACTCTATCGGAATTCTCTCGGAATTCTGGATATTTACCCAGTTTCCCCATTGAGACGAGGGGTGAGGCAGGGTCAAGCCTAACGTGAGGAACCCGACCACATATACACGAGTCAAGAGTAAAAGTTTAACCTGACCCAGCAACGGCTAGACCAGGAACTTTGCATTGTCACCATATTTGACACAAGATCGTTTTAAGGACAACTATTCAAATTATTTCATCAATCTCATCAAAGATGAAGGAGAGACTTGAATCAACCGTAATGTGATTCTACAGAAGGATGCTGAGGATATCATGAACCGAGCATGAGGTTTTGGAGAGGAAGGAAATGAAAAGGAAACCAGTACTTAACATCAGAAAAAAGACAGCTAATGTTCCTGGAACATATAATAAGGAAGAAGAGCTTAGAGAATATGATGCTCACAGGTCAGATAAAGAGAAAGAAAGGGAAAAGCCGCGCGTAACATACTTGACGGTCTTGAGCAAGTGGATTGCGGGGCGGTGTTTGGGTGGGATAACAGGTGAAAGCGTGCTAAGAGCCACTAGGAATAGGAAGATGTGGAAGGCAAAGACACAGCCCATGGAATAAGAAGATTTAAATAATAAATAACTTTATTCGTGTTATAAATTCAGATCTGTTCAATAGGTTTATCTAACAATTTTTTGTTTTTATTCAGCTTATATATTGTTTATATGGCTATATATATTATATGTATACGGGCATATATGTTTTGAGGATGTCGATATATATATAGGGATAAAAGAAATGTTCTCATAGTTTGAAAAATATTCATTTATTTACAATAACGTGGATGGGTTTTTCTTTCAACTATATCTCTACATCAGGAAGCTGAACGCCTTGCTTAGTTTTCAGCTCATACTTTAAAAAAAAGTCTAATACATTCAAACAAACATCCGCCCAAATATTATTCAGGGAGTTATTCTGTATTTTCAAAGGGTGAAGCACATTGATTTCTAACTGCTGTAGGTATTCATGTGTGGAAAGTCTGGATTAAACATAATCAAATACGCTCCAAAGGCAACCTTTATTGCTGTCCAGCTCTCCATCCTATTCACTATATATGTATAAAGAAAAGATGTCCAATGGCGATATAACAAGGATGGTGGAATCAGTTTTGGTGAAACGGCAAATATAGAAGACTCGCTAAATCCAATTACGATCGGCTCCAACGATCAGATATAACCTGCGCGGACGAATGTTTCATGAAATAGTCATTCTTTCCAGCCATCAAAAGCGGAGACAATGAGGTCGGGAAAAGACGAAATTAGAACGAGATCGAGATGACATCGCATATTTAACTATAATGATCGGTTGTACGCTTTCGAGCAGACATAATTTGCTAAGGCGGCTAGCCAATCCCTGTTGTAGACTCCTGCTCAAGCACATTTGTGTCTGTTTCAGCACTAACAGAGCTCACTTGCGGTTTATACTGTAAATAAACTGAACGGACTTTAGCTACAGTTTCTAGCGTGGTCACCAGTTGTAGTGCCCTGAAACTCTCGGTCGATATAACTTATGATCTTGTAATAGCACATGTATTGATGGTTCTGAACAATTCTCAATTTTACTCACAAGGCTTGAATCAACCCGTAGTATGCCTTTCAGGTACTTTTCAAAGATGCCAGAATTGAATTTCTAGGTTGGTAATATAAAGAAGTCACATTTCTGACAACTCGACCATGCTGAGCCTCATAGTAGAAAAACCAAAGTTCTAACTAATGTATATAATCATTATATAACTACATCATATATGTTTCAATTGTTGTCATAGCCATGGGTGACAGTGCGAACAAGATCCCAATGTCTAAAAATGCTCTAATCTGGAGATTGGGTGAAAGTAACACCTGTTACGCCATAACCAGTTGCTTCGGGTAGGTGAAACCTGCCCGACGATGAAGGCAGTTTATCCCGGAGAAGGATAACCCTGATTTTAAACCTCCGCTGCCTTTCAGGTATATCCAAACATGGAAAAGGCTATAAAAGTAAATCCATACACAAAACCTGAAGCGCAGTTCTGAAGGCAGTTTGATTTGAACATTAACCGCTTTCCGCCAATTTCTGCTGTCAAGTCGTCCCCAAATGTAATGTCCTGTATTCATTTTGATTTGGTCGAGGGTTGAAAGGACTGTAACCTGAGCACACGGCCTTCATATACCAACGACCAAGCCTGCACCATGTAGAGGTCACTCATGTTACAGCACCAAAGAACTGAATTTTAACCAAATTCTTTGGTTATCTTTATCTCCAGAGATAAACAGAAGCCTACTTCTGTATCTAATACGCAACCCTAATTTCACTAAGAACAGCAATTTATCTGATTTAGTAAAATATTTCATCTCAAGCAACGCAATAAACCCGCATCGGAATATTGATAATATAAGAAACTGGGAAAGCACTATTTAAGTGAGAAAAAGGAATAAAAGAACTGGATTTGAGTTAATAGAAGATTACGATGAATGTTGCATGCAAAGTTTTACAGATCATAATTGTGAAGAAAGCAAGAGTTTCACAAGCGAGCATTCTGAAAGAAGAAACTATGAGAAGAGGTTACAGCAAATTCAATATTAAAATAATGCGATCTAGTTGCTAGTTTAGAACTGCTCTTAAATTCTTGAAGTCGATATCATGTTTTTTTTCCATAGGGTTTCGACAAATTTAAAGTAATATCTAATCTTAGAATGTATATGTGTGTGTATGTATATGTGCGTATATGTGTATGCATATGTAAGTTCATATGTATGGATATATGTGTATACGTATTCGTGTGCTTGTGAGTGGGCGTGTAATAAATTTATGCCCACTCGTTCTGCCAATGAACTTCTTCTCCCGAACCTTAGAGACTCTTACATTAAGACTACTGGGTCATGTTATTTAATTTCAATTTCGTTAAAAAATATTTGGGGGATATTGTGGTAAAATCTTTATACGTTATAAACGTGGTTTGAAGAGATGAATTTATTAGGTCATTGAAATGGATTATATAAATCTAAACTTATTTATAAATGGAACTTTGTCTCTGTGTGTGTGTATCTGTGTGTGTGTGTGTGTGTGTGTCCGTTACCTATAGACTCGGAAACTGCTGAACCGATTTTTTTGAAAATTTACAGTGTTGTACTATAAGCGTCTGCAAGTGTTCTTAGCTAGGTTTTGTGTCGAGGTACCCCCGATACATATCGAAAATTGATAATAAAAAAAATCGGGTTATAGAAGTGGTCCGATTTTAATCAAATTTGATACACTCATAGACAAAGACATTAGAAACGATATTCAGAAGTTTCACGGTTGCAGTTCTTACAATAGTGCAGAAAATCGATAATATATATATATATATATATATATATATATGAAAGGCAAGATGTTTGTGTATGTGTCTGTTTATCTGCCTGTATGTTTGTATTTTTTCAGCCCTTTTATTTTAGTTTTTGCTTCGAGTTTGGCGCTAAGTAGGTATAATTGTAGTTCTTAGTCTCAGCCATGATACCATTTACTCAGAGGACTTATTTAACCTTCAAAATTCAGTTTACGATGAAACATATTTATTTGATATCGATACCAGGAAATCAAAATTTGACATACCTCCATTCATTTATTTTTCAGTCTACGGTTTCGCTTTAAATGGAAACAACTATTGCCTTTTAGTCTTTCGTGCCAACGTTCAAAGAGTCTGAGCTCCAGGACCATGGATTAGTTTTAAAGCTTTCATTACACTCGAGTAACGCCGGGCTATACTGCTAGCACTTTATAACCACTTCAAATGATATGTTGATTTTTCCTTTATGTATATCATATGGCTCTGGATAATATCCACTGAGCACTCTATACAAATCTATAACAAAGTATTTTATATTAAATAGATCTTTTTGAATTATTCACGGACCTGACCCGCCGTAGTTTCTGTCAACATCTCGTTCCACTCCACCCCCACCCAAGAAACCCAGACCAGCAGAATATCCTACTGCTATCAAAGAGCAGACTAGGATTCGTTCCGTGACTTTCTCTGCGACGTCCCTCTCCAACCGAACACTGAAGGTGGTTTTAAACGGACATGCCTCCCAGAACTACCCTACAAACGCGGGTGTCCCCCAAGGCTCTATCTTAGATCCTACGCTCTTTCTAATCTACATCAATGATCTCCCCGATGCCATAAGATCTCAAGTAGGTATGTACACCGATGATACCACAGTATACGCTCGCCTCGATCAAAAATCTGGTGTTGATGATAAGGCGAACCTCGCGGCTGAGCTTGAAAAGGAACTCCAATCCGTGGTGGATTGGGGTAGGAAATGGCTCGTAAAATTCAATTCTTCCAAAACGAAGCTGCTGTCAATTAACCACCACAGACGACCGCACCTCCCTCCCATTAGCATGGAACAGGCATGGCTCCCAGAGAGTAAAAAACTACGTCTGCTTGGCCTGACACTCTAAGCGGACGTCAAGTGGAATGACTACGTCGAATCCATTGCTAAATCCGCTGCTATGAAAGTTGGCTCTCTGTGCAGGGCCCGGAAATTCTTTCCGCCTGAATCTATCCTGCACTTGTACAAATCTACCATCCGCCCGTGTGTTGAATACTGTTGCCACATCTGGTGGGGTGTCCCTTCTATTCTCCTCGGGGTTCTTAACAAAATACAGCGAAGAATCTGTAATGTGATTGATACCGACTTGGCTGACCGCCTGCAGTATCTCTCTCACATGTGTCTCTTCTATAAATACTTTCATGGCTTCTGCTCTGACGAGCTTAAATCACTGGTGCCCCCTAGGTGTGAATTTGCACGAGATACTAGATTGGCAACTAGGTCCCATCCTTTTACAGTGAAACCAATGAAATGTAACTCAATTTCTACTCCAACAGCTTCTTTCCTCGCACTTACCGCCTGTAGAATTCCGTACCGCATTCTTGCTTCCCCGACGGCTACAACCTCCAGGAGTTTAAATGTAAGGTCAATAGACACCTCCTAACACACTAACTCACACCCACTCTCTCCAACTCTTTCCCTATGTACATCCTAACTCGTCTGTCACCCTGTGTAACCCCCTACGCTATAGTGGCAGTGGCATGCCTTGCTTGGGGTGACATGATTAAATATATATATATATATATATATATATATATATATATTTTAGCAGTAGTCTATCTTTAAACATGCTTACTTAAATATAACAGACAAGGAAATTTAAATAATTTTAAGTTTTTCAGCATTTTTACATTTTTCTTTTATTGCATTAAGAGAGCGCAAACATTTTTTAAATTAATCTTCATGTGTTTGTTTTGTTTGAAATACTAGTAGGAGCGTTTATTCTATGCACTGCTTGTTGAGTGCGGCTGGGATATAAGTTGCAGTCTTTGTATTATTTGTTAAAAACATTCAACACCCTCATTACCACTGATGAATCAAGTGAGGTTGATATTGCAGTGAAATGTTTTATATACAAGATGTCTGTTACAGCGTGATACTTACGGTAATTTAATTTTTATAGACCTTTTTTTCAACCAGAATTTTCCTTAAGATATCGTGAAAATCATGAGGGGGTAAATGTTTTTATGGTACTTTTATCAGATAAGTAACATATGAGGCGTCTACAGACATTTCGCCGTGAGAATATAATATTCAATTTTATTTTAATATTGTAAAGGGCCTTGGCTGAGAACACAATGATAAAATGTCAGAAGAATATGAAAAAAGAAATCATAGGAATATTAATAAGTATTTATTTGTGTCTTTAACTGTATTTTATAGTTTCGTGCAAGTGTCGTTAAATTTTTGTAGGGTTTATAAAACTCTCCATTGCTTATTATATACAATAAAGATGCAGAAAATATTCGATAAATTTAATTTGTCATCTATCGCGTTTATTTCCATTTTGGGTTAAATATGGATTAAAAATTAAATTTAAACTATTTTTAATGCATTTGATACAAATCGTTTAAAATATTTCTTGAGAAGCTATAAGCAGCGTATCTGGATAATTTTCTACTAAGCTGGTATTCAAATTTAAGTAAAATAGGGAGAATAAAGTGTTAAGTCCTGACATCTGCAGTAATATAATGAATCATGGAAATTTTTTTTCACCTACGCACATTTATGGGAAGCGTCTTAAATTAAAAAGGCTTGGCGATGTTTTCGATTCTGTGAGGAAAATTGAATAATTCACGTTTATTTTAAAAGTAAAGTGCACTGACTCCGAACGTTGTGATAAAATGAAACAATAGTAAAAAAAGAAAATGTAAAAAAAACCAAAAAACAAAAATAAAAAAAACAAACTGTATGACATGTCGTGAAAAAAATTATTTTTTAATTTGATTTTATTTGAAGGCAAAGGATGCAAATTCATAATTTAGCGGCTTCATAATTTCATTAATGACAATGTCAGACATTTCATCGATTTCTTGTTAAAAATTTGTGAAGACAACATAGTAAAAAAATCTTCGAAATAAGGGTTGGTTAATTAAATACATTCTCTTAAGATTTCTTCGCTAAAAAACGAGATGTTACGGCTAATATTAATTTTACATTGTTCACGTATTTTTTTACGTTACATGTTTTATTAATGTTTAATTTCACCGTCGTCCTCACTTGTTTACTCAGTATCTTCTGATATTTTTGTCTTTCATATATAAAAACTAGACAAGTGCTATTTAAATATCATAATTAAAATAATTACGATGTAAACCAAAAGAAATAAAATGTCAAGTTTGCAGTTTTTTATATTGATTATATTCGAAGAATATTCCGACAAACAATGACTCCGAGCATGATGTATTGAATCACGCGTGTTACATTGATGTCAGTGTTTGTCTAAACATTTCCTACTTTTCTCCAGTATTGTAGCCTTGATTTCTCGGTCACCAATAGTATACAGTCGTCTGTTGTCATCAGTTTTAAAAATGGGATTGGCTTTCTACCGAGAGCTTGGCATTTGCGTTCACACAAATAATTTTTTAAGATTACTGTCTCTTATAGCCACGCTTCAGATAGGGATTGGGTTTTCTAGCTTGTTTGTCAGCCAGTCAACGAGAGTGACAAGTTTGAAAGCAATGACGGAAAGTTCGAATTAATCGAAAAAATGTTCTTATATGAACCCACTAACCAAGTGCATCGCCATTGACCTACAAAAACACTCTAAGGTAATAGGTTAGCTGTAAAATGTGAAACTTTAATAATTTTATGCGTATGTTCTCTGTATTTTTGAGCTTACGACGTATAGCGTTGAAGCAACGGTTCTTGGACGAAACCTGGTCTGAAATTAGATGGGTGACTGTTTCGATCTAACTGGTACTGAAAGTGTAGATATTCGGCATGTGTATCAGATTACGGCTCGGAATTGGAAATCAAGGAAGCGCAGAAGCAGAACAGTGAGGCTTCGTCAAAGACACCGAAACAAAGGTTGCGATATTTATGCCTAGAATGTTACCAGAAAAACCAATACAAATGCAGATAGACGTGGACATGTGTTTTATAGATTGCGCAAAGGCATTTGACAAAGTACGCCACAGAGACTTGTTACAGATGCTTGACAACCTCGACATTTTCGGGAATGACATTAGAATAATCAAGAAATTACACTGGCAGTAAACCGCCTGCATACGAATAAGAAATAAATTCAGCAGATATAGAAAAAAAAAAGGAATAGGTGTAAGACAAGGATGCATCTTCTCACCGGATCTATTCAATCTGTATAGCGGAACACTTTTGAAAGAACTGGAAGTCGTGCTAGGATTTATTGGTGGCCATAATCTCAACTATATAAGATACAATGATAACACAGTGCCGATAGCAGACAAAGAAAGAAAAATACAGGATCTCTTACAGAATGTAGTAAGGGAAAGCGAGAAGAAAGGGCGGAACATAAACTTCAAGAAAACTAAATGCATGATCATCAGCAAAAAGAGGACCCCAAAATGCTAACTACAGTTTGGACTATTAAAATCAAACAGGCACAGAAATTTAAATACCTGGGAAGTGTTTTGACAGAGGATAGAAAGGGCGACATTGAGATCTGAAGACGTATTGGCATAGATAGGGACGCGTTTCAAAAGCTAAGTCGAGTATTGAGAGACAGGAAAATACCTGGGAAGTGTCCTAACAGAGGATGGAAAATGCGACAACCAGATCCAAGGACGCATTGACATGACTAAGGACACATTTCAAAGGCTAAGCAGAGTGTTGCGAGACAGGAAACAACAACAAAAATGAGTATTTGAATAAAATGTAATATATGTCCTTCTATTTGGCCTCGAATGCTGGGTAATCTCATCAAAGATGAAGGCGAGATTCGGTGTAACATAAATGTGATTATACAGAAGTATGCTGAGAATGCCATGGAGTGAAGATGTGAGCAGCGACGAGGTTTTAGAAAGGATTCAAACGAAAAGGAAACTTATACTTGGCATCAAGAAGAGACAGCTGAGACTTCTGGAACACCTAATGAGTAAGAAATGCTTGGAGAATCTAATACTTACAGTACGGATAGCGGGAACGACAGACAAGAAAGAAGCGTAGGAAATACTTGATAGGCTTGAGCAAGGGGATGGCGGATGGGGATTTGGGAGAGATACGAAGAGGAAAAAATTTTAAGAGCCACAAAGGTTAGGGGCACTTTGACATCCATGATCGCCTACGTCCCGAAAGGACACGGCACATAAAGAAGAAGAATTCTCTTCCGCATCCTTGCTTTCCTGATAGTTACAATCTCCAAGAATTTAAATGTAAAATCAATAGTCATCTCCTGTCTCACTAACTTACATCCTCTCTCTCATGTTTTTCTACATCCACCCCATTCTCATCAGTACTCTCTTCCCTCTCCTTCTCTCTTCCTGACACCCCTTGCAACCTCTCACTCCTCAACATTCCTCCTATGTAACCCCCTGCACAACAGTGGCAGTAAAATACCTTGCTTGGGACGACACGACTATAAAAAAAATGAAGTATTTAAAGAAAAGGTACAGGGACACTACTCTACCTCGGTGGTAAACTGACTGACACCGTTTTATTGAAAATAAAATATCTTTTGTCACTGTTCTTTTTCGCTACTATTATTGTATATCACTCCGAGAACCCCTGTCACTGTTGCCGTCTATGTATTGTTCTACTTGAATTATACTTGAACTTGAATTATAACTGTCGTTCGAAGCATGAATCCTTATTGAGTGTGTAACCATTGATTGTGTCAAAAGAAACATTAGGATCTGATCGCTAAAGATGAAGTGATACAATTTTTTTAGTGGAATAATTTTTTTCTGTGGGCGTTTTCATCTACAACATCTCGAAAGTGTAAAATACTTACGAATCATTACTCGAGGACGAAGCACCAATAACTGACGTAATTAGTAAAAGAAGAAGTCCTCTAATCAACTGGAATGTCGAAAGAGAATGAACAGCTACTTAATAATGTATAGTTCGTCTTGTTGATTGAATACCACGGTTACGCTACATAGAGCTGAGTCAACGAAGTCTTTGAATAGTGTACTGAATATATCTTTTTTTTTTAATCATTTCACCCCGAGCAAGGCGGAAATGCCACTGATGTGCGGGGGGGGGGGGGCTACATAACTGTAAAAAGATTAATTAGAAGAGAGTGAGGAGTACAAACTAGTTAGAAAGGAGCAATAGAAAGATGAGAATGGAGGTGTGATGACAGGTACATAGGTGGAGAGAAAGGGAAGGATATACGGGGTGGGGAGAGAGCTAGAGTCCAGTGGTTAATAGATGAGTCTTCAAATAAAGTTCAAGGTAGTATATAACTAGGCTTTGGGCACCTTGACGTGGTGTAATGGTTAGTAAGTTTGTCTCACTAGAACGAGTACGATTAAGTGATCAGTTCGTTCTTTACTGGAAGCGCCATACTTTCGGCCTTGTGCCACATCTAAGCTACGCTTGGAAAATCGCTATAAACGTAGTTTCTTTGCTTAGCAAAACTGCAGGCGATTCAGTGAAATCTGTAACATGCTATATACATACTCGATGGGGCTTAAATTTAACTGACATATAATACCTATACGATATGCGTTGTGGTCCAGTGCATAACGACTCGGAGCGACAAATCGGGGAGCCGAGTTCGAATACTAGTTGAATTTCTTGCATTCACTTACGCACAAATACCCTTGGGAAAGGTAATAACCCGTCTCTTCTCTCCAGTTATGGGTTAAATAACAGGACAGATTGGTTTCTATAGCCTTGGCTGGCAACCAGTCTACTGCAGAAAGCAATGGCAACCTACTGCGGGATAATCTGCCCAGTCAGTCATGTCTCTTCGAGACGTGTATCATGTGTGGAATTTAACTGACAATACCTATACGTCATCCAAGTGTTTCTGAAAGAGTTTCGTGTTAGCCATGTACGACAGAGTTGGTTGGTTGAGTCATTTTAGTGGAGCAGTTCATAATGTCCAGGATATATATGACGAGCATAAAGCGGTTTAAGTGGTCTTACACAAGAACTCTGTACACCCATGTGTAAATTAATTGAAACAAAACGAATAATGTCTTCCTAGGATCTTTTGCACTTTACCTGATTAGGTGTACGTCATCTCTTGGCGATATTTGTTTCTCGCCCGACTGAATTTTTCTGTGTTTTGGACTGGTGGATAAAGTTTGTTTCTTCGCCTTAATGGCATGACTGACAGTTGAAAGACTGACACCAACAATAGCCACGATTTCTCTGTAAGGTTTGCAAGTGTGTTCGTTACAATTTTCGTACGCTTACTTAGAGTAACATCCATCGCAGACAATGACCGTAAAACAACTAATCGACAATCAAGTCAATAGTGTCTGGGAGCGATAAAAATATGAAGCAATCACGGATGACGAAATATTTTTCAAGGCCAAACAAATTTCATCATACATACCGAAAATATATTCATTTTACTGCGCACCTTTTCATATGACCTAATCTGAGAAAAAAAAGAAATCGATTACACCCTGTCACTTCAGTGGGTCTAAAACTGACCGTATACTGAAAGAAATAAAAACTACAGCAGTTGTTTCAATAGTTTGCTCATTTGATGGATCCATAGCTCGTGCAGTTTCTTCCGTATACAAACTCTGAAATCTGTTAGAAATATGACTCGTTTGGCCTGACAACATGATGCTAGTTTTCTCCGATCCAATGGTTATATTCTTTGGGATACGGTAACTGATTTTATAGTATCAATGATTATTGGTTGTCAACAAACAAACTCCATTTTACGCAGTTTACTCCATGCAGTACGATAGTTTGTGGATTGAGGATTAACAGTATTAAAATGGTATGTGAATGTCTTCTTTGATGATTACCATCTTCGTCAATTACCAGCACTAGACTTTGCCTTAGCTATGGACGTCTGTAATTTTCATGTGATGTTGATATTAGTACTAACTTGATATAACTAGCGACAGCTTTCCGAGTAAAACCTAGTTATGTGAATGGGCGATAGTCCTTAATTGACTAACCTTGAATAAGTTGTCCGGGTAAAACGCTGATATGTGAATGGATGATAGTCCTGTATTTACTACCCTGGTAACAGTTAGTTCTGTATTTACTACCCTATTTATTTCTGTAGTTGCACGGTTAAATCCTGAATTGACTACAATTGCAATAGTTTCCCGATTAAAACCTAGGTGCCTGAATAGATGATAATTCTCATTAGGCGATCTTTGGCACAGGGGCCAGAGTAAAACTTGAATATGTGGATAGATATATTCCAATCTTTAGTTGATTGTTATCTTCGTCAATTGACAAAAACATCTGTCTCTCTCTGAACTTTGGATGCCCGTAGCTTTTCTAAGAGCGTAAAAAAACTATAACACAGTTTGACCCAAATCATGTGAGTGAAAGTGGGCTGATTGCACTGGTGAAAATCCGTCGATGATTGTGCTATACCACAGTTTGGCCCAAATCATGTGAGTGAAAGTGGGCATATTACACTGGTGGAGATCCATCGATGATTGTGCTATAATGACACTTAACTTTCTCGAAGCTGAGGGTTTAAGAGCACTTCCCCTGTTCAAAATTGTTGATCTCACCAGATTGTGCACTATCTCTATCTCTTTGAAAGTATAGCTAGAGGTCTCTTAGCATAATTCTTATATAAACAACAAATTATCATTCTGGGTGTTGAAGAAAGACAAACTTTCTTCAATAGGCGTCTGTAACAGTGATTAGTAAGTCATCTTAGCCGCTTGGTGTGCCAGAAAAAGAAACAATCAGCCATTTTTTATATTTACATCATATTTCTGTTTATTAGCACGAATAGGGAAGTTCGAAATCACTCAATGTATTGACGTTTGTAATTATTTGACAATTCACTTTATGTAGATATATTGAAAGATTTAATTTAATTTTTTTAGGAAAATATTTAAAATTACTTGTATATTTTATTTATATCAAATCATATTTTATTTCTTTTACACTTTTGTTTTATTTTTTACCACTTGGCATTGCTTAGCGACGCGCAAGAAATATCAATTCTTCCGAGTTGAACACCTTCGCGTCATTTTTTTAACGCCTTTCCTCATCAGTTGATCTTTCCTTAAGGATCGATTGTTTTTTTCACTGGACGAGGAAGTCTTTAGGAAAAGAAGGTCATATTGATTTATTACATCTCTTCTGAGTCTCTTGAGCCTCTCCTTCGTTTATTCTTTTTGAAGGAAATAATTTACCAGAAGATTTATCGATTTTCGCGTTCATTTTGTCGGCTTTAATTCTCCAAGTGCTTTTGTTTTGTTTCATTCTTCTTGCTTTCTTTATATGTTATTGTCGCTCTTTCATTCTCTTTTTTCGGTATTGCTACATCATCATCATTATCATCATCATTATTATCATCGTTATTACCAACATTCTTCTTCTTCTTCTTCTTCTTCTTTCACTATCTTCATAAATTATTCATTATCATCCTGGTTCATTTTGGTTGTCCGATCATTTCTTCCTAAACAACGCCGTCCTCCCGTTCCCCATTTTTGTCTTTGTTCACTTTGTATTTTGTCTTAATCCTCAAATCTGAATTTTCTTATATCACCTTCCTCTTCTTAATCCTCGTCTTTGCCACACACCTCCTTTCAAATCCCATCATCATCCCCTTCTCTCCTTCTCAACATTATCGTTTCCTTCTTTTTGTCAGGTCTTTTTTTTTGTTTACCTTCTTATTCAGCCTGACTTTCCTCTTCCCATCCTTGTTTCGATATTTTTCACCCACTTTTTCACTTCATATGCGTTTTATTGGTTTTTTGTCGGACTCTCCCTTTTTGCTGTTGGTGATGTTCTTCTCGTTTTATGTCTATTCCAGTTTTTATTTTTATTTTGCATTTTATTTCATCTTTCTCATTCCTCTCACTTTATTTTTACAAACCCCATCTTCACTAGCATCGTGTTCGTAGTTCTTATTTGTCGCCTCATTACTCCTTCCTTGCTCGTCATCTTGTTAGAATCACTCTCTCTTGTCTTTCAGTTTTCCTCTAACTTCCTCTTTCCTCCAACTTTTCTCAACCTTCGTCGTCATCCATTTTCTTCGTATCAGTATTTTTCCATCTTTTGTCATAGTTCTCTTTTTTATTTCTAATCTTTTTTTTCTCTTTTTTTAATTTTATCACTTCTCTTCTACGCATACCTCAACATGTTTTCTTTTTCTTTCCTTTTCTTATCACTTTTGGTAATTCTTTATATATTTTTCTTTTACTCTGTTTCCCCCTCTCTGGTTTCCACTTCTTCTACATCATCATCATCATTCTTCTTCTTCTTCTTCTTCTTCTTCTTCTTCACATTAGCAATTTTTTATGCGCCAGTCTCTCCTCTTTCCTTTCCTCCAAGGTTAATTGACTTTTTAACATTTCTAAATTGCTCCATTCACTGACTATGAATTCTTCATCACCAAAGACACAGACAACAACTTGTGGGACTGATTATCCTCCAGATACGAAAACCGAACCTCTCGCTTGACCAAGATTATTAAAAGACGCCGATAAGAACGAGATAGAAAAAAAGATTTCCACACTTTTTATTCATTGTTGCGTTGATTCAATTGAACATTAACACGTTGCAACTGTTAAGTTTTTCCGACTCATAAATTCTTTTCCTATGCTTGCTACATTAAGCAGACGTCATTCATGTTTATTAATCGAGGCTATCGCAGATTTTAATTATTTTTGGCTGTTCGCCGTGTTTTAAAAAATGAATTTTCCTTTAAAATCTTTGAAGTGACTTGTTGATATCCCACGACTCAGTTGATACAGCACCCACATAGTGCTTTCTTCTTCATCTTTTGTGTGTTATATTGATTCAGGGCGTGAGAGATCATAGCTCTCCCATATTCCATTCCATTTTTACTCTTACTCAGGATTGTTTTTATAGATTTTCCCCCTTTCCAGTGTCAACATCTATTAACACAAGCTCATTAGGTAGTTTATTTGCTGTTTCCTGCCGCTTTCAATCTGTTCTGCGAGTATCAAATTTCTCAAAGCCCGCTTTCCTCATTATGTATCTCTTTTTAATTTTAGAAAAAATATCGTTGTTTTTCTATTATCCTTAAAAATTCCCTGTAGCTGACGTGCAATTATGCTCTGAGCATCCGTCTAGAGAACTAATTACATCTCTGTTGCATTAATTTTCCTTTTCATCTAGGAAGAAAAGGTCTAATATTTACTGCCATATATGAATATTGGTATTAGATAGCGGTTCAGCGCTTATTATTACTTCGTGTCTAACCAAATTTTCCCGTTTCTTAATATTTTGCTTAGGCTTTTTTGGAAAGGCACTTTTGCGATTCCAGTGCACTTTAAATTTCAGTGTCACATTTTTCGTCATTGTTCCAGATAGATTTCTGTGTAATCTTCACGATTGCCTTATTTACGTTCAAGATTACTGAATTACCGCTAATCTTCTTGTCAGTCCGAAGAATATATATATATATATATATATATATATATATATATATATATGGTGGCTACCCTAGCATCTACGCATCACTCATTCAGTCATTCAGTAATGAATTAGAGCACTCTGGCCACTGGCGTATCATACATCATACGCTAAAAGTCTGCCTCCTTCTACCGAACGCCCATAGATAAGAAGTAGAATCGCTGACTGACGCCAATTTGTCGAGTTTCATTCCTGGGTTAAAAGCAATCGAAATCTAACCGTACTTATGAGCTGTGATACAGCGAAATAGATCTGTCTGCGGATGACTATATATATATATATATATATATATATAGAGAGAGAGAGAGAGAGAGAGAGATATTTATATTACATTTAAAAAGTCAATATTACATATTTAAGGTGGCCATTTCTACAGGTATTTTTAAAAATCCATCTTATCTGCTAAAGCAAAACATTATGCGAAAATAAATTTAACATATTTGTTTGTGTGATCTAAAAAAAAGTGAAGTAAGAGTAAGGAAGAAGAACGAGACAGATCATTGCTACCAGAAAATGTTAGACCTGGCTCGTGGATGACAGTAACGAAAAAAGATACAATAAAATAAATTACAAAAGAAAAGGAAAAAAAGAAAAAGGTCAGACAAAACATTCTGTCTGTAAATAATAATGATAATATCGAATATTAATTGGATCCTTTGAGATTTACCACCAAACCATTTTTTTCGGATTTATAACCAATGAATTTGAACTCTTTTGGCTACTGGCGCGTGTTAACATTGTGTATATAACACGAAAAAATCTGCCTTCCTCCACGGTGGGGTAGCTTAGACGTAGAATATCCGACCTATCGGGTTTCAGTTCTGGCTGGAAGCAATCGGATGTCTAACTTTACTGATGACCTGTGATACAGCTAAACGGGACTATCTGCGGATGACGATGTATGTATATAAAACATTCGATTCCATCTGGTAGTAGAAAACATACACTCATTTTTACATTGCTTCTGACGTCATTCTTTTCCAGCTACAGAAAACTAACTAGTTTTATTTTGACTTCTGTCGCCCTATTGAATGATTGAACATAGCGTTTGCTTCTTTGCCTCTTTATCTGGTTCATATGCACATCTTCTTTTCCTTTATAGAACATCTTGTGAGGTTCTTTATAATTTTGCCTTCATTCTAAACCACGTGAAGATCTCATGTTTCTTTCCACACATCTTCTTTTATGCCTGCCCGTTATGATTTCAATTCTGATTATGTATTCAGTCTTCGATTGGCTTTTCTGTCGTAATCCATGTCGCATCAGAATAGAATTTTATATATCGTTTTTTCCTTCTTTTTTTTTGCTTAATCATATTTTCTTCATGCAAAAATCTCGCCTTTGTTAGGAAGTTGTGCAAAGTAGTTTCGCTGAGGAAAACTAATAAACATCTTTAAAAGACATAAGCACACACATTAGGAAATCCTAGAAGCGCAACGAATATGATAATAGCAGAGAATAACCTGAATACGTCGCGTACTCTACATTGTCTCCTTCTGTCACATCTAAGTCACGCTTATAAAATCATTAGGCGCTTCAACATGGTGTATGGGTTAGAAAGCTTGTTTCGTTAGATCAGTTACGACTGAATAGTGTGTTAGATCCTCATTGGGTATTCCGCAATTTCGACCTTATGCCACATTTAAGCTACGCTTAGAAAATCATTAGGGACTTCGTCGTGGTGTGATGTTAAGCAAGGTTGTCCAGCTAGATCAGTTACGACTGAATAGTGTGTTAGATCCTCATTGGGTATTCCGCAATTTCGACCTTATGCCACATTTAAGCTACGCTTAGAAAATCATTAGGGACTTCGTCGTTGTGTGATGTTAAGCAAGGTTGTCCAGCTAGATCAGTTACGACTGAATAGTGTGTTAGATCCTCATTGGGTATTCCGCAATTTCGACCTTATACCACATCTAAGCTACGCTTAGAAAATCATTAGGGACTTCGTCGTGGTGTGATGTTAAGCAAGGTTGTCCAGCTAGATCAGTTACGACTGAATAGTGTGTTAGATCCTCATTGGGTATTCCGCAATTTCGACCTTATGCCACATTTAAGCTACGCTTAGAAAATCATTAGGGACTTCGTCGTTGTGTGATGTTAAGCAAGGTTGTCCAGCTAGATCAGTTACGACTGAATAGTGTGTTAGATCCTCATTGGGTATTCCGCAATTTCGACCTTATACCACATCTAAGCTACGCTTAGAAAATCATTAGGGACTTCGTCGTGGTGTGATGTTAAGCAAGGTTGTCCAGCTAGATCAGTTACGACTGAATAGTGTGTTAGATCCTCATTGGGTATTCCGCAATTTCGACCTTATGCCACATCTAAGCTACGCTTAGAAAATCATTAGGGACTTCGTCGTGGTGTGATGTTAAGCAAGGTTGTCCAGCTAGATCAGTTACGACTGAATAGTGTGTTAGATCCTCATTGGGTATTCCGCAATTTCGACCTTATGCCACATCTAAGCTACGCTTAGAAAATCATTAGGGACTTCGTCGTGGTGTGATGTTAAGCAAGGTTGTCCAGCTAGATCAGTTACGACTGAATAGTGTGTTAGATCCTCATTGGGTATTCCGCAATTTCGACCTTATGCCACATCTAAGCTACGCTTAGAAAATCATTAGGGACTTCGTCGTGGTGTGATGTTAAGCAAGGTTGTCCAGCTAGATCAGTTACGACTGAATATTGAGTTCGATTCTGACTTACTGCCCCATCTAAGCTAGGCTTAGAAAATTGATTTGGGTATTTCGACGTGGTTTAATGGTTAGCAAGCTTGTCTCGTTGGATCAATTTTAACTGAGTAGTTAGATCGATGTGCCTTGTGGTGCTAGCAAAACGAGAAATCGGCGGACCGAGTTCGAATTTTAGTTGAATGCGTTGCATTCTCAGTACGCACAAATGCCTTTGGAAAAGGCATTAATCCATCACTTAACCCCAACTATGGGTTCTTAAGCTTTGGTTAGTAACCAGTCTACCGCAGAAAGTTATGCCAAACTACTGTAGGAAAATCTTCTTCCCAGTCAATTATATTTCTTTGGAGCGATGATCGCCAAAGCGTGAGTCACGTATGATACTTAACTGACTTAGTGAATTAGCGTGACTCTTTCTGAGTTATTCGCCCTTTTGGCCTTATGCCACATCTAAGCTATGCTTATAAAATCATCATATGAATTATTTGTTGAGCACTTCGACGTGGTATAATGGTTAATAAGCATATCTCGCTAGAACAATGACGACTAAATAGTGAGTTCGACATTCACTAGGTGCCCCATACTTTCGGCCTTGTGGCACATCTAAGGTAAGCATATAACATTAGAATATGAGTTATTGATATTGTTTTCTATGTTTCTCAAGAAGTGTTGGGCCAGCGTTTTCTTCCAGTTGTTTTCCCCAACAAATCTAAACTTATTTATAAATAGAACTTTGTCTGTGTGTGTGTGTGTCTGTGTGTGTGTGTCTGTTTGTGTGTGTGTGTATCCGTTACCTATAGACTCCGAAACGGCTGAACCGATTTTCTTGAAAATTTACACAGTTGTACTATAAGCGTCCGCGAGTGTTGTTAGCTAGGTTTTTTGTCGAGGTACCCCAGATAAATATCGATAATCGAAAAAAAATCTGGTTATAGAAGGAGTGGTCCGATTTTAATCAAATTTGATACACTCATAGACAAAGACATAAGAAACGATATTCAGAAGTTTCAAGGTTGCGGTTCTTACAATAGTGCAGAAAATTTGATATCGATACCAGGAAATCAAAATTTGACTTACATCCATTCATTTTTCTTCCAGTCTACGGTTTCGCTTTAACTGGAAACAACTATTGCTTTTTAGTCTTTCGTACCAAAGTCCAAAGAGTCTGACCTCCAGGATCATGGATTAATTTTCAAACTTTCATTACACCCGAGCAACGCCGGACTATACTGCTAGTTTGCCATAACTGGTTTTATTTCGAAATCTACTAAAATTTATGATCACCAGACGTAAGACTACTGTCTACGCTTCGCAAATGAATCTATGATGGAAGATTTAGAAGAAAAACTGAAAGAACTCTTAAGCTCGGTGGTTGATGACTAATCACAAAATTTATATAAAGTATTATTTTCTTACCGGATCATTTAATTTCTACAGCGAGATGTTACCCAGTGCATAAGGAGACCTGTCAAGATTTATAGTTTTGGATTAATGTAATTTTATTGCTAAGCTCGTGGCGTCGCGTCTGTAGTAAAGAATGTGCACAACGTAACATAAATCTTAACAATCTACATTATGTAGATGATACTGCATTGATATCAGACTCCAGAAGAGAATCTGAACGAAATATTTGAGAAAGTAATCGATAAAGGCAAGAAGAAAGGACTAACTATTATTTTTACAGAAAGATATATTTTCCAACTGGATTTATTTAATTTCTACAGCGTAATGCATTCCAGCATATCTATCAGTTGTTATTGTATTTGAGGGGATGTAACCTTAACGATAGGCTCGCGACGTTGCGTCCTTTAGAGAGAGGGTGAAATGTGGAGAATAAATTTTGACAGCTTACCCTATACAGTTGATATAGTGATGGTAGCAGATTCGGAAAGAAAACTTAAAGAATTGTTAGGCAAAGTAGCTGATGAAGGTAAGAAGAAAAATCTAAACGCGTTGTTGAAATGAAATGCATAGCCGTAAACAAAAGTAGTAGTTTTAATTCGATTCCGGTTTGTTTTGGCGTGGTCGTAATTTGATGTAATTTTTTTAATCATCTCACCCCAAGCAAGGCATTCCACTGGGGCTACATAGGGGAAGGTAAAGAGAAGGAGGGTTAGACATAGAGAATGTCAGGACGAAGGTGACAGATGAGTAAGGATAGCGAGGATGAGGGTTGGGTAGATGGGAAGAGTGTTTGATAGAATGGGAGCAGGTTAGTGTGTTAGGAGGTGTCTATTGACCTTACATTTAAACTCCTGGAGATTGTAGCCGTCGGGGAAGCAATCGTGTGGAAGAGAATTCCACAGTCGGGAAGTGCGAGGAAAGAAACTGTTGGAGTAGAAGTTACGGTTGCATTTTATCGGTTTCACTATAAAAGGGTGGGATCTAGTTGCTAATCTAGTATCTCGTTCAAATTCGTAAATTGTATTGCCTTTATAACAGTTCTATGCAAAACAGCTTAGAATATGAATACAAAAATAAACTAAAAATGAAACCCTTGAAAATGACTAATGAGTTGATGAAAGCTGGCAGTTACAATGTTTTTTCCCCTAGACATGGGTATAACACAATACGGCAATCTTGAAAATTTTAAGGGAAGTGGAAGCACATTTTAATTACTGTTGGTAGACTTTGAAAAAACAGTAGCTACTCTAGCATCTACGCATAGTTCATCCAGCAATGAATTAGAACACTCTTAGCTATTGGGCGTGTGTATAATGATAATATACACGCTAAAAAATCTACCTCCTTCTACCGAGCGCCCATAGTGTGTGTGTGTGTGTGTGTGTGTGTGTGTGTGTGTGTGTGTGTGTGTTCAGATGTAGAATCGCCGACTGACGCCAGTTCGGTTGGGTTTCAATTCTGGGTAAAAAGCAATTGGATGTCTAACCGTGCTGATGAGCTGTGATACAGCGAAACAGATCTGTCTGTGGATGACTATATATATATATATATATATATATATATTCGTTAAAAATGACAACTAAAGTGCTCTGGTTAAGTTTTGTATATAATATTTCATGTGATCTTATTTTTTTTCATTATTTTTTTATAAATTATATAAAATTGTCTCACTCTTTTATTCATATACGTGCTGTCGCCTATACTTTTAGCCATTTTCAAGGAATAAATTTTATTTTACTTTTAACTGAATATATAGATTGTTTCATGTATGTAAGTTTCGTTTGTCTTTTCAGCTAAAATAAAAATATCATCTAAATAGCGGACAAATATTTTTGGTTTAGTAACTTTTGTTTAAAACCTTGTTTTCTATGTGGGACAATAATAGTTAAGAGAAGAACGGACCAAGAGGTTTTTCCATATTACTCAATTAAATATTGATATAAGAAATCGAATCTTTCTACTCTATCCTGTACAACGCCAAGGCACAGTGCAACAGGCTTGCCTCCCAGAGAGTAAAACACTAGGCCTCCTTGGCCTTACACTCTCGGCGAACCTCAAATGGAATGACTATATCGTATCCATTGCTAAATCCGCTGCTATGAAAGTCGGTTCTCTGTGCAGGCCCCGGAAGTTTTTCCCGTCTGAATCTATCCTGCACATATATAAATCTACCATCCGCTCGTGTATTGAATACTGCTGCCACATCTGGTCGGGTGCCCTGCTACTCTCTTCGGATTTCTTGACAAAATACAACGGAGAATCTGTAATGTGATCGATACTGACTTGGCAGACCGTCTGCAACCACTCTCTCACCGGCGTGACGTGGCTTCCCTGTGCCTCTTCTATAAATACTTTCACGGCTTCTGCTCCGATGAACTTAGATCATTGGTGTCGCCTAGGTACGAATTTACACGAGATACTAGATTAACAACTAGGCTCCACCATTTTACAGTGAACCAGATAAGATGTAACCGTAATTTCTACTCCAACAGTAGAAATTACGGTTACATCTTTTCTTGCGCTTCCCGCTTGTGGAATTCCCTTCCACATATCTGCTTTTCCGACAATTACAGTCTCCAGGAGTTTAAATGTAAGGTCAATAGACACCTCCTATCACACTAACATGCATCTATTCTCCCAACACTCTCACCATCTACCCAACCCTCATTCTCGGTATCCTTACCCGTCTATCACCTTCCTTCTAACATTTCCTGTATCTAAACATCCTTTCTCATCACTATTCCCCTATGTAACCCCCTGTGCAATAGTGGCAGTGGATGCCTTGCTCGGGGTGAAATGATTATAAAAAATATCAAATTAAAATTATTCTGGTAGACCTGAATGCCAAAGTTGTCAAGGAGAGGGAAAGTGAAACGTTTTGCAATTTCGCAATGATCGCGGAAAGAAATGGGTCCATTGATGCACAGCCAATTACAAGGTAATAACTAACACCTGTTTCCAAAAGCACCCAAGTTTATGGACATGGAGAAGCCCAGGAAGAGAAACGAAAAATCAAATCGACTACATAACTGCCAACAAGGATTTAGGAACGCAGTAATTCACTGGAAAACCTACCCAAGTGATGAATGCGGAACCAATCACCTGTTGGTTATAAAAAAAGTAAGAATAAAACTTTGGCAATTGAAAAAGCCTGACGAAACACACATACTGAAATACAACAGACTCGTGAACGACCCGAGCCTGCAGGAAAATTATACGGACGGTGTGAAAACAAAAATACGAAGAATAAATTCAGAAACTCGAAATGGGATGCATTAAGTTCTAGTGACATCAGCAAACGAATGTGTAATTACATTAAAAATTATCATAGGCTTTCGAGATGTCCAATGCTACAGTCCGGGATTGGCTATTTTTATCTAGTGTATAATAAACTCTTTCTACAATTATCGTCAGTATATCAGTAGTTGATCTCGAGAAATGAAAGCCTTATTGCTTGTGTTAGAAAAAGAACTTCGATGAGAAATTTTTTTTTTAATCATTTCACCCCGAGCAAGGCAGAAACGCCACTGATGTGCAGGGGGTTACATAAATGTAAAAAGATTAATTAGAAAAGAGTGAGGAGTACAAGCTAGTTAGAAAGGAACAATAGAAAGCTGAGAAAGCAGGTGCAATGACAGATACATAGGCGTAGAGAAAGTGAAGATTATACAGGGGAGGGGAGAGAGCTAGAGGCCAGTGGTTAGTAGATGAGTATTAACTTTGCATTTAAATTTCTGGAGGTCGTAGCCGTCAGGAAAGCAAGAATACGGGAGTGAGTTCCACAGGCGGGAAGTGCGAGAGAGGAAGCTGCAGGAGTAGAATTGTCGTCTGCATTTGGCTAACCTGACTGTGAATGGGTGGGACCCAGTTGCCAGTCTGGTTGCACGGGTAAACACCTGTTGAGGAGGCATCAGTGACTTAAGCTAATGATGAACCATTTTGATATTGATTTGTGATTAGTTTCCCAAAAAAGAAGTAGAAGGTTAATCGGCCAATAGTTGAAAAGGTCGGACGTTTCATCCGAGTTTTTTTAAACCGGAGCAACAAATGATGACTTCCAGCAACCAAGAAAGCGAGAGGCATTTATTATAAAGTTTAGAGAGTACAGAAACAAATTTGAGAGCACAATGACTATTACAGGATTCCACGTGCGTTTAGGGATCTAAGTTAGAAATGATAGCAGAAAGCATGGAAAGGGTTTTATACATATCGCTCAAAGGAGACTCAGTTCTAAGTCGGAAGGTACGCAGGGACAAGAGTTTGGGCATCTTGCCGTAGTGTAATGGTTATCAAGCTTGTCTTACTAGAACCTATTACAACTGAGTAGTGAGTTCAATTTTCACTATGCTTTTGGCATTGTGCCACATCTAAACAGCGCTTAGAAAATCAACTGCAGATGAATCAAGAGTAGAGTTTAAGGAGAATTTACGGGCAAACCATTCAGCTTTATCAGCAGAAGATGTTATCACCTCAAACAAATTCGTTGGGGAGACTTTACATTTATTTAATATCCTATTACGGTGCCGCCAGTAATCACGAAAGTCAAAGTTGTAAATGCTCTGCGGTGCCTCATTCTCTCGGCGATCAGAGACTAAGCTCCTTCGAGGACTAGTTTACGTTTATCTCGAGCAGCAAAGAACTGATGTCACTGTGGTATAGCCGAAAATAGTGGTTCCTGTGTGCAAAAGTGGTAAAGCATGCTGGTGTAAACTATGGAGAGAATTGATGTTTTACTTCGTATTTCCGAGAAAGAATGAAATCGTCCATGTAGTCTTTGACCCAAGAAGAAACCTCAGTTACACAATTCTCAATTGAAAGGTTAGTTGTGAGGTAAATCACGGACAAAGTCCGAATTAGTATGCTGGTATTGAAAGAGATCATACGGATATGGAGTTCATGTTTAATAGATGATTCGAACAAAATATCAATAGAATGGTCCAAGTTACCAAGAAATGGTAAATATCAACAGAATGGTCCAAGTTACTAAGAAATTCGGCAGGAACGAGAAGAGGAGATAAAAATAAATTAAATAGAAAAGGCTGTTGCTTGATTTATCTCTGAAAACGAGTAGGGAATTTCATGATTTGAGTAAAGGATCGGGAAATGGGGAAAAGAAATATTTGAAGATTGGCAACATCATTACGTTTAAAATGTTTAAGCCGTGGTACGCATTAAAGTAACCGAAGACAAAGATGTTCGCAAATATAAGAGAAATAAGTGCTTTTTCAATATTGTAAGGCTATGATGCCTAATGTACATTTTGTTTTTAATCATTTCACCACAAACAAGGCAGATTTATTGCCACTGTTAGGCAGGGGGTTACATAGGGGGAAAGTGATGAGAAAGAGGGGTAGGTTTAGGGCGTGTCAGAAAGAGGGT
The DNA here is from genome assembly GCA_037127315.1 of Ascarosepion bandense. NCBI lineage: Eukaryota > Metazoa > Mollusca > Cephalopoda > Sepiida > Sepiidae > Ascarosepion > Ascarosepion bandense. Next base: position 3,473,290 of record JBBBDQ010001395.1, on the reverse strand, counting down.
AATAGAAGCATGAGAATACTGGCGTTATAGGGGTGGGGTGGACGAAGAAAAGAGCTTGAGAGAAAGAATGCGAGTTAGTGAGATAGGAGATGTCTTACATTTAAATTCTTAGAGATTGTAGCTGTCGGGGAAGCAAGTATACGGAAGGGAATTCCAGAGGCGGGAAGTGCGAGAATAGAAACTGTTAGAGTAGAAATTTCGGCTACATTTTATCCGTTTCACTGTAAAAGGGTGGGACCTAGTTGCTAGTCTAGTAGCTCGAGTAAATTCGTACATAGGGGGCACTAGTGAGCTAAGTTCATTGGAGCAGAAGCCGTGAAATATTTGTAGAAGAGACAAAGAGAAGCCACATCACGCCGGTGAGAGAGCGACTGCAGCCAAGCTGCCGAGTCGGGATCAATCACATCACATCACAAATTCTTCGTCGGATTTTGTTAAGAAACCCGAGGTGAATAGCACGGGCACCTGACCAGATGTGGCAGCAGTATTCAATACACGGGCGGATGGTAGATTTATATATATATACAAGATCATTTCAGATGGGAAAAACATCCTGGCCCTGCACAGTGAACCGACCTTCTTAACTGCGGATTTAGCTATGGATTCAATATAGTCATTCCACATGTGGTCTGCTGAGAGAGTTATGCCAAGGAGGCGCAGTGTTTTGCACTCAGGGAGGCTAGCCTGATCCATGCTAATGGGGCGGGGTTGGAATAGATTGTCTATGATGGTTAACAGATAGCAGCTTCGTTTTTAAAGCATTAAAATTTTCGTGCCATTTTTTACTCCGGTCCACCACAGATTGAAGGTCCTTTTTCAAGCTCGGCAGCAAGGTTAGCTTGGTCAGCCTCAGCAGATTTTCGATAGAGGCGAGAGTAAACGGTGGTGTCGTCAGCGTATATACCTACTTGGGAACTGATTACATCAGGGAGATCGTTAATGAAAATCAGGAAAAGCGTAGCACCTAGAATAGAGCCTAGATGGACACTCGCGTTAGTATGATAGTATCGGGAGATATGTCCGTTCAATACTACCCTCATTGTGCGATTTGAAAGGAATGACTGGATTAGGTCAAACAGTTCTTCAGTTATACCATAGATCCGCATCTTGCGTAGAAGGCTATCATGCCAGACTCTGTCAAACACTTTGGAAATATCTAGGGGAACAGTTTGAGCTTCGGCATTCTTGTCGAGGGCCTGGTATATATACTCAGTGACGGTCGTTAACATATTAGCAGTAGACCTGGTGAAGCGGAAACCATAGTGTTTATCCGAGAATAGTCTGTAGGCTGTGAGGTGCTGAACCACGTCGGCGTTCAGATATAATTAAAAAAAGTGATTGCTAACAAAGTTTATTAACTAAAGACGAAATCATATGAAAGTTGTCTGTGACCTGGAAAGACTCCTACATGAGAAAGCTGAAGATTATCCTCGATGTAAGCCATGCATGTGAATTCCAGTATCTTTCCGGCAAAGGGGAAGATAGCTTACTGATAAAACCTTTAATATTATTATTTTTTGTCTGAAACAAGACCTTAGTCAATTACCATCACGTTAGAATCGAATTCACACCACTAGATTATTAATTTGCTTGTTTAGATTGCTATGTTTTGAGACCCGGTAAGCGCATTTGCGTATATATTTTTAAAATCCTCTCAATACAATACGAGAGAGTCAGTGAAGTTAGAGAGTTAATATAAAAATTGAAATGTGGAATGAACTGTGTGACTGAAAAAGTAAGTGGTAGGAAGGGAAAATTATTAAAATATAGTTAGTAAATAACAATTAACAACTGACTTTAAGAGTTTATAAGAAAGCCTCCACACTGAAGAATGTTCTATAAGGTTGAAGTTTTTGGAAAAGAGATGTCTGAGAAGAAGTTTCTACTTAGATTTGTAATATTGAGGAAATGTTTATGATTCGATTCCTTAGAATTAGCGTGACGTGTCCTATCTGTAAACGTTTAGGTCGGTGGAACGAAACAATAGAGTTCATCATAAACACTATTTACATTATTCGAACTATTGTCCTCATCATGAGTCAAAAGCTGTTCTTGTTCTTAAGGACACATGTTCCAGTAGATATAGACGTTGGGTACTTCATGTGACTTGACTCAAAGAGTTGTGAGTTCAATACCAGGCTACAGCAGTGGCGAACAACTAACTTAGATGGTTTCAGGGAGATAACTACCAAGAAAGACTCTACGCAAGGAATGAAGATGATATAAACTAGTGATTGCAATAAAGGGTGCGGTTCAAAATTCCTAGCACCTGAAGAAGGCCGAAGCGTACAACAGCCGAAACAAAGGTGCCGACAATAGTCCGAATGATGTAAATAGTGTAAATACTACCTCATCTCAGAAATATAGACAAATACTGAAAGTTTATCTCAAAGTTTGACGTGCAACCACGTGCATTTTAGAAAAAAAAGGTGTGGAGTGGAAAAGAATTGATCACTAACAAAGCCGTTTTTTAACTCTATCATTTCTAGAAGTTGAGTACCGAACAGCTTAAGACTACATATGGCAGAAATTCTCCATGTTTTTAGAATTCATGTGAGCAACGATGAGATTATTGATAGAATGGAAACAAAAAAACTTATAAAAAAGGAAACTTATATTTAAGATCGGATGTGCGTTGTGGTGCAGTGGATATCGACTCGGAACGACAAATCGGGGAGACGAGTTCGAATTCCAGTTGAATTCATTGCATTCACTTACGCGCAAATACCCTTGGGAAAGGCATTAATCCGTCTCTTCCTTCCAGTTATAGGTTAAATAACAAAACAGATTGGGTTCTATAGCCTTGGCTGGCAACCAGTCTACCGCAGAAAGCAATGGCAACCTACTGCGTGATAATCTTCTGCCCAGTTAGTCATGTCTCTTTCGAGACATGATCGCCCAAGTGTGTTTCACGTATGGCACATCAAAATAAACAGTCGAAATCTCTCGGAAACGTGATGAAGAAGAAGGGCTTAAAAATCTGACACTCACAGGAAAGATAGAGAAAAAGAGGGACTGGGGAAAACAGTGCGTGACATACTTGATGGACTTAGGAAAATGGATGACAGAGTTGGGTTTTTTGAAAAAACAAGACAAATTATATAAGGAGCTAAAAAGCCCAGCAAGATGTAAGGAGCATGATCGCATAGATCCTGAAGGAACACGGCACAGAAAAGAAGAAATCTAAAACATGGCAGAAAAAATCAGGTATTTCCTTGGCTGATAAAATAAGCTGACCAGTTCTGATGAGCTTTCCCCAGTGCCCCGAGGACATGAATTTTACTCGTGCTTCAAACTGATGTCAAGGTCACACCCTTTCACCACAATTTCTACTCTAACAATTTCTTTTCTCACACTTCCCACGTTTGAGGAACTTTCTTCTGTAGACTTGCTTCCCTGACAGCTCAGTCTGTCAGTAAAGTGCCAAACCTGATACATGCTTGGGCAATCATGTCTCGATAAAGACATAACTGACGAGGCAGAAGATTTTTTTCAATAGATTGCCATTGTTTCTGTTGCCAACCAAGGCTATAGAACCCAATCTGTCTTGTCATTTGACCGAGAGGATTATTATCTTTCCCATGTATATTTGCGCGTAAGTGAATGCGGCTCATAGCTACAATCTCCAAATGTCTAAATGCAACGTCAATTGTCATCTTTTATTTTTCCAAATCTCACCTACTTCTCTAAATATCATCGCTTTCTTATCCTTTTTTTTGGCATCCTCTGTACCCTGTTTTTTAATCTCACTCTAACCTCTGCACATCAGTGGCAATTCTGCCTTGCTTATAAAAAAAACTCCACCATCTTTATCTTCAGCATCTGTATCTCTCTTGAAGTCGGGGGTGAGCATGAATTTAAACGTGAGCCAACTAGCACCAATGTTGGTTGAATTGACTAAACTCACACATTCATCTTCTGGGTGCGCTTTATATAGTATAACAATGGGTATACAGTGTTTATCATCAGAAAGCACACGTCTGAGTCATGATGGAGAGTGTTACTTTCAATGGATTTGTGTAACTTGTATTAGAGGTCAACCTCACTCCGGACCTCAAGTGGAACTCGTATATCTCATCCATCGCTAAAAATGCTGGAAAGATTGTGAATTCCTTGTACCACTTCAGAAAATATATGGCATTTTCTGCTATGCTTTATCTTTGCAAGAAACAGATCAGAGCAAAAAATGTAGTATGATTGCCACATATGGGTTGAAGCTGCCCTATTTTGTCTTTTCAAACTTGAGATCAAAAGCATTTACGCTGCCTTGTAGGCGTAATATTGTCTTCTTTTGCAATCGGCCATCCCTTTCTCTCAGATTTATCTTTAATACCCTCTCGCTTCTCTATTGTAATCGTTATAGTAGGTATCCGGACAAAATACATTCACTATTTTACCAGTTCAGAGCTAGAACCAACCAGGATAAACGCAACCAGTCTATTGTCATTTCTTTTATATTCCATTGGTAAGGAGGAAGTACTACGCAAACATCTTCTTTCCAAGAATTGTTACATTGTGAAATAGACTCTTAAAAGAATGATTATCTGATCACTACAATCTTAACCGCTTCAAGACTGGAGTCAACCACTAACTACCCTATATATCCTCATGTGTACCCTCTTAATATGCATCTATTATTCTCTAATTGTACACCCTTACAACAATATAATTTAGTAAACATCAACTTCAAGTGACTCATGGACCTTTTATTGGTCGAATAATAGTATAAAAGGATTGGACTCACTATGGTCTATTACTAGTAGTAGACTTCTAGATTAGAATGATATCCGTTGCCCTAGGTTAGTGGTTTTCAATCTTTTTTACCCATGGACTAATTTTACTCTTAATATTTTTGAAGAACCCGCCTTATCCACTTGCTGAAAAAAGAACTTTATTTTAATCTTACTAAGTTTAGATAAGTTTAGGAATTGTATTCTATGGAAATAGTAAATGTATATGCTTTCGTTTGAAGTAAAACTTATTTATTGAAAATAAGCTTGTATTTAACAACTAAATTCTATGGGACATTTACGTACACGAGTAAAATAACTCCTAATAAACCATTTCAAAATATATAATCAATAATTAAAAAAAAATTTCGAGTCTATTTTTATATGGATTCATTTATACTAATATATTTAATTTAATTTTATTTATATTTAAAACGAATATTATTATTTATTATTAGTATATTAAATTAATTTATATAATAAATTGTAATCTTTATATTAATTTTCCTTTAATCCTTTTTTTATGTATTTATCTCAGTTTTTATTAAACTTTTGCAATGAAACATCAAAGAGAGCAAATTTACATAGCTTGTCCGCTAGTTTTAGAGTTATTTTCCTATTTTTAGTATTTTAATATTGAGTAAATCTCTGTAGAAACTTCAATTCTCAGTTGTAACATTCGTTCCAAAATTAACTTGCTCTATGGACCACTAAAATATTACCGTTGGCCCCAATTTGCACTTTTTGTGTGGTCCCTGAGTAATATTTGCATAGGAAAAAAGGACATTATCTTTTCTTTATAGAACTTTCTGAAATTTCATGACCCCTTGTAATCGGTTCTTTTTCGTTTTCTGAACTTGAAGCAAATGTTTTGACAGAGAGACGAAATATTTCCAATAATATCCTGCGATTGTACACGGCGAAAATAGAAATACCCAAACATAGAAAAGTTTTTGTCGCCTAATTAACCATAGATTCCATACGCCGTCTTGAATCAAGTGCCATGACAAATGCACTAATTTTATCCGCAGTGATTCAGAGTTTAGTGAAAAATCTATAAAGAAATCAATAAGCGTTAGCAATTATGGAAGACATTGTTCGAACTTGCAATGACATTCAAATTAAAAAGTTTTGTGACTGAGGGGGCATCATAAGATCTCTGCCAGTTCACCTTTGCGGAATCTTACACGTTGACGTGTTTCATTTCATTCGGAATAGTTTCAGCTTTGGATATGTGAATCTTTACATACATTTGGAATTTGTTTTAAAATCATTTTAGCTAAGCAAGTCAATAAAGCCATGAAAACGCAAGGAGTCATTTTGAACTGGAGGTTGGAACTTTATTGTTCCATGAATAAATGTATTTCTCAGTCTCAATTCTTTAAAAATTGAAGATTCGGGAACCAAATTCGGTAGAATGATGTTTACAGTTTTTTTATTTGTGACCTCTGCATTTCTATCTGACGTAACTGGTTCATGTTCAAACCGAAATAAAAGCTCAATATCATTTTCAAGAGTCATTCTAAATTCTAAATGCTGGCTCATCACAATTATTGTTCTCCTTGTTCTTTCTTAGAAAATCAACAAATGAAGATTATCTTTATCAGTCTCTCTTCCAGATCTTTCTATGAAAATGGAGAAGGGCGTGTACCTGTGTTTTATAGACTACACAAGGGCATCCTACAAAGTACGCTACAAAGACTTAACAGAGATATTCAGGAAAGACATTAGAGGAATAAAAATCTCAAATGGCATCAAACGGCCTGAAAATGAAACCAGTTCAGGAGATATACAAAGGGGTGTAAGACAAGGATGTGTCTTCTTACCAGATCTTTTCAACCTATACAGTGAGGCAATTTTGAGAGATCCAGAAGTTCTATCAGAATTTGTCATTAGTAGCCACAATCTGAACAATATAATATACGCAGATGATACAGTGCTGACAGCAGACACGGAAAGGAAACTACAAGAGATCCTACAAATGGTAACTGAAGAAAGTGGAAAGAAAGGACTAGAAATAAACGAAAAGAAAACTGAACGCATGGTCACGTAAAAATAGGAGCCCAAAATGCCAACTACAAGCCGGGGATAATAAAATCAAGCAGTTACACAAATTTAAATACCTGGGAAGTGTCTAAACAGAGGACGGAATGTACGATATTAAGGTTCAAAGGAGTATTGCCATGCTCAAGGATACATTCTAAAAGCTGAATATTAAGATACAGGAAAATTTCATTGGAAACAAAGAAGAGAGACTAGATTGTTATGTGATGTATGTCCTTCTGTATATCAGAGAATGCTGAACAATCTCATCAAAGATGAAGAAAAGATTTAAAACAATCGAAATATGATTCTGCAGAAGAATGGTAAGGCTACGATGGGTGGAATCTGTAAGTAAAGACGAACTTTTGGAGAGGATTCAAACGAAAAAGAAATTGATAATATCAAGAATAGGCAGCTGATATATTTAGGACATGTAATGAAGAAGGATGTGCGTTGTGGTGCAGTAGATATCGGTTGGAACGAAAAATCGGAGAGCCGAGTTCGAAATCCAGTTGAATTCCTTGCATTCACTTACGCGCAAATACACTTGGAAAAGGTATTAATCCGTCTCTTCCCTCCAGTTATTGGTTAAATAATAGGACAGATTGGGTTCTATAGCCTTGGTCGGCAACCAGTCTACCGCAGAAGGCAATGGCAACCTACTGCGGGATAATCAGTCAGTCGTGTCTCTTTCGAGACATGATCGCCCAAGCGTTTATCACGTATGGCACTTAACTAACTGAATGAGGAAAAGGATACTGCGGATATCGTGGACTGAGCATGCAAGCAACGATGAGGTGTTGGAAAGAATGGCAACAAAAAGGAAATTAATACTGAGCCTCAAGAAGAGACAACTGAAGTTCCTGGGACATGCAATAAGGAAGGAGAGCGTAGAGAACCTGGTACTGACTGACCAGATAGAAGGAAAAAAGCAACGGATAACATATTTACATAGCCTGATCAGGTGGATGACCGAACGGGAGTTGCGAGGTGTAACAGGAGCAAACATACTAAGAGCCACAAGGGATAGGGGGACGTGGAGAACCATGATCGCCTACGTCCTGAAGGGACAGGGAACATAGAAGAAGAATGAGGAAGGGGGGCTTGAAGAATCTGATACTCACAGGACAGATAGAGAGAAAGAGAAACAGAGAAAGCGACGCGTGATATACCTAATAGGCTTGAGTAAATGGATGGCAGAGCAGGGTTTTGGAGGCATGACAAGAGAAAAACTTAACAGCTAGAAGGGATAGGAAGATGTAAGGCCAAGATCGTCTACGTCCTGAAAAGAAGCAGTACACAGAAGAAGAAAAGGAAAAATGCTGTAAGTTCGCACTTCTGAACAAAACAGGAGAAATTAGTTTTGAAGACATATTTTGATAAAAATCTTTAGTGATAAAAGTTCTTTATTCCGTGCTCGTTGGAGATGTATGAATAAAAGATGAATGTGAAAGATTCAGATTAAACCAGCTGACTCCGGATATGTTTAATGGTTTAATTTTCTACCACGAATTAAATGTGAAAAAGATGCAGAAATACTGACGAAAATTCTAATGAAAATTGAACAAAATAAACTTACACTGCAAGAAATATCGGACGAATGTCAGAGAATCCTCGCACTTCCCGCCTCTGGAACTCGCTTCCTTAGTCTTGTTTTCCTGACGGCTACAACCTCCAGGAATTTAAATGCAAGGTCAATACTCATCTCTTAACTACTTGACCCTAATTCTTTCCACACCGCCCGATATATATAGAAAATTACATCTCGGAAAAAGCAGTTCCTTTAAGAATCCCAAATGACACAAGTGTATTAAAATAGAATATACAAACAAACACTCTAAAACTAAACCAAGAAAAATCCTCACAGGAAAAAAAAAACTACATAGCTCTGCGAGGGAGAAGTAATCATAGAAAGCAAAATAAAATTTTTGAATGTGGAAATAAATGATGTTGTTGAGAAAATTCTACTAGTCACCGCTAGGTGTATGTGTTAAAAATATTGCAAACCCGTTCAGTACTGACTGGATGAATTATTTGACCTTTGGGATTTGCCTACAAAAGTTTAATACAAAAATATGAGTAGTCTTGACAAAATAGGCGTAATCGAAAAGATTAATCATTTAAAATGGGAAACCCCAGTAGTGTATGTAAAAAGAAAAATGAATAAAATTTCTGTTTGTACCAATTCATCGTCAGGGTTAAACAACTTTTAGAATCCGTTTAAGGAATTTTTTGCGAAGGTAAATGGTGAAAAAATTTTCAAACGTGAATCTTTCTGAAACGTATTTGCAAATCCAGGTTGAAGAAAAATATCTAACATCCAATACTAAAATAAGCTATGTGCACAAGGGGTTGTATAAGTTCAACCGCCTTTTTTTGGTATAAAATTGGCTCCAGATTGGGATTTTGCAATGGCTTATTTGAATGATATTATCTAAATGTGTATGTAAACAACAACATCGGGTATATAAACAGTTTTGGAAAATTTCGAGAAGGGGATTCAAACTCAGTAACAAAAAATGTGAATTGTTTTTACCTAAAATTAAGTACCTAGAGCAAATCATTGTCAAAAAGCATACTTAACCAGATCCTTCGAGAGCAAATGCAAATAAAAATATGCCTTCTTCGACAAGCGTGACTTGGTTACAAGCTTTTCTGGGATTAATAAGCTAGTATCAAATTTATGAACCTATTATGCAGAATTTGAGAGCTTCATGTAACGATTCACTCAAAAAAGACAAAGTGGAACTGGAGTGATAAGTGTCAGAAGGCGCTTCTTGTACTAAAAAATACTAACGTCAGACTTATCATTAGCACACTACGAAAAAGCAGAACTCGTAGTGACTTCAGACGATAGGGATTACGGTATAGGAGCAGTAATTTTGTATAAATAGGATGACCATCTAAAAAAAACAACCATATTAAATCAGCCACCAAAAAATCTACACACATCATAACTTCTAATCTATACAGATCTCCATCAGTTTAACAAAGAAAATAAATGACCTCCAAAAAGAGGCACTAAAGCCCATCATCAAACTCGACAAAACCTGTTTCAGAAAATAAAATAAAATCCAAACACATTATTAACATTGGCAAGTGTTCAAAGAACAAGCTGATAAATCTTTAGTGAAATCTCGGAAAATAAAAGACTTAAAATTCCTCTTAAACATCAAAAACTTTTAAATAATAAGGATGTTGAAAACCGAAGTCTTTCCAAAATCCAAAAAGGTTCTAACGGTGGTATGATCAGCTCAAAGGCCCAAGAAATATGGGTGATGATAGAAGCAAATGACGTCTTTGGCATTTATTTATCCCTGGCTTTCTGAGATGAAGAAAACGTTAAACGTCTGAATCAGTATTTTTCGGGAAAGTTCCCATGTTTTTGCCCACCCTGTACACAACTTTAAAACTTATTTCCCCTGAAAAAATGGTGTCCTCACTCCTGATAGTAAAATCGAGTGAAATGGGACAATGTTCAATGGGGCAGGCTGTCTGTGATCATCTCTCATGCCATGTTCAATGCAAAATAGCAACTTTAATCGGTCTGATAATGATTCTATGGTTGACTAGTGTGAATGCTCGGGGACTGAGGCCGGAATCTCGCAGGGTTAGGCTCACACGAGATTTTCAGCGTCTCGGGTTGAATGTATTTTGTGTAGAGAATACCTAATTTTCAACCCAATTTTTGAAGTTTTGATCATGAAGGCATTCTGTCTAGGGAGTGTATCCTCTGTTCAGCATGTTTTGATGGATGATCTAAAAGTGTTTCCTGACTAGTGAGCAAGTCTTTAGATTCGGCGTGTTCTCTTGTCTTCTTAGCTCCAGCAGGCATGCCTTGCGTTTACCTTAAGTTAGCTGTCTTTTGTCATCTTTTATGTTCCATCTCTTTTCGGCACATAGCTCGTCACAGTTTTCTTTTAGTAGCTCTAAGAGATTTTTGTTCCAGAAGCTGAGTAAAGTATTAAGAGACAGGAAACTTTCACTAGAAACAAAGAAGACAGTACTAGATGCTACGTGATGACAGTTCTTCAATACGGCAGTGACTGCTGGACAATATCATCAAAGATGAAGGAAGAACTTGAAGCACCTGAAATGTGGGTCTACAGAAGGATGCTGCGGATAACGTGAACCGAGCATGTGAGCAATGATGAGATTTTGGAAAGGATGGAAACAAAAAGGAAATTAATATTGAGCATCAGGAAAAGACAACTAAAGTTCCTGGAAGATGCAATGAGGAAGGACGGCTTGGAGAACCTGATACTAACAGGCCAGATAGAGGGAAAAAGAGACAAGGAAAAGCAACTTATAACATATTTGAAGGGCCTGAGCAGGTGAATGATAGAACGGGGGTTGCGTGGTGTCACAGGAGAAAGTGTGCTCACAGCCATTAGGAATAGGGAGACGTGGAAGGCCATGATCGTCCTGAAGGGACACGGCACATAGAAGAAGAAAAAGAAGAAACTTTTGACTGTTTAACTTGTTCTGTCATTCATTCGTTCAAACTCATCAAGTTACACCATGTCTTTCTCTACTTTTAGTATGTTCTCTGAGTGTTAAATTCTACAGGCTATTTTCAGCTGCTTTCTGTTTGTAGTAAGTTTTTCGTAGTTACTACATACCCTTAAATTTTGTTTCTCATATATTCTGAGAATTACATTACCATCATTCGTCATAACAATATATATGTTGCTTCAGGTTGTTTCTTTATTTGTGTCGAATCTTTCTCTATCATTGGATATTTCTTATTAGTTATGCATTCTTTTGTTTGTTTTGAAGAGCGTGTTCGTTTAGTTTCTGAAAGGAATTATTACAGTCTGCAATCAACGGTATTACTTGAACAATGAAGAGGATTAAAGCTGTTGTAATTTATTTCTTCAGTTCCCAAAACAACATTAATTCGAAAGTTATTTGGACTATTGAACTTGAAGTTTTGTTGCTTTTGTTATCTTTCCATGACGTTTCAACCGATCATGTGCACTTTGTTAGAAAGGCAAGTAAATTCATTTGAAATACTTTTTTAATCATTTAGTCCTAAGTATGTGATGTGCATTGTGGTGCAGTGGATATCGACTCGGAACGACAAATCGTGGTGCCTAGTTTGAATTCCTGGCATTCGCTTTTGCACAAATACCCTTGGGAAAGATATAAAGTCGTCTCTTCCCTCCAGTTAAGGGTTAAATGATAAGACATATTGGGTTATTTAGCAATGGCTGGCAACCAGTCTACCATAGAAAGCAATGACAACCCACCGCGGGATAATTTTTTGTCCAGTCAGTCATGTCTCATTCGAGACCTGATCGCCCAAAGCGTGTATCACGTATGGCACTTAACTGACTGAACCTAAGTAAGACTATTCATACACAAGGATTTACATAGAGTGAAAGACAATGAGAAGAGGGTAGCGAGGAAAAAGGGTATAAATCCGTTTCAAGAAGACAGAGGTTGCGATTGAAATCGCATTCAATTTTTTCAGATTTCAGGTTGCATGAAAGTAAGAAAAAAGTTTAACAGGTTAGAACTACAAGAAAAAACAGTATTAAGTTAATTTAAATGCAATCGCAAGTTCTATGCCATTTCAAGAGTAAAACGCTGAGACATAGTTGATAATCAAGTAGCTCGCTGAATGTTTTTCAGTTGAGATACCAGGGAGCTTATTAGAACAATTGCCATGACAATATCTATAGAAAAGGCACAAGTAAGTCATATCACGCTAGTGGAAAATTGGGTGAAGTTGAGCCACTAAATCAGATATGGCACCAATCAATTTATAGCCTGAAAGGTATTTCATCCCATTGCCTACAGAGGCGCACGTTCTTAAACGCCACCTCTCTTCAAGATTTCAGCTGTAAAGCCTTTATGCAGGCAAATTGCCATAGTTTCTTGTGTTTAAAATTTTTTAGTGGTTTTATATTGCCTTCTCCATTTTTTTTAAATTACGTTATCTTTCTCCTAGACTGACCGCCATCTAAAGCACAAGAGCCCATACTTCCCTGTTTTTTTTAACCTAGCTGAAAACAGAAAATAATTCCTGCCTTTTTCAATGGAAGTAGTGCTAAGTAGACTTGTTGAGAATTATAAATCGGTTTACCGATTCCAATTTGTGTGGTTATAACCAAACTTTTGCAAACATTCAAAGGTTGTCTCTGCAAATTACTCACCATCTGGCCATGATTACATAAATGTGTAAGACATGGCATCTTCCATCTTGCACGAAGATTTGACCACTTTAACCATTAGTTGGCATTTGGAATTCAGGGAGATTTCAAATGCTTCTAGTTTAATTATAAGGCAGAAAATGAATAGCTTGTTTAAATTCACAAGTATAATGGGGACTTCAAATTTGGCTTGAAACACGCAAATGATGTATCCGTTTACCAGGCAATCTGAAACCAATTATTTTAGATGAGAGATTAAGGTTAAATTCGAAAATCGACATTTCATTCTTTCTCAAAATTTTTTCAATCTATGGAATTCTTCATGCCAATTTTTCCTCCATTTATTTGTTTTTTCATTTCAATCCCACTCATTTTTAATCCGTTTCTAAATTCTTATACCAAATTTAAGCATTTTCATTAAGATTTCTTTGAATTTCTGTTAAATTTCTATTAACACTCGTCTATTTTTTTTTCGTCTTTCATTCATTTTTATTTTTATTCTTCTTCTGATTTCGTTCGCAGTTTTTCGTCTTTCATTCATCTTTTTATTTTTATTCTTCTTCTGATTTCATTCGCAGTTTTTCGTCTTTCATTCATCTTTTTATTTTTTTTTCTTCTTCTGATTTCATTCGCAGTTTTTCGTCTTTCATTCATCTTTTTATTTTTATTCTTCTTCTGATTTCGTTCGCAGTTTTTCGTCTTTCATTCATCTTTTTATTTTTATTCTACTTTTGATATCGTTCGCAGTTTTTCGTCTTTCATTCATCTTTTTATTTTTATTCTTCTTCTGATTTCGTTCGCAGTTTTTCGTCTTTCATTCATCTTTTTATTTTTATTCTTCTTCTTATTGCAATTTTTCAGATTTGTTTTACTATTTTCTTTTTTGCATTTCTAATTTATTTTCTCTTTCTTTCACCTAATAGCATTACGACAATACTTTATCTCACCTATAATTTTCTTCTTCTTTTGCTTCTTCTTCCATGTGCTGCGCCCCTTTCGTTACAACATTTGACAGGGCTAAAACTAAAAACAATTTTACCTGCTTGGCAGTGTTAGTTAAATTTTTGTTGTTGGTTGTCTGCTGTTAAGAGTCGTCTTTACTTGCTGGATAGTCAGGTTGTCGGGAGACAAAATGACCCGTAATGTTTTTAAGTGGATTTCAAAACACAAATTTTAGATATTAGTGTATTGATTTTTTTAATCGGTATGTTGTCATTTTGTTCTACTAACTTTCTCAGAGGTATTTTATGGTTTCATCATTACAGAACTTAATTATGAGACATTTCTAGAAAATTAATGTTCTTCCTACTAACAGCTTCTTTTGGGATCGAGATAAGTTGTTCTCCGAAGGTGAAATCCAGAATAATGTGGTACGTATAGTAGGTCATCAAATCAAGGTCTACTAAATTTTCCTAATAGTAATCCTTGGGATTTCCATGTTCTGGGCGGTTTTCGTCGATTGCTGTATTTAATTAGTCTATTTGAGAACAATCATATTTTATATGCAGTATCCATTTAGGACGTAGGCCTCATGACTTTTCACATCTTCCTTTTCATTGTAGCTCTTAATACCTTTGTTTTGTTAATTCTCCCCAACACTGCCCTTTCATATATTTGCTTAAGCTTATCAAGTATGTTACGCGTTGTTTTCCCTGTCTCTCTTTCCCTTTGTTTGTCCTATTAGTATCAAATTCTCCAAGACCTCCTTGCTCATTCCTTCAGTTGTCTCTTTCTGGTGTTAAGTATAAGTTTTATTTCTGTTTTCATTCTATTCAAAACCTCATCTTTAATAATATGTTAGGTTCATGGTATCCTCAGTATCCTTCTGTAGAACCACATTTCTGTTACTTCGAGTATCTTCTTCATCTTTGAAAAGATTGTCCATCATACACTGCCATACAGCAGGTTAGATATCACATAATAGTCCAGTATTCTTTAACAGTCCACTATTCTTTTGGGAACAGTCCGTTGTGGTGCAGTGGATATCGGATCGGAACGAGAAATCGGGGAGCCGAGTTCGAATTCCAGTTGAATTCATTGCATTCACTTACGCGCAAATACCCTTGGGAAAGGTATTAATCCGTCTCTTCCTTCAAGTTATGGGTTAAATAATAGAACAGATTGGGTTCTATAGCCTTGGCTGGCAACCAGTCTACCGCAGAAAGCAATGGCAACCTACTGCGGAATAATCTTCTGCCCATTCAATCATGTCTCGAAAGAGACATGATCGCCAGGCGTGTTTCACGTATGGCACTTAACTGAAATATCTGAATTCAACATCTGATTTTTCTGAAGGAGCCCGTAATGTTAAATCGCAATAAATAAACAGCATAACTTTATTTAGATGAAGAATATCTTCTGAGGTGGTTAACGGTGGTCCATTTCGTTTTCGTCAGGAACCTTTTAATTCACATTTCTGTAAACAACCAATTTTTCATTTCCATTATATTGCTTCCTAGAAATTGAAAATCATATAAAACAGAGATTCGCGTATCCATGTGTTTTCAAATACCTTACAACGCTTCTTTTTTTTTTAATCATATCACCCCGAGCAAGGCGGTAACGCCACTGTTGTGCACGGGGCTACGTAAGAGTGAAAAGATTGGAAAAGAGAAAACCAGAAACCACATCCTAAACAAAGAACAAGGGATGAGTCTCTTCACCTGTTCAATAGACGTGGGTGGAGTGTGAACCGGCCGATAGTTTAGTCTATCTACTCCAATTGAAAAAAAAAATAAAAGAGTGAGAGGATTGGAAAAGAGAAAACCGGAAACCACATCATAAACAGGAAACAAGGAAAGAGCCTCATCACCTGTTCAATAGAAGTGGGTGGAGTGTGAACCGGGCGATAGTTTAGCCTATCTACTCCAATTGAAAAAAAAAAAAAAAGAAAAAGGAGTGAAAAGATTGGAAAAGAGAAAACCGGAAATCACGTCCTAAACGAGATATGTAGAGTAACTCTGTGATGTACCGTATGTGGAGATCTGGATTATTTCTTCATAACGGTCGAATTAGGTTTTCATCAACAACTGCACGCCTGCTTGAACTTTCTCGTTTTTCCTGATGAAAATTGTAACTTCTGAACCTAGTGAAAAATACACCCAGGTATGACACCACGTCCATAAAGAGTACATAGGGGGGGGGGGCGATTTAAAATTTGATCTAAATTCTGAACCTGATAACGCTGGGGGAAAATTTTAACCTGATCTAAATTATGAACCTGATAACGCGGCGAGATAGGGTTATCTTGCGCATGATCCAAATTCTGAACCTGATAAACCTGTGGTGGGTGGGAATTTAAAACCTGATCAAAATTTTCGAGCCCTATAAAACCGTGAGAAGGGGGAAATTTTGAACCTGATCCAAAATCTCAAACCTGACAATAATGGGGGAAAATTTTGAACTTTATACAAATTCTGAACGTGGTAACAGGAGGGGGGTGGATTTTGAACCTGGTTTAAATTTCTTAATCTTTCTTATATTTTAGTTAACTTTTTATTTTCAAGATTTATGCGAGTTTTAAGGTTCACAGTTATTTTAAATGGCAATCAGTGAAGAAGGAAGGGAACCAAAAGGAGGTGAATAGTCGAAAATGTTTGATGACCCCTGGTATAAACAGACACATTGAAATGTCACCTTTCAGAATTTTGTTGTGCAGTGGATACCGACTCGGAAAGAGAAATCGGAGGGCCGAATTCGAATTGCATTTAAGTTCTTTTTATTCACGTACACACAAATAATCTTGGAAAAAGGTATTAATCTGTCTCTTATCCCTCCAGCTATGGGTTAAATAGCAGAACAGATTGAATTCTTTAGCCATGTTTGGCAACCAGTCTAACGAAGAATGTAATGGCAACCTACTGCAGAAAAATTTTCTACCTAGTCACTCATGTCTCTTTCGAGGCATGATCGTCCAAGTGTGTATTACACTTAACTGACTGATATGTCCAGTCACTTTAAGATGCCTCCTGTTAAATACCTACTGCAAAATTTTATTGGAACTCATTGAACTTAATGTTGTATTGTTAAGTCTGATACAGAAGTTAAGAAAGAAATCTATATATGAAGACTATATCCGAATTTTAAAACGGGTTTTATTTGCAGCTAATGCAATTAGGAAAGTTGTTGTCTTCTTGATGCCAAAACAGTGATTGAATGCGCCAAGATGTCTGTTGGTGGAAATAAAATTGTAAAGAGAACAACTAGTATTATTGAGTTTATTCACATCAGATAATTTAGTGTGGATAGGCGAGACGCGCAAATAGAAATAGCCTTGTGGTTGAGTAGTATTCTTCTTTCTGGAATGATTTTGAACGCTCAAGAAAGATCGTTCAAATTCCGATATTTCTGCTGTGTAAATCTGTGGGGCGAATCTTTTTTTTATCATCTCTTGCATGCTACTCGATTTATCTAAAACAAGCAAAACCCGTGGATTTTTCAGGGAAGGATAATTATGATTTCCTGGAAAAATACAAATGATAGTAACGTCTTCAAACATAAAGATATTGGATAATAAAATAGCGATAATACAGAGTGTAATTTTATTAAAATATCTATAAAATTAATGACCATAGAAGTGTTATATATCGACAAACAACAAACACGCATATATATAAAAATATAAAGTTATATTTTTATTAATGACGATGAACCGTGTAGAATAGGGAACAGAGAATTGAGAGAGCGCGCTTCTAATGGGTTGACGGGAGTGTAGTCTTATCTGTTGTGTCTCTCTTCACCGGCCGATCTCTGTTGCTCCTCTACTGGCGAATCCGTGTGCCGAGGTCTTTTTATAATCTTCCAGAACCGGGACTTTTTCTTCCGGTTTTGCTTCGCCCACGCACGCCCACGTAATTCTCAGAGACACCTGTTCTTTTTGCCTCTGTAGTTATTTCCGCTGCTGCCGGAAATAAGGTCAAACGACATCCGTTCCTTTCAACGACCGGAAACACCCTCGCTTGCATCAGCCTTCCTCGGGTGGGGCCAGATTGTTATATTACAGAAGCTACTTTACTGTAATCTTATATTAAGCAGCGTATGCACAGACCATAAACAAAACAGCGTACGCTATTTTGTGAGAGATGTTGAAAGAGAAAATGTTTTTTTATTATTGAAAAATCATGCCTCCTGTGTCCATTGTAAACAGAAAAGAACAAATGAGTAATGGTCAAGGGTGTAGAGGCCAGAAATTTCGTTATGAGTTCGCGGGATACGACAACAAATCTACCTATTTTTACTATATTTTACTGTAAACACCCCTCCCCCACGCACACACAATTACTGCCACAACTACCATCTTAAGCTGCTACTGATACGGTAATGCTATAGGCTTTCTCCTCCTACTCTCTCACTCTTTACTACCATTCCGTGTGGCAAAGGAGGGAGAAAGGCTGAGGAGAGTAAAAAGATAGAGGGGAAGGAAAATCTCGTGTAGAGAGTAAGTGTGTAACGGACGGAGGAACTAAGTATCTAACTAAGGAAGGAACAAGCAGAATTATTATATAGATGTATGAGGATATTTTTTTTAAATATCTTTGGTGGTATTAATGAATAGTTCGCGGCACTTGGGTGACGGGAACTTAGCTCATCGTTGAGTTTGTTTGTCTGTGCTCATCTCGGCATTTTCCTCTGGTGTCAAATAACATGAAAATTCCGATGCATACACGCAATAAAATTTCCACAGGGAAAAAAATGAAAATATTAACGATATTAACATGCATTTTATACCGTCTCCTTCTAAATAGCCCCATTGGATCGCGAAGGTTAGCGGTTCAATTTGCATGCTTCTCAAATTTATTGAAGCCACCCCAAAATTTGTATAGGGTGTACTTCACAAAACAATGAAACATTTCCAAATCAGAATTGAGCTCTTATGATTCATTAAGAAAGAACGGAATTGATTTTCAAACAACTTATATTTTGAGAAACTTTTGCAATTAATGAAAAAATTGTGCTAGAGTGATCTATGCAAAAGGGGGACATTTTGACGAGAAAAAGATTAATCATAATTTTTTTTGTCATAATAAATTAGGAATAAAAACTTATGTCTCATGATTTTGTTAACCATGTATTTTTCCTTACTTATATAAACTAAAAAACAAGTACTTTTGGTCCAATTAAAAAAAAAAAAGAAAAAATCTAGCAGTGGTCACCTCAAGTATTTCAGCTGTAGTATACATATTAGGAGAAAAAATTATAACAAAGTGGAAAGGTTTTGTGTGACGCGTTTACTCTCACACACACACACACACATATATATATATATATATATATATATAAAGAGAGAGAGTGCGTGTGGGTGTGTGGGTGTGTGAGAAAGAAACAGAGTAATTCATGTCTTCTCTCCTAAGCAAATAATTCGAAAACATTTCTACACAATCACTGGAATCACTGAATATAACGTTTATAGTTGTAAGAAATAATGTATCTCACTGTTTTTCTCCGTTAGGTAGGCTGTTCGCTTTTCCCCTCTAGTAGGTTATGATACTTACTAATTACCACTGTTATGTATGTTATAAGCTATTTTACGCTGTTAGGCATGTTGCTTAGTGTGAGTGTCAAATTCTCCCAAACACAAATCCCTCAATAAGTCTCACGTATAGATTGCACCACTAATAAAAAATTCATATAATGTTTATGAAGTATTAACCATCAAATGACACCTGACAAAATTTGGGCCCAAGTTAGTTTACAAATTACAGTTATTTAAGTGATACTACAGTTGCAATTTTTCAAAACGATGGAAAAAATCTGAATTTCGTGTGTTGATTAACCATTGTTTTCTCATGAGAAAAATACTGTTCACGCAAAACAATGACTTGATAAGTGTTATTTGAACTCTGCCTCGTCAGAAACAAAGGTTAGGAGGTTATATTCTGACTTTAAACGGGGTCATATAAAATGATGTTGAACTCTCAGGCCGCCCAAAATCGGTAGCTGTATCAGAAAACACCAAAAAATCAATAAACACATTTTGGCCGATTGCAAAATTAAGTTGCGTGAGATAGCAGAGAAGTTGAACATTTCAGAAGGTAGTGTATTCACACTTTTGCATGAATTATTTGTCAATGAGAAAAGCTGTGTTCAAAGTGGGTGCCGCGTTTGCCCACAGCCTATCAAAAACAACAACGCGTCGACGATTCAGAACGTAACAACAAAGAGTTTTTGCTTAAATATGTAACAATGGATGAAACATGGAGTCAAATCAGCAGTCAGCTAAGTGGACAGCAGCAGGTGAAATCCATCCAAAGCGACCAAAGATGCAAACAGCAGGTAAGGTTTTGGCTTCCGTATTTTGGAATGCGCAAGCTATTTTGTTCATCGCTTACCTTGAGAAAGGAAGAACAATAAATAGCGAATATTATATAGCATTATTGGTGCGTTTGAAGGAAGAAATTGCCAAAATTCGGCCACTAAAGACAACGCACCGTGTCACAAGTCGATCGCAACGATGGCAAAAGTACATGAATTGCACTTCGAATTGCTCCCGCATCCACTCTATTCTCCAGATCTGCCCCCCCCCCACCCCCAGCTGTTTGCAGACCTCAAAAGAATGCTCCAGAGAAAGAGATTGAATTCAATACAGAAGTGATATCGGGAACTGAGGCGTATTTTGAGGCCAAAGTTATATCGTTCTACAAAAAAGGCATCGAATTGTTAGAGAAGCGTTGGAATCAGTGTATCATCATAGAAGGAGAATGTTGATGAATAAAGTTGTTTCTTTAGATAGGCTCGAGATTTATTGAGCAATGTATTACATCTTTCCTCTCTGTGCACCTGTCTTTTCCTGCTCATAATGCCTCTTTATGCCTCCCTATTCAACTGTCTTTTTCTGATCATAATAGTTTATTTGAAAGCGACAATTACCTTCTTTAAATGGCGGACCTCCGTTTATCATATTTTATCTAAGTGGCATTTTCCTTTGTGTCTGGTTGATATTAGGAAGTTAAAGAACAAACAAAATCATGTGGAATCAAATTAGAATAATATATAAACTTTAATCCTGGAAGATAAGGTGACTGAAAGAATCAGTGCACATGCTATATTCACGTAATATATTTAGAAGACTAGATTTACAAATGAGCACTGCAGTGGGATTCTTTGGAAAAGAAATTAAATAAAATTATGTTTAAATTAAAAAAAAACTTTCTGTATGTCGTAATTGATAAAAGTTTTGGAATTTAGTTACTTGCTAGTTGGAGCACTCTTAAGCATTGAAAAATGAAAGAACAAGCGATGAGATTTAAATAAGAGTCAAGTTCCAAATTCTTAGAAAGCTACCGTTTACGAGAGACACAGGAAAAGGACAAGGCCCAACAGACGAAACGTTGTGTATATCAACCAAAATGGGAAATACAATGGTACATATTTACTAGGACAGATTAAAACAATATATCCCATAAGTATTGACATTGAAACAAGAAAAATATAATCTTTTTGATTAAATAGAGCATTCGAACCTGATGAGGGTCAGCAGTACTATAACCAATGATAATGCTAATATTAGACGTTTTCTCTAAAAGAAGTATTCGGCATTCATTGACTGAGCAACCAGTGATACTATCGGTAAAAAATTATAATAATCTTTCTGGTAAACGCCTTTTCAGTAAATAGTTTTCTCATATTCACTAATGTAGTATTGATGGAGGCTTCCGTCTTAGTCTTGTGACGAAAATAGTGTGGAACATCAATATATTGATGATGTCATTATTTTCTCTTCGCGATTCATGACCTATGCATTTTAGTTGTTGCTGAGGTTCTCTGGTGATGTAGTTTCTTTTATATGATACAGTTATTTGATGTTGATACTGTAGAAAGAAATAAGTAACGAGGTTGGAAAAAATATGGTTCTTGCAAGAGACCTATACGTTTCATTAACTTCAAACCACAGCCGAAGTGATTCCAAATAAATGCTACCTACCACTAGAGAGTCACTACGGCTATATCGTGTTGAATGCATCGGTTCCCGTCCGATCACCGAGCCTGGTCTAGTACTTAAATGGGTGACCATTTGGGAATACAAAGTGCTATAAACGTAAAGACCAAGAATGGTCCACCAGTCCTCCAGGTTAGGGGGTTGTGTGCAGGGCTAACAACCCTGCCCCATAAAAAACAGTTTGTTACAGCAACAAAAAGTTGCTACCCTATGCACCATCTGGGTGTGATGAATAAATGATGACCACTAGAGAGTCGAGTGTTTTTTTGCAGTGGATGAGTGAGTGTACCATTTCCGTATGCAAGCATTTACATAGGTCCAGGCATATTTTTCTTCCCTTTGAAGTTCTTTGTGGCAAGGACGATTGCACAACTGCGCATCTGACTAACTCCCTCAAATATCTGATTAAATTCAGGAGAGTCACCTCAACCTAGATAGTTGTGGTGCATTGGATATCGGCTCGGAACGAGAAATCGGAGAGCTGAATTCGAATTCCAGTTGAATTCATTGAATTTACATACGCACAAATACCCTTGAAAAAGGTATGTATCCGTCGTTTCTTCCTCCCAGCTATGGATTAAATAGCAGGACTGATTGGGTTCTATAGACTTGGTGAGCAACTAATTTACCACAGAAATCAATGGCAACCGACTAGGGGAAAATCTTTTGCCCAATTCATCTTGACTCTTTTGAGACATGATCACCCAAGCGTGTATCAGGTATGGCACTTAAGTGACTGACTGAATCTAGATAACAGATGAAAACTGTGTATACTGTCTTGGGCAAGTAAACCTAGAGGAGCCTGTCCCTTTCCCAATCAAACCACATGATGTCTTCCCTATTAAAACCTGGCTTTGGCCACGGAGACCTGGTCGTTGATTTCATCGAGAAAACATTTCAACTTTGACGTCAGAAAAGCAATCCTCCGGCCATTGTCATCACCACACTGTCTGCATAGACAACTATAGGCCCCGTTGACACTATAAGAATATTTATCCACCTTTTTACAGGTTCTTTTTTTAAATCTACTGGGCTTCAGTTTTATTATTAGAAGAGCATGGTGGGGAGACTTGTTTAGGCACCGATGATCCAACTATGCGTCAGCTAGTACTGGGTTACATATTACCAGTATCAATCACCAAACCATCTTCAGTCCTAGAAATGATTCTCGCACATTTGATAGCACAGGTTTTAAATTAAATCTTTCTTTTCATAGACTTCTTGCAACTCAAGGCAACAGATCGCAGTATATTGTAGTATTTAACCCATAGCGGGAGGATGATAGGCGTATGAGTTTTCAAGGAACGAAACTATTTCGGTTATAATTTGAACCACTCTGAGTGATTCCAGATTTTGCGCCGATAAACGTCACCCTGTATGTTCGTCCGATTAGATAAAATTGTAATTCTTTATTTAAAAGATAGAATAATATGAACAAAATCAAATTGTTGAATATTATTTTTCCATAAATACATTTTTGGTGCTTAAAGAATCTCTTCAGTGATATCCTTCCTTCATTGTCGATTTCGGGTTTTTAAACATATATATCAGCTCCGGCAGTCACCCCGACTTTCCGTCCAGAAGTACCAAGCTGGCTCCTTACTTTTGTGCTACTTGTCTGGAAAATTTTCTTTTTCGGCAGATTTTGTACATTTTATTGTTAACTCTAGCCAATGGAAAGAGTTTATTTTCCCGCCTTCGTCTATTTAATAACAAAATCCGAGTTTTACCCGTTTCTAGAATTCTTATTTGCGGCTACTCTTTATGGTATATTCGTCATATATTATAAAAAATTCAAACAACTGATCTCATAGTTTCCAATAACCCTACAATCACACTAAAATCCTATACAAAAACCAACGAAGGGTATCATAATAGGTAGAAATATTAAATCCACTAATAATAATAAATTAATTAAGGTTATCAGTCCATCAATAAATCTGTGGTGCTTAAAGGAGCTCTTCAGTGATGTCCTACCTTCATTGCTGATTTTGGGTTTTTAAACATCATATCAGCTCGGACAGTGACCTCGACTTTTGGTCCAGAAGTACCAAGCCGGCTCCTTATTTTTGTGCTACTTGTTTCTTTTTGACAGAATTTATACTTTATGTTGTTAACTCTAGCTAATGGGAAGAGTTCATTTTTCCGCCCTCCTCTATTTAATAACAAATTCAAGTACCTATTTCTTTTTTTTTTTAATTAGGCCATATTCATTTTTATCCAGTTTAACTGATGCGCAGCTCAGAGTTTGAATTTTGTTTACAAATTTTATTTCTAGTATTTATTTGCAAAATAAGTAGTTAAAATTTCGGACAAAAAATAAGAAAAGAAGGCGTGGCGAATTCAGACATAACATACTTAAGGCAAGAAAAGCAATGGTAGTTGTGAGTAACTTACTTATTAAGTTTGTGAGAGTAGATAGAAGAACAGAGACAGTAAATGGACAAAGGTTACTTAGAATGAGAAAAATCAGAAAGATGTGGATAGCTATGATCGTCTACGTCCTGAGGGGACATTGTACACTGTCATTTCTTTCCTTTCCATTCGTTCAACCAGATTATCCATATCTTTGTAAAATCAAATTTATTATAAAATACCTATATTTATTTAAAAGGAAATACATTACAGTAAGCGTCAGCAACTAGCAAGGCGAGATAAAAAAAAACAAAAAAAAAAAAACGAATAAAACGGTGTTAGCAAACCGCTTGAGAATTTTCCTGCACAATAAAAACCTTAAACGGATTAAGAAAACAGCTTAGTGATGATTCGATCATGATATCATTTTCTCTTCCATTTTATTTTCTGTAAGCTGCTGGAATTGCTCGACTCGTCCATCTAGTCTCTTAAGTGGCATTAGTCACGTGACACAGGGGGCTTGACCCCCGTGCTGTAAAAAGCCATACTAACCCGGACCGAGCTTCGCCTGTTCCTCTAATGGACGCCTCAAGTGCATTTCCATGGCCAAGCCCTCGAATAAATCACCTTTGGAATAGTTCAGCCAATCTCGACTCGTATTGATTTATTTTCCTTGTCGGTAGAATAGAGAATGAACGCCACAAACGATCGTCAATAGTTTACATCGAAACGTGAAAGTATCGCACATTTTTTCGCGAAACTGATTCTTTTCTTTGAAAGGTTGGATTAGATCTGCCACTTTTTCGAACCTTATTGATAAATAGTGGATTAGAAAATAAAATTATATATATATATATATATCGCTCATTCACTAATGAATTAGAGCACTCTTGCTATTAGGTGTGTGTAATGATAATGTACACGCTAAAAAGTCTGCCTTCTTCTACCGTGCACCCATGGGCCAGAGATAGAAGCGCCGACTGACGCCACTTCGATGTGTTTCAATCCTGGGTTAAAAGCAATCGGAGTCTAATCGTACCGATGAGCTGTGATACAGCGAAACAGAACTGTCTGCGGATGACTATATATATATATATATATATATATATATATATATATAATAATCATTTCACCAGAAGCATAGCAGTATTACTGCCACTGGTGTGTGGTGAGAAAAGGGTGGTTCTGATGAGAAAGAGGAACACGTTAGTATTGAGTTGCGATAATGTTTAGTGCCAAGATTGTTGTTTTTCCAGTACATTTATTTAGACCTTCGCTACTTTGCCATTATTGTATATATATTTTATCACGTCATTAATCCAATCAATCCCAAAGTCATTTGAAACTGTCAATACCTTCATGACTATTTAATCTGCTCACACCGCTTTGTGCCACTTTATCTTAACCATTGCTCATTTCAGATTTTAGCATCACAATTCTTAGCCTACGTTTATGTTTCTTAGCGTTATCTCCTGGATGAGCTATCACGATTCCTGACTGCTTGTAATGTATTTTTCTCTTAGGTAGAGCTACCACTTTTCTTTCAAAAGGCTTCTAGCTTGTTCAAGACTTTGAGCACAAAGAATGTAACCACTTTCAAGAACTTCCCTACTCAAAATAGTATATCGTGCTTATTCTTTTCCTGTGTCACTTTAGAAATTGTTATGTTAAATCGCGCAATGTGTCTGAAATGAAAACAATAATATTTTGCATGTGCTACATAAAAGTATGTTGGGTTATTCTCTCGTTATGGTCCGTTAAAAGTGTCTCTTCAAATAACTGGCGCACCCTGTATAGAAAAGTAAACCACGTTTTCATCCATACGTACCGACTTAATGATATATATCCTTTTCTCTCTCTCGCTATATATATATATATATATATATATATATATATATAATTTATTTGTTTGAACATTAATTCTAATGAATACTCGCTCGTAATCTAGTGGATAACCACTCATCCACGAAGGGATAATTCAGCAAGATTGAATTAAGAGTTAAAATCCCTTCATGGTCGAGTGGTTAAGACACGCCAGATCAATTGGCAGCTTCTTCTGGTCTATAGGGGTCATATTTTCGAATCCTGCCGAAGAATACATATTTTCCTAATAAGATTTCTAAATATGTGGGTTAATACACACACACACACACACACACACACACACACACACACACACACACACACACACATAATGTGAATGCTATGTTTTCACATACAAACACGCACACACACGCGCGCATGATGTGAAAGCTTTGTTTTCGCATACACACATACACGCATGATGTGAAAGATTTTTTCACATACACACACGCATACACACATGCATGATGTGAAAGCTTTGTTTTCACATACACACATGCAAACACACAGACGATATGAAAGCTTTGTTTTCACATACACACACGCACACAAACACCCGAATTATGTGAAAGCTTTGTTTTCACATAAACACACGCACACAAACACACGGATGATGTGAAAGCTTTGTTTTCACATACACACACACACACACACACACACACACACACACACACACACAGATGATATGAAAGCTTTGTTTTCACATACACACACGCACACACGCATGATGTGAAAGCTTTGTTTTAAGTAATATCAGAAAAGTTTGCATTAAAACATGAAGGGGATTTTTTTATGAACCGATATCCAGACAGTTTCCTTATTTTGCGATACAAAGCTGCACTGAGATGGAAATAAGATTCATGTCAGTCGACTGACTTGGCCAAATGAATAGCTTAATTGATTTCTCGCATTGCTATCATTGTTTCCTTTTCTTACACTGTAGCATAGAGCCTCTATCTTTCAGAAACATGGCGCTGTTTTGTGCAAATACTTGTCAATGAATATCGAAAGATGTCCTGAATTGTTATGTATTCTTCGGCACGAGTATTGACTGCATTCTACAGACTGACCAAGAATATGAATTACTTTTATAAACTCAACGTACTTCGTGCTCATCCCTGCTTATGTGGACTTCCCTTATTTATAAATAAATCAAGAGTACTATTTCAGGAGTAGTTGGTTTATTCAATTTTTTTGTTCTATATATGAGTATTTAATAAATCTCTTTATATTTGGTTTTTCCTACCTAGTCCACTGTTTCGTTGATAATCTAACTACAACCTTCCTAATTATCGGTTATTTTGAACAAAGACAGCATACAAAAACATTCTACTCCATTAATACAAATGCCGCTATTGCGTATACCACAAATGGTTGAAAGAAATATTTTTATTTAAAAATCAGCAGAGACTTACTCATTCACTATTTAAAAATCGAACAAAGACTATGTCATAAAAGGAGATGGCAATAAGCAAAGATTTGAAGTTTGTAAACCATTATAGTAATTTCCTTGTTGATTTCCAACTGTTTAAAAAGTGACTAAACAGATTTCCCATAATAACCAATGTCTTACTTGTTTATTATAGTCACCCATTTCTGACTGGTCGACCTTAATGTCCAATTTTGAATGGTTTATAATAATGACCAATACAGGTAGATCTACCATAATGATCAGTATCTGACTGGTTTATTATTTCGGACCCGCCAAATATAACAAATTTTCTACGCATGTCCGATAACGACTAATTCTTCTATGTGCCCTGTCTATTCAGGACGTAGGCGATCATGGCTTTCCGCGTTTCCCTATCCCTGGTGGCTCTGAGCATGTTTTCTCCTGTTACACCATGCAATCCTCGTTCCGTCATCCACTTTTTTTAAAAAAAGGAATGAAAAAGTATGCTTTGTTCTCAGAGAAAGTAATAAGTAGTAATACACAATTTTTTATAAACATTATATTCTTCCCACGCAAAGAAAATATAACAAATATCTACTCAACAAGGAGAGCAAAATGAAAACGAAAAAAAAGTTCATATATATGGACATACTTCTGTGTTTCTGCTAAAGCTATATTTAGAATTCCAGATTCAACTGGGCCGGGTGAGGACATATTCCGCAAACGAGAAACAACTATTCTTGGGCTTATAGTGGGGAGGCGTTCTTGTGGAGAGTAATTGTATATTGTTGCAGACTAATGGAATTTGGCCTCGTTGTAGATAGCCGAATATAAGTCATAAAGAAAGGTTCTAAACTAAGAAAAGCAAATTGAGTTTAGAAACAACATTTTATATATACACATATCACTTAAGGTTTTTACAGTTAAAGTAATCCTTTAAAGATGAGTCCAATGGACGTTAAAATGTTCATGGCAATAAAATGCTGAAAAGAGAATTTGTGCGTATGAATGTGGAGCGTTGTAAATTAAGAATGTCTTTGATGTATCCGCTCCTTTGGTCGGTAAGTAGTTTAGAGACAGAGAACAAGAAAAGGAGATGGAAGGAAGGCGAGCATAGTACGTCGCTTGACGTCGGTCAACGGAGATACTAATTACACTCGTCTCTCGAGTCTGTCTGTGTGTGCTGTCTGGGTCTGTCTGGCGATGCTTTCTGTATCGGCTTTTATATCTTCTTTTTGGATCGCTGTTGGCATATCTGGTCGGGTGCCCCTATTTGTTAATCTCCTTGGGCTTCTCGACAAGGTACAGCGGAGGGTCTGTAATGTGATCGATACTGACTTGGCAGACCGCCTGCAGTCTCTCTCTCACCGGCGCGACGTGGCTTCCCTGTGTATCTTCTATAAATACTTCCATGGCTTCTGTTCCGATGAACTTAGATCACTGGTGCTCCCTAGGTTCGAATTTACACGAGATACCAAATTAGTAACTAGATCCCACCCTTTTACAGTGAAACCGATAAAATGCAACCGCAACTTCTACTCTAACAGTTTCTTTTCTCGTACTTCCCGACTGTGGAATTCCCTTCCACATGACTGCTTCCCCGACGGCTACAATCTCCAGGAGTTTAAATGTAAGGTCAATAGACACCTCCTAACACAATAACTCGCCTCCATTCTTTCAAACACTCTTTCCATCCTCCCAAATACCTATCACCCCCGTTATGACATTTCCTATAACCACTCTTTCTATTTACCTTCCCCTATGTAGCCCCAAGCGCAATAGTGGCAGTGAAATGCCTTGCTTGGGGTGAAACGATAAAAAAAAAAAAATTAAACCAAAACATAAATAGTTAAACGATCCATGACTAGACTGAGTTGAAATCTCAGCACGCTTTACACATTATCAATAATTATGCATATAGCAAAAGAAAAAATATATAAAGAAAATGTGTCTCTAGGAAGTTATCGAATTTGCATTATATTAAATAAGACTTTAGGCGATAAAGGCTGGAAGACGTCAACTTTTCTGGTAAAGAAAGGATATCTATAGAAGCACTTATAACTATTTAAAAAAACTTTTCTTGTAAACAAATAATACGGATTAATATATATATATATATATATATATATATATATATATATACTAGCAGTATAGCCCGGCGTTGCTCGGGTGTAATTAAAGCTTTACAACTAATCCATGGTTCTAGAGCTCAGACTCAGCCTAAAAAATATTTATGTGAAGTTTGGTGAGATTCGAATAAAAATTGTGGATTTGTATAAAGGACATACAGACAGATAAACAGACACACAAACAAACATCTTGCCTTTTATATATATATATATTATCGATTTTCTGCACTACTGTAAGAACTGCAACCTTGAAACTTCTGAATATCGTTTCTTATGTCTTTGTCTATGAGTGTATCAAATTTGATTAAAATCGGACCACTCCTTCTATAACCAGATTTTTTCGATATTTATCGGGGATACCTCGACACAAAACCTAACTAAGAACACTCGCAGACGCGTATAGTACAACTGTGTAAATATTTAAGAAAATCGGTTCAGCCGTTTCGGAGTCTATAGTTAACGGACACAGATCGAAACCCGACTAAATGAACAGAATAAGTAAAGAACATGTAGGTAATAAGAGTCTTTAATCTGACATGTTTCATTTTAACAAGATTCTTCAGAGATTTTTTAAAGATGAACCATTAAAAATTCTTTGAGGAAGCTTCTTAAAGTGAAACATATTAGATTAAAACACTTTTTTCATACCTGTTCTTTACTTATTCTATTCACACACACACACACACACACACACACACACACACACACACACACACACACACATATATATATACAGTGCTGTGCAAATTAATTCATCCCCAAGATAATATTTTTTAAATTCTTTTTTTTTGCACATAATAAAAAATCTTAATGAAACTATATATTCATTAACAGAAAACTTTAATTATCCGAATTTCAACCACTTTTTATAATTTTTTATTTAATTTCGAATAAAAAATATTGATTAAAATATTAAGATGTGCCAAAGGAAGTGAACCCTTACATTTAATATTTAGTGACTCGTTCTGTTGAGATCAGAACGTCGACCAGTCTTTTTCTATAATATTTAAGAAGTTCGTGGCAGTTGTGAGCATCATTTTTTGACCATTCTTCTTGCAAAACTTCCACAAGTGCTCGATATTACCAGGGTTTCTTGCATGTGCTACCTCCGTTAACTCAAATCACAGATTTTCAATTGAATTTCAATAGAATTAACGTCATAAGACTTTAGGACCCTTTCGGCCAAGACATTATCAAAGGTGCTCGTTGGCAGAATTTTAAATGATAGACAGGACACATAAATATGACTTGTAGAAGGGAAAGTGGAACTCGCTTAAAAACAAAATTTTAATCAAAATTAATTAGAATGTAAGGGAGGGTGTAAACGTACAATTCCACAAGAGCAAAGAAAAAAAAGGAATCACACGCCCCCCAACAACCGTTAGGAGCGAATGAAGTGTTTCTTTTGTTTACACTGACTAGGCTGGTAGATTTTTAGGTACACAGCCTCCAGAACAAGTAGATGATAGGCTGAGCGAGCGCTGGGCAGAACAGAGAACTATTTGGCCTCATACTAAGTGGCACAGTCATGATTGTCGGCCAGGTTTTGTCCGATGGCCGAGTCATGAAGTCATGTTCAATTGAATTTTCACAAGGACTATGATGAGGCCTTTTTAAGACTTCAATTTTTCTTTCTTTTTTTTTTATCTGTTCTTTTATATATTTGCTTTGATGCTTCGGGTCATTGTCCTGCTGAAAGATCTATTCCCGGCCTAAACCCAACTTTCGCACCGAGGGTAAGACACTTTTGTTCAAAATTGTATGGTATATTAAAGAGTCGATTATACTGTCAACGCATACTATTTTGTTCCAGCTGCAGCAAAGCTCTCCTAAATCATAACTCTGCCACCGCCGTGTTTAACTGCTGACACCAAAATTATTCTCTTCAACAGCTGTATAAGACGTACATACTGTCATTGTTCCTCTCAAAATCTCTTGTTTGTTTTCATCTGATCACAAAACCGTTTTTCAGAACGTTTCTAGCTTATTAATATGAGATTTTGAATAGCTGATTCGAACTTGTTTGTGTTGGAGAATCTGGTATTAACAGGCCAGATAGAAGGAAAAAGAGACAGAGGAAAGCAGCGGATAACATATTTGAAGGCCCCGAACAGGTGGATGACAGAACGGGGGGGGGGTGCGAGATGTTACAGGAGAAAGCGTGCTAAGAGCCACCAGGGATAGGGAGACGTTAAAGGCCATGATTGCCGACGTCCCGAAAGGACTAGACGCATAGAAAAAGAAAATAAATATGAAATTTTGAATAGCTCATCCGAACTTGTTTGTGCCTTTTCCTAAAGAATCGCTTACTTTTGCGTAGCAGTGTATATATGAGCATTTATATAGTATTTTTATAAATGTATAAATATATGATTATATTTATTAACTCATCTCTGATGTAATCAATTATAAATAATGAGTTAAAATTTAATGAATAACACTATACAATTACTGAAAATAAACACATTCTGAACTATAATTATTTCTATTCAAGCGCATTTAGAATAATTTAAAACATAACCGTTCCCGGTTAATCATTAACTGCTAGAATAATACAATAAATTAAAACTACTCGACCTTACTGACAATAATTCCCCATTGATCAACACCTATAATCGAATACACATTACACATTACTTTCAAGTATGAAATACAAAGTATTAAGCAAGAAATGAAATGAGTAAAAATTATACAGAAGAAAGAACAATAAAAGAAGGGGGATTAAGAAGAGAGAAAATAACAATTGGCGTTGCATTGAAATTTTTGATGATCAATGTTGACCCGTAACCTGTCAGCGGGAAGAGAGTTACACGAGCCAGAAATGCGAGAGAAGAAAATAATTTGTTTATATTTCTGAGATAAGATATTATTTACAGTATTTACATTATTTGGACTCTTGTTCTCATCTTTGTTGCCATTTGTACGACTTTTCAGCTGTTGTGCGCATCGGTCTTCTTCAGATGCTAGGAATTTCGAACCGAACCCTGTATTACAATCACTTAAGTGTATGAACTCCATTTCTTGCGTAGTAGTGTCCCTATGGACACAAGGCCCAGTGGATATAGACGTTGGTTAGTTCCTGTGACTTGACCCAATGAGTTGTGAGTTTAATATCAGGCTACAGCAGTAGTAAACAAGTAAATTACAGAGTTAGAGGGAGATAACTCATTAATAACAGAAGAGGCACTACTACGCAAGGAATGGAGTTCATATACGCCAGTGATTGTAATAAAAGATTCGGTTCAAAATTCCTAGCACCTGAAGGAGGTCAGAGCGCACAATGGCCGAAACATCATACAAATGGCAACAAAATTAAGGCAATAGTCCGAATAATGTAAATATTGTAAGAAAATAATTACACTCGGAAAATTGTTCTCATATTTGTTGTTGTTACCACAATGTGTCATTGAGTCATCCAGTCGTGATCAGGTGAATATCGGTCTGTGTAATTTTCGAATTCTGAACAGAACCGAGTTTATCCAGATTAATATACATCAGATAAAGCCGGATGTTAAAATGGCTCAAATATTATGTTAAAAAACAAAGATGAGGACAACAGTTCGAATAATGAGCAATGAACAAAACTTTTCGTCTCCCAAAATTCAGACAGTAAAAACATAAACTCTCAGCATAGAACTAGCTGTTTCAACTGTAACACGATGAAATCTTACTGCCAATCTAGTAACACATGAAGTCTAGTTACCATAGAGCAGGGTCAGCGGCCTTCGGGTCACGGGCCAGATCCGGCCCGCCATGGCCTAACATTCGGCTCACCACCCTGCTATATATTAAGGCAATATGGCCTTCGAAACTTCCTCTTATTTTTTTTTTAGTACCTACTACTTGATTCTAAAGTTTTTTCACACCTACATAAAACCTCAAGAATTTGGTGTCAGTTCCTTAAATATGATTTTTCATAGCTTTGAATTGACAGTGAAAGTTCAAACGTTATAAGGGGGGGGTGCTGAGATAGAATGCATAAATAATGATTGAATAAATAATAAAAATTAAAGACATAATAGTCTGAAAAAAATTCGATTAATAATGAAATTTTAAAAGAATTGTTTACATTTTTTTTATTTATGATAAATTAAGTTTCAAAAATATTTAAAAAATACTTCAAAGATATGTTGGGATTAGTTTAAAAACTCATTAAGATTATATTTAATAATCGAAAATTAAAAAGTTTAATACAAACAGTTCCGCCTCCTTATTTTTAAAAGCAATTAAATTTTTTGTGTGTATTTGAAGTTTTTGTGTGTGTGTGGTAATTTATATGTGTAAATTAAAAGGTCATGTTATTCAGAGTTTCCTCCACCTATCCGAAATAAATTTTGTAAAGTTATGTCACTTATGATCGCCATACTTATCTTATGTCTAATCTGACAACCTGTCAATACATTTGATATACGGCAGACAGATAAAAAAAGTTCAACACTGTGATTAAGAAATAGTTTTATTCTAAATTTTATGCTATGAATAAGTAATACTTGTGTAAATCAGATTAATTTAACATATTTGCTAATTTTCGTAAAACATAATGTGCCAAAGATGTATATTTTATTTTTGCAAGATTTTTAAAACCGAGAATTAACTTTTGTTTACAAATGTGTCGATCACTTAAAAATGACCGAACAATTGAAAGATTTTTAAAAAATTGAAAAATTTTAGATTTCAATCAATATAATTCATGTTTGTAATATACCAGAGTATTATGCTTTTTGTAAATTGTAAATTCTGTCATTTAGCTTTCAACTGAAACTAAAATAAAAGGTTCAAGAAAACTATTTTTTTTTTATTCTAAAAAAGTCAGTTTAAAATTTACACATTGAAAACAAGTGGTGGGTACTTATTTTAATTGCTTTTAATAATATATAATTATATTATAGTCTGAAAAAAAATTGTGGAATGATGAATTTTTACAAGAAATGTTTTCATTTTTTTTTTTTAGTTATAAAATTATACTGGCTGAAGCGGAAGATCAGCAATTTTCATCCTCAGACAAAAACTTCAAACTCTCCGACCCGCGATAGCTCGATTGCATGGCCTTGCACGCGAACATCACCGCTTTCGAGCAGAAACTGAGCTTGTGTAAGGCTCAGTTGTCTAATGGTCAATTTCTGCATTTTCCTCGCCTTGCTGCTTGTGTCTTTGAAAACGTAGAGTTAGTAAACCTACAGTACAACGATGAAATTGAAGATGAAGTTCCACTCCTCTTCTTCGCTCTCCATATTCCGGGACATCATTTTTCAACATACATTGCGCATGTTCAATGTATCTTACCATGTTTGGTAGCATCTAGTGTTGCTAGTAGATATTCTCCAAAATAAATTACACGAAGTCTCACCTTTGATTCTAACTTTCGGATCGCCATCTCAGTGATATTCTTCTGCAGTCTATCTCTTGCATAGAGCCAAACATCGGAGCATTTCTTCATAACAAACAGCACCAGGCATTTCAATGATTTAATTATATGTTGTTTCAATAAATTCCTCACATACTTATGTGTTGTCTAATTATATATTAGTGTACCTTGTTTCTGGTTAAGGATATGCTCTATTTTTAAACACACACACACACACACACACACATATATGTGTGTGTGTGTGTGTGTGTGTGTGTGTGTGTGTGTGTGTGTGTCGATGATTGCGCTTAGCATGAAACATTGTGTCGCCCCTGAGTGTGGACTTCAATGTTCACTTTTTTATATTTACATACGCTCTATCTCTGATAATGAGCACTTTATCCCGTAAATATAGCACACCTTAAAACTATATATATATATATATATATATATACGCTTTCTAGCCCTCACTGTGGAAAAGTTGCTAAACCCTGCCATAGAGGAACGTTCATCGGAACAATAATCATGTAAATATTGATAGATGATGCAATCGAAAATCACTAAGATGCAAGTGGTTAATGAGTGTTAGACAATATGAGAAAACATCTGCTGCTATGAAAGTCGGCTCCCTGTGCAGGGCCCGGAAATTTTTCCCACCTGAAACTATTCTGCACATATACAAATCTACCATCCGCCCGTGTATTGAATATTGCTGCCATATCTGGTCGGGTGCCCCTGCTGCTCTCCTTGGGCTTCTTGACAAAATACAAAGGAGGATCTGTAACGTGGTTGATACTGACTTGGCAGACCGGCTGCAGCCGCTCTCACACCGGCGTGATGTAGCTTCCCTGTGCCTCTTCTACAAGTACTTTCATGGCTTCTGCTCCGATGAGCTTAGATCACTGGTGCCGCCTAAGCACGAATTTACACGAGATACTAGATTAGCAACTAGGTCCCACCCTTTTACAGTTAAACAAATAAGATGTAACCGTAAATTCTACTCCAACAGCTTCTTTTCTCGCGCTTCCCGCCTGTGGAACTCCCTTCCACAAGTCTGCTTTCCCGACAGTTACAATCTCCAGGTGTTTAAATGTAGGGTCAATAGACACCTCCTATCACACTAACTCCCAACTATTCTCACAACACTCTCATCTACCCAACCCTCATTCTCGGTATCCTCACCCGCCTATTACCCACCCTCTGTTATTTCCTATATTTAATCAGCCTTTCTCCACTCTACGTAGCCCCTTGCACAGTAGTGGCAGTGACATGCCTTGCTCGGGGTGAAACGCTTATGAAAAAAAAAAAAAAAAATCTTCACTTTCTCTCCGCCCATGTATCTGTCATTGCACCTGCTTTCTCAGCTTTCTATTGTTCCTTTCTAACTAGCTTGTACTCCTCAC
Source organism: Ascarosepion bandense (assembly GCA_037127315.1). Classification (NCBI taxonomy): domain Eukaryota; kingdom Metazoa; phylum Mollusca; class Cephalopoda; order Sepiida; family Sepiidae; genus Ascarosepion; species Ascarosepion bandense. The sequence goes on along the minus strand of JBBBDQ010001395.1, from coordinate 3,436,937 downwards.
TCTTTTCTAATTAACCTTTCTACATTTATGTAACCCCCTGCACATCAGTGGCGTTTCTGCCTTGCTCGGGGTGAAATGATTAAAAAAAAAACACAAAAAAAAAACATGTTGTCAAAAGGAAAGAGCAATAAAAGAGAAAGTATCAAGGAGAGAGAAAATAACGATTAAAATCGTATCTAAACCTTTGAAGATCAATGTCAACAGGGAAGCAAGAAGGTGAAAGCAAGTTCCACAAGCGACAAGTGCTAGAAAATATTGTTAGCATCATAGAACTTACGGTTACATTTAGACTATTTATAAAAAAAGGTTGTACATCTTTATCATATATATATATATATATATATATATATATATATATATATATATATATATATATATATAGTACTATGCAAGAGTATTAGGACAAGAAATATTTTATCTTTTATGAGGGATCAAAATAAATTTTAAAATTACAACTTTTGAGTACTACAGGTAGTGTGAAAAAGTATTAGGATACGGGTAATTTTCCTAAAAAGCAATACTGAAATTCAAATACATGGTGAAAAGCCAAGTAAATTGCCAATAAATTATGATTATTTAAAAGTAGGTGTAAAAGAAATGTATTAAAAATTTAATTTTGCTATTTTCTATTAAACAAGTTATTTTGAAACTGTTCATTATTCTATTATCCTTGGATATGACTGACGTTTTTCTTATTCCTCACTCTCGAATTAAGCAGTAAATAGTGTGAAGATAGATAAAAGGTTCCATTTTAACATTTATTTTGATAATAGTTAACTGTCTGACCTCGAGTAGTTCATGCAGGTGCTCTTTATTTTTGAATTTGGCAAATAATTTATTTTTTAAGCAGCCCACAATGCCAAAGGTAGCAGAGCTAACAATTGCTTTATTTAAAAACTACTTTAATTAAATTGTTCTTATTTTATCTTTTATGAGGCAGTATGCCTCATAAAATATAAAATAGTTCTTGTCCTAATACTTTTGCACAGTACTGTATATATATATATATATATGTGTGTGTGTGTGTGTGTGCCTGTGTGTGTGTGTACGTGCGCGTGTGTATGTGTGTGGCTGTGACTGTATGTGTGTGTGTGCATTTGCAAATATACATATATTGTATATATAGTCATCCGCAGACAGATCTGTTTCGCAGTATCACAGCTCATCATGACGGTTAGACTCCGATTGCTTTTTAACCCAGGATTAAAACGCGACCGAATTGGCGTCATCGGCGATTCTACCTCTGAGCTATGGGCGCTCGGTAGAAGGAGGCAGACTTTTGAGCGTGTATATTATCATATTATAAGAATATATCTGTAAAAATACAAAAGAAAAATTTATGAAAATATAAAAATTTTATTTTGTGACAAGTATTTATACACAGAAGTAAATTGTTTTTAATTTAATCAATTTAGGATGCTCATAAATTTATGTCAGATTAATTGAAAGTCACGTTAATTTATGGAAGATGCTAAGTGATATAATTTAATATATTAATGAACGAAAGTGAGTAATTGTTTTTATTGTTGATTTTTTATAATATAATAATTATTTATATTATTTGATATTTAGAATATAATTTATTTATATATTTTAAATATCAGAATTTTGAATTTAACCGTTTAAATATCAGAATTTTGAATTTAACCGTTTAAATATCAGAATTTTGAATTTAACCGTTTACGTTTAATATTTACTATAATTATAGTCAAGTATGTTGGCTTGGGAAAACAGTATTTCTTTTAGCAAAGGCAATAATTGAAAAAAAGAAAATCCGGGGCGTAGATTTATATTTTAGTAAGATGCGATAGCGGCACACTCAAGAAGTTTGCTTTTAAGATAAAACTTTCTCTCAACATAAATGAGGCATTACTTCGGGCTAAATTTATTTCTTTGTATGACTAGCACAGTTGATAAATTGTTATTTGCTTTAGAGTCCATCACACAATGAAACGCGTCTTCCTTTTGTCTTTTTTCAAACTTAAATATAAACACACACACACACACACATTCATAAATACACACACGCACACACATATTCATATATGACAATTGCGTTTAAAAAAAAAACAGACTGTCGACTCTGGACGTTGACTTCATTATCAACTTTATATTTACATACACTCTATCCCTGATAGTGATCACTTTAACCCATGAATATACCATACCAAAGCTATATTTTATTATATATATATATATATATATATATATATATATCACCTCGACTATTAAGGAGGGAAAAGAAACAAGGGACGGGTAGGATGAGGGGGAAAAAGGAAAAAAGAAAAATAAAAGAGACAAAGTTGGTTAGTATGTATTCTTCGGGGTCAAATCAAAAATTGAATCTCCATTATGATTAGCCAAAAGAAACACCCATATACATTCAAGCAAACCAAAGGTTTTTGTCATTTAAATGTAAATCATCTGCACAACTAACATCAACATTGCCTGATGATGACAATCTTGAAACAGAAATTTCCGTGTCGCAATGTACAATTGATACATAACTATATAATAATATTATGCTCTATAATACTCATTATATTGAACACTCTTTATAATAAATTAAATGCCAGAGTACTCTAAATAAAAAACAAAAAAAACTTGAGTCCTCTTCACCTGGATTTATATATATATATATATATATATATATATATATACTTATTTATGAATAGAACTTTGTGTGTGTGTGTGTGTGTGTGTGTGTGTGTGTGTGTGTGTGTGTGTGTGTGTGTATGTATGTGTGTCCGTTACCTATAGACTTCGAAACGGCTGAACTGATTTTCTTGAAAATTTACACAGTTGTACTATAAGCGTCTGCGAGTGTTCTTAGCTAGGTTTTGTGTCGTGGTACCCCTGATAAATAGTGAAAACTGATAATCGAAAAAATCTGGTTATGGAAGGAGTGGTCCGATTTTAATCAAATTTGATACACTCATAGACAAAGACATAAGAAACTATATTCAGAAGTTTCAAGGTTGCAGTTCTTAAAATAGTGCAGAAAATCTATAATATATATATATATATATATATATATATATATATATATATAAAAGGCAAGATGTTTGTGTGTGTGTGTGTCTGTTTATCTGCCTGTATGTCTGTATTTTTTCAGCCCTTTTATTTTAGTTTTTGCTTCAGGTTTGGCTCTAAGTAGGTATAATTGAAGTTCTTAGTTTCAGCCATGATACCATTTACTCAGAGAACTTATTTAGCCTTCAAAACCTACTTTACAACGAAAAAAACTTATCTCATATCGATACCAGGAAATCAAAATTTGACTTACATTCATTCATTTTTCTTTCAGTCTACGGTTTCGCTTTAACTGGAAACAACTATTGCTTTTTAGTCTTTCCTGTCAACGTCCAAAGAGTCTGAGCTCCAGAATCATGGTTTAGTTTTAAAGCTTTCATTACACCCGAGCAACGCCGGGCTACACTGCTAGTATATATATATATATATATATATATATATATATATATATATATATATATATGGATCGTACCGACCATTTCTCAAAGAAAATAGTTCCCCCACTTATATTAATATTTCATCCAACCACCCCAAAAATATTATGAAACAGATACCCAATATAGTGAATAATAGAATCAACCAATTATCATCCAACATTAAAACTTTCAACGCAAGTAAAAATATTTACAATAAGGCTCTTCAAAAAAGCGGATATAAGAACAAGTTAACATATAATAAACCTAGAATAGACTCCGAATCATCCAAAAATAAAAATAAAGGAAACTGTAGAAAAAGAAAGATAATTTGGTTTAACCCCCCTTATTGTAAACTAACTAACATCAATATTGGTAAATATTTTCTCAAGTTAATAGACAAACATTTTAATAACAGTAACCCTCTACGGAAGATTTTTAATAGGTACACCCTTAAAAATAGATATTCTTGCACCTCGAATATGGACAGCCTTATTAGTTCCCATAATAGGAGAATTCTGGTGAACTTGCCCAATGCTGAATCTAGGTCCGGAATTCTAAACGAATGCAACTGTAATTCTGTGGACACCTGCCCGGTGGAGGGAAAATGCAAATCCACCCAGGTGATTTATGAAAGTGATTTATGAAGCCCGCATTCCGCCATCTAACAAAAAAGATGACTTCCGGACCTATATCGTTATGCCCGCCGGTCCTTTCAAACAAAGACTGTATAACCACGGGTACTCCTTCTCGAACCCCAGTCAGAGGTACCAGACAGCCCTTTCGAAAGAAATGAAAGAAGGGCTGGATCTTGTAATTAGCTGGAAACTGATAGGTTCAGCCCGTATTCCGAGGAATTTTCGTGATAGGTGCTGTCTAGGTTTACTGGAAAAAATTTCAATATTAAAATACCCCCAGCAACACCGGCTACTGAATCTTAGGAGGGAATTCATCAGTAAGTGCCGCCACAAGGCAAATTATTCGAATACTT